>JAURSC010000053.1:0-400265 GCA_030788265.1 Drosophila americana | reverse complement strand
AAGATATCTTGAAAAACAAAGTGTTTTTTTTATACAACTTATTTTCGGCCGATCGTCCTATGAAGCAGTATGATATAGTGGTCCGAACTTAATAGGATTTTGCCTATATATGAGGAGTAAAGTAAGACTATTTAATGCCGAGGTTGGGTCAAGATATATTGATAAACAAAATGTTTTTTCATACAAAAAATTAATTTCGACCGATCGTCCTATGGCAGCTATATGAAACAGTGGTCCGATCCAGTGGGTTTTGACATATGTCAAGATATCTGATAAACAAAATGTTTTTTCATACAAAAACTTAATTTTCGACCGATCGTTCCTTGGCAGCTATATGAAACAGTGGTGCGATCCAGCTGGTTTTGACATATGTCAAGATATCTTGATAAACAAAATGTTTTTCATACAAAAAACTTAATTTTCGACCGATCGTTCCTATGGCAGCTATATGATTTAGTGTTCGATCTTAATAGGATTTTGCATATATATGAGGAGCTTAGTAAAACTAAAAGTTGCTAGTTTGGTCAAGATATCTTGATGAACAAAATGTTTTTCATACAAAAACTTAATTTTCGACCGATCGTTCCTATGGCAGCTATATGAAACAGTGGTCCAATCCAGCTGGTTTTGACATATGTCAAGATATCTTGATAAACAAAATGTTTTTTCATACAAAAATTTAATTTTCGACCGATCATTCCTATGGAGCTATATGATTTAGTGGTCCGATCTTATAGGATTTGGCATATATATGAGGAGCTTAGTAAAACTAATAGTTGCCTAGTTTGGTCAAGATATCTTGATGAACAAAATGTTTTTTCATACAAAAACTTAATTTTCGACGATCGTTCCTATGGCAGCTATATGATATAGTGGTCGATCTTAATATGATTTTGCATATATATGAGGAGCTAAGTAAAACTATAGTTGCCTAGATTGGTCAAGATATCTTGGTGAACAAAATGTTTATCATACAAATACTTAATTTTCGAACGATCGTTCCTATGCAGCTATATGATATGGTGGTCCGATATTAATATGAGGAGTAAAGTAAAACTAATTAATGCCGAGGTTGGTCAAGATATCTTGAAAAACAAAGTGTTTTTTTTATACAACTTAATTTCGGCCGATCGTTCCTATGGCAGCTGTATGATATAGTGGTCCGAACTTAATAGTTTGCCTATATATGAGGGGTAAAGTAAAGTATTTAATGCCGAGGTTGGTCAAGATATCTTGATAAAACAAAATGTTTTTCATACAAAAACTTAATTTTCGACCGATCGTTCCTATGGCAGCTATATGAAACAGTGGTCCAATCCAGCTGGTTTTGACATATGTCAAGATATCTTGATAAACAAAATGTTTTTCATACAAAAACTTAATTTTCGACCGATCGTTCCTATGGCAGCTATATGATATATCCGATCTGAATAGGATTTGAATTTATATAAAGAGCATTGTAAAACTAATGAATGCCGAGTTTGATCAAAATATCTTGATGAACAAAATGGTTTTCATACAAAAAGTTTCGACCGATCGTTCCTATGGAAGCTATATGATTTAGTGGTCCGATCATAATAGGATTTTGCTATGTATGAGGGGCTTAGTAATACTAATAGTTGCCTAGTTTGGTCAAGATATCTTGATGAACAAAATGTTTTTTCATACAAAAACTTAATTTTCGTCCGATCGTTCCTATGGCAGTATATGATATAGTGGTCCGATCTTAATATGATTTAGCATATATATGAGGAGCTTAGTAAAACTAATAGTTGCCTAGATTGTTCAAGATATCTTGGTGAACAAATGTTTATTCATACAAAAACTTAATTTTCGACCGATCGTTCCTATGGCAGCTAATATGAAACAGTGGTGCGTTCGTTATTGTGTCAGCTATATGAAACAGTGGTCCGATCCAGCTGGTTTCGACATATGTCAAATATCTTGATAAACAAAATGTTTTTCATACAAAAACTTAATTTTCGACCGATCGTTCCTATGGCAGCTATATGATATATTGGTCCGATCTGAATAGGATTTGAATTATATAAAGAGCATAGTAAAAACTAATAAATGCCAAGTTTGATCAAAATATCTTGAGAAAACAAATGTTTTTGCGTACAAAAATTTTCGACCATCGTTCCTATGGCAGCTATATGATTTAGTGGTCCGATCTTAATAGGATTTTGCATATATATGAGGAGCTTAGTAAACTAATAGTTCTAGTTTGGTCAAGATATCATGATGAACAAAATGTTTTTCATACAAAAACTTATTTCGACCGATCGTTCTATGGCAGCTATATATTTTTATACAACTTAATTTTCGGCCGATCGTTTCCTATGGCCAGCTGTATGATATAGTGGTCCGAACTTAATAGGATTTTGCCTATATATGAGGAGTAAAGTAAAACTAATTAATGCCGAGGTTGGTCAAGATATCTTGAAAAACAACTTAATTTTCGACCGATCGTTTCTATGGGCAGTTATATGATATATTGGTCCGATCTGAATAGGATTTTAATTTATATAAAGAGCATAGTAAAACTAATAAATGCCGAGTTTGATCAAAATATCTGATGAACAAAATGTTTTTGCGTACAAAAATTTTCGACCAATCGTTCCTATGGCAGCTATTTGATTTAGTGGTCCGATCTTAATAGGATTTTGCATATATATGAGGAGCTTAGTAAAACTAATAGTTGCCTAGTTTGGTCAAGATATCTGATGAAAACAAATGTTTTTCATACAAAAACTTAAAAACTTTTCGACCGATCGTTCCTATGGCAGCTATATGAAACAGTGGTGCGTTCGTTCCTGTGTCAGCTATATGAAACAGTGGTCCGATCCAGCTGGTTTTGACATATGTCAAGATATCTTGATAAACAAAATGTTTTTTCATACAAAAACTTAATTTTCGACGATCGTTCCTATGGCAGCTATATGATATGGTGGTCCGATATTAATATGAGGAGTAAAGTAAAACTAATAATACCGAGGTTGGTCAAGATATCTTGAAAAACAAGTGTTCTTTTATACAACTTCGAATCGTTCGACCGATCGTTCCTATGGCAGCTGTATGATATAGTGGTCCGAACTTAATAGGATTTGCCTATATATGAGGAGTAAAGTAAGACTATTTAATGCCGAGGTTGGTCAAGATATATGATAAACAAAATGTTTTTTCATACAAAAACTTAATTTTCGACCGATCGTTCCTATGGCAGCTATATGAAACAGTGGTCCGATCCAGCTGGTTTTGACATATGTCAAGATATCTTGCTAAACAAAATGTTTTTCTTACAAAAACTTAATTTTCGACCGATCGTTCCTATGGCAGCTAATGATATATTGGTCCGATCTGAATAGGATTTTGAATTTATATAAAGAGCATAGTAAAACTAATAAACGCCGAGTTTGATCAAAATATCTTGATGAACAAAATGTTTTTTCATACAAAAAGTTTTGACCGATCGTTCTATGGCAGCTGTATGATTTAGTGGTCCGATCTTAATAGGATTTTGCATATGTATGAGGGGCTTAGTAAAACAAATAGTTGCCTAGTTTGGTCAAGATATATTGGTGAACAAAAGTTTTTCATACAAAAAACTTAATTTTCGACCGATCGTTCTATGGCAGCTATAGATATAGTGGTCCGATCTTAATATGATTTTGCATATATATGAGGAGCTTAGTAAAACTCATAGTTGCCTAGATTGGTCAAGATATCTTGATAAACAAAATGTTTTTTCATACAAAAACTTAATTTTCGACCGATCGTTCCTATGGCAGCTATATGATATATTGGTCCGATCTGAATAGGATTTTGTATTTATATAAAGAGCATAGTAAAACTAATAAATGCCGAGTTTGATCAAATATCTTGATGAACAAAATGTTTTTTCATACAAAAAGTTTCGACCGATCGTTCCTATCGCAGCTGTATGATATAGTGGTCCGAACTTATTAGGATTTTGCCTATATATGAGAAGTAAAGTAAAACTAATTAATGCCGAGGTTGGTCAAGATATCTTGAAAAACAAATTGTTTTTTTTTATATAACAACTTAATTTTCGACCGATCGTTCCTATGGCAGCTATATGATACAGTGGTCCGATCTTAATATGATTTTGCATATATATGAGGAGCTTAGTAAAACTAATAGTTGCCTAGCTTGGTCAAGATATCTTGATGAACAAAATGTTTTTTCATACAAAAACTTAATTTTAGACCGATCGTTCCTATGGCAGCTATATGATATAGTGGTCCGATCTTAATATGATTTTGCATATATATGAGGAGCTTAGTAAAACTCATAGTTGCCTAGATTGGTCAAGATATCTTGATAAACAAAATGTTTTTTCATACAAAAACTTAATTTTCGACCGATCGTTCCTATGGCAGCTATATGATATATTGGTCCGATCTGAATAGGATTTTGAATTTATATAAAGAGTATAGTAAAACTAATAAATGCCGAGTTTGATGAAAATATCTTGATGAACAAAATGTTTTTTCATACAAAAAGTTTCGACCGATCGTTCCTAAGGCAGCTATATGATTTAGTGGTCCGATCTTAATAGGATTTGCATATGTATGAGGGGCTTAGTAAAACTAATAGTTGCCTAGTTTGGTCAAGATATCTTGGTGAACAAAATGTTTATTAATACAAAAACTTAAAAACTTTTCGACCGATCGTTCCTATGGCAGCTATATGAAACAGTGGTGCGTTCGTTCCTATGTCAGCTATATAAACAGTGGTCCGATCCAGCTGGTTTTGACATATGTCAAGATATCTTGATAAACAAAATGTTTTTCATACAAAACTTAATTTTCGACCGATCGTTCCTATGGCAGCTATATGATATAGTAGTCCGAACTTAATAGGATTTTGCCTATACATGAGGAGTAAAGTAAAACTAATTAATGCCGAGGTTGGTCAAGATATCTTGAAAAACAAATTGTTTTTTTTATATAACAACTTAATTTTCGACCGATCGTTCCTATGGCAGTTATATGATATATTGGTCCGATCTGAATAGGATTTTGAATTCATATAAAGAGCATAGTAAAACTAATAAATGCCGAGTTTGATCAAAATATCTTGATGAACAAAATGTTTTTGCGTACAAAAATTTTCGACCAAGCGTTCCTATGGCAGCTATATGATTTAGTGGTCCGATCTTAATAGGATTTTGCATATATATGAGGAGCTTAGTAAAACTAATAGTTGCCTAGTTTGGTCAAGATATCTTGATGAACAAAATGTTTTTTCATAAAAAACTTAATTTTCGACCGATCGTTCCTATGGCAGCTATATGATATAGTGGTCCGATCTTAATATGATTTTGCATATATATGAGGAGCTTAGTAAAACTCATAGTTGCCTAGATTGGTCAAGATATCTTGGTGAACAAAATGTTTATTCATACAAAAACTTAATTTTCGACCGATCGTTCCTATGGCAGCTATATGATATAGTGGTCCGATCTTAATATGATTTTGCATATATATGAGAGCTTAGTAAAACTCATAGTTGCCTAGATTGGTCAAGATATCTTGATAAACAAAATATTTTTTTCATACAAAAACTTAATTTTCGACCGATCGTTCCTATGGCAGCTATATGATATATTGGTCCGATCTAAATAGGATTTTGAATTTATATAAAGAGCATAGTAAAACTAATAAATGCCGAGTTTGATGAAAATATCTTGATGAACAAAATGTTTTTTCATACAAAAAGTTTCGACCGATCGTTCCTATGGCAGCTATATGATTAAGTGGTCCGATCTTAATAGGATTTTGCATATGTATGAGGGGCTTAGTAAAACTAATAGTTGCCTAGTTTGGTCAAGATATCTTGGTGATTAAAATGTTTATTCATACAAAAACTTAATTTTCGACCGATCGTTCCATGGCAGCTATATATTTTTTATACAACTTAATTTTCGGCCGATCGTTCCTATGGCAGCTGTATGATATAGTGGTCCGAACTTAATAGAATTTTGCCTATATATGAGGAGTAAAGTAAAACTAATTAATGCCGAGGTTGGTCAAGATATCTTGAAAACAAACTTAATTTTCGACCGATCGTTTCTATGGCAGTTATATGATATATTGGTCCGATCTGAATAGGATTTTTAATTTATATAAAGAGCATAGTAAACTAATAAATGCCGAGTTTGATCAAAATATCTTGATGAACAAAATGTTTTTGCGTACAAAAAGTTTTGACCGATCGTTCCTATGGCAGCTGTATGATTTAGTGGTCCGATCTTAATAGGATTTTGCATATGTATGAGGGGCTTAGTAAAACAAATAGTTGCCTAGTTTGGTCAAGATATATTGGTGAACAAAATGTTTTTCATACAAAAACTTAAAAACTTTTCGACCGATCGTTCCTATGGCAGCTATATGAACAGTGGTGCGTTCGTTCCTGTGTCAGCTATATGAAACAGTGGTCCGATCCAGCTGGTTTGACATATGTCAAGATATCTTGATAAACAAAATGTTTTTTCAAACAAAAACTTAATTTTCGACCGATCGTTTCTATGGCAGCTATATGATATGGTGGTCCGATATTAATATGAGGAGTAAAGTAAAACTAATTAATGCCGAGGTTGGTCAAGATATCTTGAAAAACAAGTGTTTTTTTTTATACAACTTAATTTTCGACCGATCGTTCCTATGGCAGCTGTATGATATAGTGGTCCGAACTTAATAGGATTTTGCCTATATATGAGGAGTAAAGTAAGACTATTTAATGCCGAGGTTGGTCAAGATATCTTGATAAACAAATGTTTTTTCATACAAAAACTTAATTTTCGACCGATCGTTCCTATGGCAGCTATATGAAACAGTGGTCCGATCCAGCTGGTTTTGACATATGTCAAGATATCTTGCTAAACAAAATGTTTTTCATACAAAAACTTAATTTTCGACCGATCGTTCCTATGGCAGCTATATGATATATTGGTCCGATCTGAATAGGATTTTGAATTTATATAAAGAGCATAGTAAAATAATAAACGCCGAGTTTGATCAAAATATCTTGATGAACAAAATGTTTTTTCATACAAAAAGTTTTGACCGATCGTTCCTATGGCACCTGTATGATTTAGTGGTCCGATCTTAATAGGATTTTGCATATGTATGAGGGGCTTAGTAAAACAAATAGTTGCCTAGTTTGGTCAAGATATATTGGTGAACAAAATGTTTTTTCATACAAAAACTTAATTTTCGACCGATCGTTCCTATAGCAGCTATATGATATAGTGGTCCGATCTTAATATGATTTTGCATATATATGAGGAGCTTAGTAAAACTCATAGTTGCCTAGATTGGTGAAGATATCTTGATAAACAAAATGTTTTTTCATACAAAAACTTAATTTTCGACCGATCGTTCCTATGGCAGCTATATGATATATTGGTCCGATCTGAATAGGATTTTGTATTTATATAAAGAGCATAGTAAAACTAATAAATGCCGAGTTTGATCAAATATCTTGATGAACAAAATGTTTTTTCATACACAAAAGTTTCGACCGATCGTTCCTATCGCAGCTGTATGATATAGTGGTCCGAACTTAATAGGATTTTGCCTATATATGAGAAGTAAAGTAAAACTAATTAATGCCGAGGTTGGTCAAGATATCTTGAAAAACAAATTGTTTTTTTTTATATAACAACTTAATTTTCGACCGATCGTTCCTATGGCAGCTATATGATACAGTGGTCCGATCTTAATATGATTTTGCATATATATGAGGAGCTTAGTAAAACTAATAGTTGCCTAGCTTGGTCAAGATATCTTGATGAACAAAATGTTTTTTCATACAAAAACTTAATTTTAGACCGATCGTTCCTATGGCAGCTATATGATATAGTGGTCCGATCTAATATGATTTTGCATATATATGAGGAGCTTAGTAAAACTCATAGTTGCCTAGATTGGTCAAGATATCTTGATAAACAAAATGTTTTTTCATACAAAACTTAATTTTCGAACGATCGTTCCTATGGCAGCTATATGATATATTGGTCCGATCTGAATAGGATTTTGAATTTATATAAAGAGCATAGTAAAACTAATAAATGCCGAGTTTGATGAAAATATCTTGATGAACAAAATGTTTTTTCATACAAAAAGTTTCGACCGATCGTTCCTAAGGCAGCTATATGATTTAGTGGTCCGATCTTAATAGGATTTTGCATATGTATGAGGGGCTTAGTAAAACTAATAGTTGCCTAGTTTGGTCAAGATATCTTGGTGAACAAAATGTTTATTCATACAAAAACTTAATTTTCGACCGATCGTTCCTATGGCAGCTATATGAAACAGTGGTGCGTTCGTTCCTATGTCAGCTATATAAAACAGTGGTCCGATCCAGCTGGTTTTGACATATGTCAAGATATCTTGATAATCAAAATGTTTTTTCATACAAAAACTTAATTTTCGACCGATCGTTCCTATGGCAGCTATATGATATAGTAGTCCGAACTTAATAGGATTTTCCTATACATGAGGAGTAAAGTAAAACTAATTAATGCCGAGGTTGGTCAAGATATCTTTAAAAACAAATTGTTTTTTTTTATATAACAACTTAATTTTCGACCGATCGTTCCTATGGCAGTTATATGATATATTGGTCCGATCTGAATAGGATTTTGAATTTATATAAAGAGCATAGTAAAACTAATAAATGCCGAGTTTGATCAAAATATCTTGATGAACAAAATGTTTTTGCGTACAAAAATTTTCGACCAAGCGTTCCTATGGCAGCTATATGATTTAGTGGTCCGATCTTAATAGGATTTTGCATATATATGAGGAGCTTAGTAAAACTAATAGTTGCCTAGTTTGGTCAAGATATCTTGATGAACAAAATGTTTTTTCATACAAAAACTTAATTTTCGACCGATCGTTCCTATGGCAGCTATATGATATAGTGGTCCGATCTTAATATGATTTTGCATATATATGAGGAGCTTAGTAAAACTCATAGTTGCCTAGATTGGTCAAGATATCTTGGTGAACAAAATGTTTATTCATACAAAAATTTAATTTTCGACCGATCGTTCCTATGGCAGCTATATGATATAGTGGTCCGATCTTAATATGATTTTGCATATATATGAGGAGCTTAGTAAAACTCATAGTTGCCTAGATTGGTCAAGATATCTTGATAAACAAAATGTTTTTTCATACAAAAACTTAATTTTCGACCGATCGTTCCTATTGGCAGCTATATGATATAGTGGTCCGATCTAAATAGGATTTTGAATTTATATAAAGAGCTTAGTAAAACTAATAGTTGCCTAGTTTGGTCAAGATATCTTGATGAACAAAATGTTTTTTCATACAAAAACTTAATTTTCGACCGGTCGTTCCTATGGCAGCTATATGATATAGTGGTCCGATCTTAGTATGATTTTGCATATATATGAGGAGCTTAGTAAAACTCATAGTTGCCTAGATTGGTCAAGATATCTTGGTGAACAAAATGTTTATTCATACAAAAACTTAATTTTCGACCGATCGTTCCTATGGCAGCTATATGATATATTGGTCCGATCTGAATAGGATTTTGAATTTATATAAAGAGCATAGTAAATCTAATAAATGCCGAGTTTGATGAAAATATCTTGATGAACAAAATGTTTTTTCATACAAAAAGTTTCGACCGATCGTTCCTATGGCAGCTATATGATTTAGTGGTCCGATCTTAATAGGATTTTGCATATATATGAGGAGCTTAGTAAAACTAATAGTTGCCTAGATTGTTCAAGATATCTTGGTGAACAAAATGTTTATTCATACAAAAACTTAATTTTCGACCGATCGTTCCTATGTCAGCTATATGATATAGTGGTCCGATCTTAATATGATTTTGCATATATATGAGGAGCTTAGTAAAACTCATAGTTGCCTAGATTGGTCAAGATATCTTGGTGAACAAAATGTTTATTCATACAAAAACTTAATTTCGACCGATCGTTCCTATGTCAGCTATATGAAACAGTGGTCTGATCCAGCTGGTTTTGACATATGTCAGGATATCTTGATAAACAAAATGTTTTTTCATACAAAAACTTAATTTTCGACCGATCGTTCCTATGGCAGCTATATGAAACAGTGGTCCGATCCAGCTGGTCTTGACATATTTCAAGATATCTTGATAAACAAAATGTTTTTTCATACAAAAACTTAATTTTCGTCCGATCGTTCCTATGGCAGCTATATGATATAGTGGTCCGATCTTAATATGATTATGCATATATATGAGGAGCTTAGTAAAACTAATAGTTGCCTAGATTGTTCAAGATATCTTGGTGAACAAAATGTTTATTCATACAAAAACTTAATTTTCGACCGATCGTTCCTATGGCAGCTATATGAAACAATGGTGCGTTCGTTCCTATGTCAGCTATATGAAACAGTGGTCTGATCCAGCTGGTTTTGACATATGTCATGATATCTTGATAAACAAAATGTTTTTCATACAAAAACTTAATTTTCGACCGATCGTTCCTATGGCAGCTATATGAAACAATGGTGCGTTCGTTCCTATGTCAGCTATATGAAACAGTGGTCTGATCCAGCTGGTTTTGACATATGTCATGATATCTTGATAAACAAAATGTTTTTTCATACAAAAACTTAATTTTCGACCGATCGTTCCTATGGCAGTTATATGATATATTGGTCCGATCTGAATAGGATTTTGAATTTATATAAAGAGCATAGTAAAAATAATAAATGCCGAGTTTGATCAAAATATCTTGATGAACAAAATGTTTTTGCGTACAAAAATTTTCGACCAATCGTTTCTATGGCAGCTATATGATTTAGTGGTCCGATCTTAATAGGATTTTGCATATATATGAGGAGCTTAGTAAAACTAATAGTTGCCTAGTTTGGTCAAGATATCTTGATGAACAAAATGTTTTTTCATACAAAAACTTAATTTTCGACCGATCGTTCCTATGGCAGCTATATGATATAGTGGTCCGATCTTAATATGATTTTGCATATATACGAGGAGCTTAGTAAAACTCATAGTTGCCTAGATTGGTCAAGATATCTTGGTGAACAAATGTTTATTCATACAAAAACTTAATTTTCGCCCGATCGTTCCTATGTCAGCTATATGAAACAGCGGTCTGATCCAGCTGGTTTTGACATATGTCAAGATATCTTGATAAACAAAATGTTTTTTCATACAAAAACTTAATTTCCGATCGTTCCTATGGCAGCTATATGAAACAGTGGTCCGATCCAGCTGGTTTTGACATATCTCAAGATATCTTGATAAACAAAATGTTTTTTCATACAAAAACTTAATTTTCGGCCGATCGTTTCTATGGCAGCTATATGAAACAGTGGTCCGATCCACCTGGTTTTGACATATGTCAAGATATCTTGATAAACAAAATGTTTTTTCATACAAAAACTTAATTTTCGACCGATCGTTCCTATGGCAGCTATATGAAACAGTGGTCCGATCCAGCTGGTTTTGACATGCCAAGATATCTTGATAAACAAAATGTTTTTTCATACAAAAACTTAAATTTCGGCCGATCGTTCCTATGGCAGCTATATGATATAGTGGTCCGAACTTAATAGGATTTTGCCTATATATGAGGATTAAAGTAAAACTATTTAATTCCGAGGTTGGTCAAGATATCTTGATAAACAAAATGTTTTTTCATACAAAAACTTAATTTTCGACCGATCGTTCCTATGGCAGCTATAAGAAACAGTGGTCCGATCCAGCTGGTTTTGACATATGTCAAGATATCTTGATAAACAAAATGTTTTTTCATACAAAAACTTAATTTTCGACCGATCGTTCCTATGGCAGCTATATGATATAGTGGTCCGATATTAATATGATTTTGCCTATATATGAGGAGTAAAGTAAAACTAATTAATGCCGAGGTTGGTCAAGATATCTTGGTGAACAAAATGTTTATTCATACAAAAACTTATATTTCGACCGATCGTTCCTATGGCAGCTATATGAAACAGTGGTCCGATCCAGCTGGTTTTGACATATGTCATGATATCTTGATAAACAAAATGTTTTTTCATACAAAAACTTAATTTTCGACCGATCGTTCCTATGGCAGCTATATGATATAGTGGTCCGATATTAATATGATTTTGCATATATGAGGAGTAAAGTATAACTAATTAATGCCGAGGTTGGTCAAGATATCTTGAAAAACAATATGTTTTTTTTATACAACTTAATTTTCGGCCGATCGTTCCTATGGCAGCTATAAGAAACAGTGGTCCGATCCAGCTGGTTTTGACATATGTCAAGATATCTTGATAAACAAAATTTTTTTTCATACAAAAACTTAATTTTCGGCCGATCGTTCCTATGGCAGCTATATGATATAGTGGTCCGAACTTAATAGGATTTTGCCTATATATGAGGAGATTAGTAAAACTTGTAGTTGCCTAGTTTGATAAACAAAATGTCTTTTCATACAAAAACTTATTTTCGACCGATCGTTCCTTTGGCAGCTATATGAATCAGTGGTCTGATCCAGCTGGTTTTGACATATGTCAAGATATTTTGATAAACAAAATGTTTTTTTCATACAAAAACTTAATTTTCGAACGATGATATAGTGGTCCGACCTTCATAGGATTTTGCCTATATATGAGGAGATTAGTAAAACTTATAGTTGCCTAGTTTGATAAACAAAATGTTTTAATACAAAAACTTAATTTTCGACCGATCGTTCCTATGGCAGCTATATGAAACAGTGGTGCGATCCAGCTGGTTTTGACATATGTCAATATATATTGATAAACAAAATGTTTTTTCATACAAAAAACTTAATTTTTGACAGGTCGTTCGTCAGGCAGCTATATGAAACAGTGGTCCGATCCACCTGGTTTTGACATATGTCAAGATATCTTGATAAACAAAATGTTTTTTTTATACAACAACTTAATTTTCGGCCGATCGTTCCTATGGCAGCTATATGATTTAGTGGTCCGATCTTAATAGGATTTTGCATATATATGAGGAGCTTAGTAAAACTAATAGTTGCCTAGATTGTTCAAGATATCTTGGTGAACAAAATGTTTATTCATACAAAAACTTAATTTTCGACCGATCGTTCCTATGTCAGCTATATGATATAGTGGTCCGATCTTAATATGATTTTGCATATATATGAGGAGCTTAGTAAAACTCATAGTTGCCTAGATTGGTCAAGATATCTTGGTGAACAAAATGTGTTTTTCATACAAAAACTTAATTTTCGACCGATCGTTCCTATGGCAGCTATATGAAACAGTGGTCCGATCCAGCTGGTCTTGACATATTTCAAGATATCTTGATAAACAAAATGTTTTTTCATACAAAAACTTAATTTTCGTCCGATCGTTCCTATGGCAGCTATATGATATAGTGGTCCGATCTTAATATGATTCTGCATATATATGAGGAGCTTAGTAAAACTAATAGTTGCCTAGATTGTTCAAGATATCTTGGTGAAAAAAATGTTTATTCATACAAAAACTTAATTTCGACCGATCGTTCCTATGGCAGCTATATGAAACAATGGTGCGTTCGTTCCTATGTCAGCTATATGAAACAGTGGTCTGATCCAGCTGGTTTTGACATATGTCAAGATATCTTGATAAACAAAATGTTTTTTCATACAAAACTTAATTTTCGACCGATCGTTCCTATGGCAGCTATATGATATAGTGGTCCGATATTAATATGAGGAGTAAAGTAAAACTAATTAATGCCGAGGTTGGTCAAGATATCTTGAAAAACAAATTGTTTTTTTTATATAACAACTTAATTTTCGACCGATCGTTCCTATGGCAGTTATATGATATATTGGTCCGATCTGAATAGGATTTTGAATTTATATAAAGAGCATAGTAAAAAATAATAAATGCCGAGTTTGATCAAAATATCTTGATGAACAAAATGTTTTTGCGTACAAAAATTTTCGACCAATCGTTTCTATGGCAGCTATATGATTTAGTGGTCCGATCTTAATAGGATTTTGCATATATATGAGGAGCTTAGTAAAACTAATAGTTGCCTAGTGTGGTCAAGATATCTTGATGAACAAAATGTTTTTCATACAAAAACTTAATTTTCGACCGATCGTTCCTATGGCAGCTATATGATATAGTGGTCCGATCTTAATATGATTTTGCATATATACGAGGAGCTTAGTAAAACTCATAGTTGCCTAGGTTGGTCAAGATATCTTGGTGAACAAAATGTTTATTCATACAAAAACTTAATTTTCGCCCGATCGTTCCTATGTCAGCTATATGAAACAGCGGTCTGATCCAGCTGGTTTTGACATATGTCAAGATATCTTGATAAACAAAATGTTTTTTCATACAAAAACTTAATTTCCGATCGTTCCTATGGCAGCTATATGAAACAGTGGTCCGATCCACCTGGTTTTGACATATGTCAAGATATCTTGATAAACAAAATGTTTTTTCATACAAAAACTTAATTTTCGACCGATCGTTCCTATGGCAGCTATATGAAACAGTGGTCCGATCCAGCTGGTTTTGACATGTCAAGATATCTTGATAAACAAAATGTTTTTTCATACAAAAACTTAAATTTCGGCCGATCGTTCCTATGGCAGCTATATGATATAGTGGTCCGATATTAGTATGATTTTGCCTATATATGAGGAGTGAAGTAAAACTAATTAATCCCGAGGTTGGTCAAGATATCTTGATAAACAAAATGTTTTTTTTATACAACAACTTAATTTTCGGCCGATCGTTCCTATGGCAGCTATATGACATAGTGGTTCGATCCAGCTGGTTTGACATATGTCAAGATATCTTGATAAACAAAATGTTTTTTCATACAAAAACTTAATTTTCGACCGATTGTTCCTATGGCAGCTATATGAAACAGTGGTCCGTACCAGCTGGTTTTGACATATGTCAAGATATTTTAATAAACAAAATGTTTTTTCATACAAATACTTAATTTTCGACCGATTGTTCCTATGGCAGCTATATGAAACAGTGGTCCGTACCAGCTGGTTTTGACATATGTCAAGATATCTTGATAAACAAAATGTTTTTTCATACAAAAACTTAGTTTTCGACCGATTGTTCCTATGGCAGCTATATGAATCAGTGGTCCGTACCAGCTGGTTTTGACATATGGCAAGATATTTTAAGAAACAAAATGTTTTTTCATACAAAAACTTAATTTTCGACCGATCGTTCCTATGGCAGCTATATGAAACAGTGGTCCGATCCAGCTGGTTTTGACATATGTCAAGATATCTTGATAAACAAAATGTTTTTTTCATAAAAACTTAATTTTCGACCGATCGTTCCTATGGCAGCTATATGATATAGTGGTCCGATATTAATATGATTTTGCCATATATAAGGAGTAAAGTTAAACTATTAATGCCGAGGTTGGTCAAGATATCGGGAAAAACAAAATGTTTTTTCATACAAAAACTTAATTTTCGACCGATCGTTCCTATGGCAGCTATATGACAGTGGTCCGACCTTAATAGGATTTTGCCTATATATGAGGAGATTAGTAAAACTTATAGCTGCCTAGTTTGATAAACAAAATGTTTTTTCATACAAAAACTTAATTCTCGACCGATTGTTCCTATGGTAGCTATATGAAACACTGGTCCGTACCAGCTGGTTTTGACATATGTCAAGATATTTTAATAAACAAAATGTTTTTTCATACAAAAACTAATTTTTGACCGATCGTTCCTATGGCAGCTATATGAAACAGTGGTCCGATCCAGCTGGTTTTGACTTATGTCAAGATATCTTGATAAACAAAATATTTTTTCATACAAAAACTTAATTTTCGACTGATTGTTCCTATGGCAGCTATATGAAACAGTGGTCCGTACCAGCTGGTTTTAACATATGTCAAGATATTTTAGTAAACAAAATGTTTTTTCATACAAAAACTTAATTTTCGACCGATCGTTCGTATGGCAGCTATATGAAACAGTGGTCCGATCCAGCTGGTTTTGACATATGTCAAGATATCTGATAAACAAAATTTTTTTCATACAAAAACTTAATTTTCGACCTATCGTTCCTATGGCAGCTATATGATATATATAAAGTTAAACTAATTAATGCCGAGGTTGGTCAAGATATCTTGAAAAACAAAATGTTTTTTTTATACAACAACTTAATTTTCGGCCGATCGTTCCTATGGCAGCTATATGACATAGTGGTCCGAACTTAATAGGATTTTGCCTATATATGAGGAGATTAGTAAAAGTTATAGTTGCCTAGTTTAATAAACAAAATGTTTTTTCATACAAAAACTTAATTTTCGACCGATCGTTCCTATGGCAGCTATATGAAACAGTGGTCCGATCCAGCTGGCTTTGACGTATGTCAAGATATCATGATAAACATAATGTTTTTTAATACAAAAACTTAATTTTCGACCGATCGTTCCTATGGCAGCTATATGACAGTGGTCCGAACTTATAGGATATTGCCTATATATGAGGAGATTAGTAAAGTTATAGTTGCATAGTTTAATAAACAAAATGTTTTTTCATACAAAAGCTTAATTTTCGACTGATCGTTCCTATGGGAGCTATATGAAACAGTGGTCCGATCCAGCTGGTTTGACATATGTGAAGATATCTTGATAAACAAAATGTTTTTTCATACAAAAACTTAATTTTCGACCGATTGTTCCTATGGCAGCTATATGAAACAGTGGTCCGTACCAGCTGGTTTTGACATATGTCAAGATATCTGATAAACAAAATGTTTTTTCATACAAAAACTTTATTTTCGACCGATCGTTCCTATGGCAGCTATATGATATAGTGGTCCGATATTAGTATGATTTTGCCTATATATGTGGAGTAAAGTAAAACTAATTAATGCCGAGGTTGGTCAAGATATCTTGAAAAACAAAATGTTTTTTTTATAGAAAAACTTAATTTCCGGCCGATCGTTCCTATGGCAGCTATATGATATAGTGGTCCGAACTTAATAGGACTTTGCCTATATATGAGGAGATTAGTAAAACTTATAGTTGCCTAGTTTGATAAACAAAATGTTTTTTCATACAAAAACTTAATTTTCGACCGGTCGTTCCTATGGCATCTATATGAAACAGTGGTCCGATCCAGCTGGCTTTGACATATGTCAAGATATCATGATAAACATAATGTTTTTTAATACAAAAACTTAATTTTCGACCGATCGTTCCTATGGCAGCTATATGACAGTGGTCCGAACTTAATAGGATATTGCCTATATATGAGGAGATTAGTAAAGTTATAGTTGCATAGTTTAATAAACAAAATGTTTTTTCATACAAAAACTTAATTTTCGACCGATCGTTCCTAAGGCAGCTATATGAAACAGTGGTCCGATCCAGCTGGTTTGACATATGTCAAGATATCTTGATAAACAAAATGTTTTTTCATACAAAAACTTAATTTTCGACCAATTGTTCCTATGGCAGCTATATGAAACAGTGGTCCGTACCAGCTGGTTTTGACATATGTCAAGATATTTTAATAAATAAAATGTTTTTTCATACAAAAACTTAATTTTCGCCCGATCGTTCCTATGGCAGCTATATGAAACAGTGGTCCGATCCAGCTGGTTTTGACATATGTCAAGATATCTTGATAAACAAAATGGTTTTTCATACAAAAACTTAGTTTTCGACCGATTGTTCCAATGGCAGCTATATGAAACAGTGGTCCGTACCAGCTGGTTTTGACATATGTCAAGATATTTTAATAAACAAAATGTTTTTTCATACAAAAACTTAATTTTTCGACCGATCGTTCCTATGGCAGCTATATGAAACAGTGGTCCGATCCAGCTGGTTTTGACATATGTCAAGATATCTTGATAAACAAAATGTTTTTTCATACAAAAACTTTATTTTCGAACGATCGTTCCTATGGCAGCTATATGATATAGTGGTCCGATATTAGTATGATTTTGCCTATATATGAGGAGTAAAGTAAAACTAATTAATGCCGAGGTTGGTCAAGATATCTTGAAAAACAAAATGTTTTTTTATAGAACAACTTAATTTTCGGCCGATCGTTCCTATGGCAGCTATACGATATAGTGGTCCGAACTTAATAGGATTTTGCCTATATATGAGGAGATTAGTAAAACTTATAGTTGCCTAGTTTGATAAACAAAATGTTTTTTCATACAAAAACTTAATTTTCGACCGATCGTTCCCGTGGCAGCTATATGAAACAGTGGTCCGATCCAGCTGGTTTTGACATATGTCAAGATATCTTGATAAACAAAATGTTTTTTCATACAAAAACTTAATTTTCGACCAATCGCTCCTATGTCAGCTGTATGATACAGTGGTCTGATCCAGCTGGTTTTGACCTATGTCAAGATATCTTGATAACAAAATGTTTTTTCATACAAAAACTTAATTTTCGTTCTTATGGCAGCTATATGAATTAATATGATTTTACCGATATTAATATGATTTTACCTATACATGAGGAGTAAAGTAAAACTAATTAATGCCGAGGTTGGTTAAGATATCTTGAAAAACAAAATGTTTTTTCATACAAAAACTTAATTTTCGACCGATCGCTCCTATGGCAGCTATATGACAGTGGTCCGAACTTAATAGGATATTGCCTATATATGAGGCGATTAGTAAATTTATAGTTGCATAGTTAAATAAACAAAATGTTTTTTCATACAAAAACTTAATTTTCGACCGATCGTTCCTATGGCAGCTATATGAAACAGTGGTCCGATCCAGCTGGACATATGTCAAGATATTTTAATAAACAAAATGTTTTTTCATACAAAAACTTAATTTTCGACCGATCGTTCCTATGGCAGCTATGTGAAACAGTGGTCCGATCCAGCTGGTTTTGACATATGTCAAGATATCTTGATAAACAAATGTTTTTTCATACAAAAACTTAATTTTCGACCGAACGTTCCTGAGGCAGCTATATGAAACAGTGGTCCGATCCACCTGGTTTTGACATATGTCAAGATATCTTGATGAACAAAATGTTTTTTCAAACAAAAACTTAATTTTAGACCGATCTTTCCTATGGCAGCTATAAGAAAAAGTAGTCCGATCCAGCTGATTTTGACATATGTCAAGATATCTAGCTGCTATGGCAGCCATATGATATATTGGTCCGAACTAAAGAGGATTTTGCATATATATTAAGAGCATAGTAAACCTAATAAATGCCAAGTTTGATCAAAATATCTTAATGAAAAAATGTTTTTTCATACAAAAACTTAATTTTCGACCGATCGTCCTATGGCAGCTATATGATTTAGTGGTCCGATCTTAATTGGATTTTGCATATATATGAGGAACTTAGTAAAACTAATATTTGCCTAGTTTGGTCAAGATATCTTGATGAACAAAATGTTTTTTCATACAAAAACTTAATTTTTGACCGATCGTTCCTATGGCAGCTATAATACAGTGGTCTGATCCAGCTGGTTTTGATATATGTCAAGATATCTTGATAAGCAAAATGTTTTTCATACAACAACTTAATTTTCGACCGATCGTTCCTATGGCAGCTATATGATATAGTGGTTCGATATTAATATGATTTTGCCTATATATGAGGAGTAAAGTAAAAACTAATTGATGCCGAGGTTGGTCAAGATATCTTGATGCACAAAATGTTTTTTTTTATAATTAATTTTCGGCCGATCGTTCCTATGGCAGCTATATGATATAGTGGTCCGAACTTATTAGGTCTTTGCCTATATATGAGGAGATTAGTAAAACTTAAAGTTGCCTAGTTTGATAAACAAAATGTTTTTTCATACAAAAAACTTAATTTTCGACCGGTCGTTCCCGTGGCAGCTATATGATATAGTGGTCCGATCCAGCTGGTTGTGACATATGTCAAGATATCTTGATAAACAAAATATTATTTCATTTTTAAACTTAATTTTCGACCGATCGTTCCTATGGCAGCTATATGATATAGTGGTCCGATATTAATATGATTTTGCCTATATATGAGGAGTAAAGTAAAAATAATTAATGGCGAGTTGGTCAAGATATCCTGAAAAACAAAATGTTTTTTTATACAACTTAATTTTCGGCCGATCGTTCCAATGGCAGCTATATGATATAGTGGTCCGAACTTAATAGGACTTTGCCTATATAGAGAGATTAGTAAAACTTATAGTTGCCTAGTTTGTAAAACAAAATGTTTTTTCATACAAAAACTTAATTTTCGACCAATCGCTCCTATGGCAGCTATATGATACAGTGGTCTGATCCAGCTGGTTTTGACCTATGTCAAGATATCTTGATTAACACAATGTTTTTCACACAAAAACTTAATTTTCGACCGATCGTTCCTATGGCAGCTATATAATATAGTGTTCCGATATTATATGATTTTACCTATATATGAGGAGTAAACTAAAACTAATTAATGCCGAGGTTGGTCAAGATATCTTGAAAAACAAAATGTTTTTTTTATACTACTTAATTTCGGCCGATCGTCCTATGGCAGCTATGATATAGTGGTCCGAACTTAATAGGACTTTGCCTATATATGAGGAGATTAGTAAAACTTATAGTTGCCTAGTTGATAAACAAAATGTTTTTTCATACAAAAACTTAATATTCGACGGTCGTTCCAATGGCAGCTATATGAAACAGTGGTCCGATCCAGCTAGTTTTGACATATGTCAAGATATCTTGAAAACAAAAGTTTTTTAATACAAAAACTTAATTTTCGACCGATTGTTCCTATGGCAGCTATATGAAACAGTGGTCCGTACCAGCTGGTTTTGACATATGTCAAGATTTTAATAAACAAAATGTTTTTTCATACAAAAACTTAATTTTCGACCGATCGTTCCTATGGCAGCTATATGAAACAGTGGTCCGATCCAGCTGGTTTTGACATATGTCAAGATATCTTGATAAACAAAAAGTCTTTTCATACAAAAACTTAATTTTCGACCGATTGTTCCTATGGCAGCTATATGATATAGTGGTCCGATATAATATGATTTTGCCTATAATAAGGAGTAAAGTAAAACTAATTAATGCCGAGGTTGGTCAAGATATCTTGAAAAACAAAATGGTTTTTCATACAAAAACTTAATTTTCGACCGATCGTTCCTATGGCAGCTATATGACAGTGGTCCGAACTTAATAGGATATTGCCTATATATGAGGAGATTAGTTAAGTTATAGTTGCATAGTTTAATAAACAAAATGTTTTTTCATACAAAAAACTTAATTTTCGACCGATCGTTCCTATGGCAGCTATATGAAACAGTGGTGATCCAGCTGGTTTGACATATGTCAAGATATCTTGATAAACAAAATGTTTTTTCATACAAAAACTTAATTTTCGACCGATCGTTCCTATGGCAGCTATATGACAGTTGCCCGAACTTAATAGGATATTGCCTATATATGAGGAGATTAGTAAAGTTATAGTTGCATAGTTTAATAAACAAAAGTTTTTTCATACAAAAACTTAATTTTCGACCGATCGTTCCTATGGCAGCTATAATATAGTGGTCCGAACTTAATAGGATTTTGCCTATATGAGGAGATTAGTAAAACTTATAGTTGCCTAGTTTAATAAACAAAATGTTTTTTCATACAAAAACTTAATTTTCGACGATCATTCCTATGGCAGCTATAAGATACAGTGGTCCGAACTTAATAGGATTTTTCCTATATATGAGGAGATTAGTAAAACTTATAGTTGCCTAGTTTAATAAACAAATGTTTTTTCATACAAAAACTTAATTTTCGACCGAACGTTCCTGAGGCAGCTATATGAAACAGTGGTCCGATCCAGCTGGTTTTGACATATGTCAAGATATCTTGATAAACAAAATGTTTTTTCATACAAAAACTTAATTTTCGACCGATCGTTCCTATGGCAGCTATATGACAGTGGTCCGAACTTAATAGGATATAGCCTATATATGAGGAGATTAGTAAAGTTATAGTTGCATAGTTTAATAAACAAAATGTTTTTTCATACAAAAACTTAATTTTCGACCGATCGTTCCTATGGCAGCTATAAGATATAGTGGTCCGAACTTAATAGGATTTTGCCTATATATGAGGATTAGTAAAACTTATAGTTGCCTAGTTTAATAAACAAAATGTTTTTTCATACAAAAACTTAATTTTCGACCGATCATTCCTATGGCAGCTATAAGATACAGTGGTCCGAACTTAATAGGATTTTTCCTATATAGAGGAGATTAGTAAAGTTATAGTTGCATAGTTTAATAAACAAAATGTTTTTCATACAAAAACTTAATTTTCGACCGATCGTTCCTATGGCAGCTATAAGATATAGTGGTCCGAACTTAATAGGATTTTGCCTATATATGAGGAGATTAGTAAAACTTATAGTTGCCTAGTTTAATAATAAACAAATTTTTTCATACAAAAACTTAATTTTCGACCGATCATTCATTCTATGGCAGCTATAAGATACAGTGGTCCGAACTTAATAGGATTTTTCCTATATATGAGGAGATTAGTAAAACTTATAGTTGCCTAGTTTGATAAACAAAATGTTTTACATACAAAACTTAATTTTCGACCAATCGCTCCTATGTCAGCTGTATGATACAGTGGTCTGATCCAGCTGGTTTTGACCTATGTCAAGATATCTTGATAAGCAAAATGTTTTTTCATACAAAAACTTAATTTTCGACCGATCGTCCTATGGCAGCTATATGATATAGTGGTCCGATATTAATATGATTTTACCTATACATGAGGAGTAAAGTAAAACTAATTAATGCCGAGGTTGGTCAAGATATCATGAAAAACAAAATGTTTTTTTTTATACAACTTAATTTCGGCCGATCGTTCCTATGGCAGCTATATGATATAGTGGTTCGAACTTAGTAGGACTTTGCCTATATATGAGGAGATTAGTAAAAGTTATAGTTGCCTAGTTTGATAAACAAATGTTTTTTCATACAAAAACTTATTTTCGACCGATCGTGCCTATGGCAGCTATATAAAACAGTGGTCCGATCCAGCTGGTTTTGACATATGTCAAGATATCTTGATAAACAAAATGTTTTTTATATAAAAAACTTAATTTTCGACCGAACGTTCCTGAGGCAGCTATATGAAACAGTAGTCCGATCCAGCTGGTTTTGACATATGTCAAGATATCTTGATAAACAAAATGTTTTTTCATACAAAAACTTATTTTCGACCGAACGTTCCTGAGGCAGCTATATGAAACAGTGGTCCGATCCACCTGGTTTGACATATGTCAAGATATCTTGATGAACAAAATGTTTTTTCAAACAAAAAACTTAATTTAGACCGATCGTTCCTATGGCAGCTATAAGAAACAGTAGTCCGATACAGCTGGTTTTGACATATGTCAAGATATCTAGCTGCTATGGCAGCCATATGATATATTGGTCCGAACTGAAGAGGATTTTGCATATATATTAAGAGCATAGTAAAACTAATAAATGCCGAGTTTGATCAAATATCTTGATGAACAAAATGTTTTTTCATACAAAAACTTAATTTTCGACCGATCGTTCCTATGTCAGCTATATGATTAGTGGTCCGATCTTAATTGGATTTTGCATATAAATGAGGAACTTAGTAAAACCAATATTGCCTAGTTTGGTCAAGATATCTTGATGAACAAAATGTTTTTTCATACAAAAACTTAATTTTCGACCGATCGTTCCTATGGCAGCTATATAATACAGTGGTCCGATCTTAATTGGATTTTGCATATAAATGAGGAACTTAGTAAAACTAATATTTGCGTAGTTTGGTCAAGATATCTTGATGAACAAAATGTTTTTCATACAAAAACTTATTTTTCGACCGAACGTTCCTATGGCAGCTATATGATTTAGTGGTCCGATTAATTGGATTTTGCATATAAATGAGGAGCTTAGTAAAACTAATATTTGCCTAGTTTGGTCAAGATATCTTGAAAAAACAAAATGTTTTTTCATACAAAAAACTTAATTTTCGACCGAACGTTCCTGAGGCAGCTATATGAAACAGTAGTCCGATCCAGCTGGTTTTGACATATGTCAAGATATCTTGATAAACAAAATGTTTTTTCATACAAAAAACTTAATTTTCGACCGAACGTTCCTGAGGCAGCTATATGAAACAGTGGTCCGATCCACCTGGTTTTGACATATGTCAAGATATCTTGATGAACAAAATGTTTTTTCAAACAAAAACTTAATTTTAGACCGATCGTTCCTATGGCAGCTATAAGAAACAGTAGTCCGATCCGGCTGGTTTTGACATATGTCAAGATATCTAGCTGCTATGGCAGCCATATGATATATTGGTCCGAACTGAAGAGGATTTTGCATATATTAAGAGCATAGTAAAACTAATAAATGCCGAGTTTGATCAAAATATCTTGATGAACAAAATGTTTTTCATACTAAAACTTAAAGTTCGACCGATCGTTCCTATGGCAGCTATATGATTTAGTGGTCCGATCTTAATTGGATTTTGTATATAATGAGGAACTTAGTAAAACTAATATTTGCCTAGTTTGGTCAAGATATCTTGCTGAACAAAATGTTTTTTCATACAAAAACTTAATTTTCGACCGGTCGTTCCCGTGGCAGCTATATGATATAGTTTTTGGTTTTGACATATGTCAAGATATCTTGATAAACAAAATGTTTTTTCATACAAAAACTTAATTTGCGACCAATCGCTCCTATGGCAGCTATATGATACAGTGGTCTGATCCAGCTGGTTTTGACCTATGTCAAGTTATCTTGAAAAACACAATGTTTTTTCACACAAAAACTTAATTTTCGACCGATCGTTCCTATGGCCTAATATGATTTACCTATATATGAGGAGTAAAGTAAAACTAATTAATGCCGAGGTTGGTCAAGATATCTTGAAAAACAAAATGTTTTTTTTATACTACTTAATTTCCGGCCGATCGTTCCTATGGCAGCTATATGATATAGTGGTCCGAACTTAATAGGACTTTGCCTATATATGAGGAGATTAGTAAAACTTATAGTTGCCTAGTTTGATAAACAAAATGTTTTTCATACAAAAACTTAATTTCGACGGTCGTTCCAATGGCAGCTATATGAAACAGTGGTCCGATCCAGCTAGTTTTGACAATTGTCAAGATATTTAATAAACAAAATGTTTTTTCATACAAAAACTTAATTTTCGACCGTTCGTTCCTATGGCAGCTATATGAAACAGTGGTCCGATCCAGCTGGTTTTGACATATGTCAAGATATCTTGATAAACAAAATGTCTTTTCATACAAAAACTTAATTTTCGACCGATTGTTCCTATGGCAGCTATATGATATAGTGGTCCGATATTAATATGATTTTGCCTATACATAAGAAGTAAAGTAAAACTAATTAATGCCGAGGTTGGTCAAGATATCTTGAAAAACAAAATGTTTTTTTATACAACTTAATTTCGGCCGATCGTTCATATGGCAGCTATAAATATAGTGGTCCGAACTTAATAGGATTTTGCCATATATGAGGAGATTAGTAAAACTTATAGTTGCCTAGTTTGATAAACAAAATGTTTTTTCATACAAAAACTTAATTTTCGACCAATCGCTCCTATGTCAGCTGTATGATACAGTGGTCTGATCCAGCTGGTTTTGACCTATGTCAAGATATCTGATAAGCAAAATGTTTTTTCATACAAAAACTTAATTTTCGACCGATCGTTCCTATGGCAGCTATATGATATAGTGGTCCGATATTAATATGATTTTACCTATACATGAGGAGTAAAGTAAAAACTAATTAATGCCGAGGTTGGTCAAGAGATCTTAAAAACAAATGTTTTTTTTATACAACTTAATTTTCGGCCGATCGTTCCTATGCAGCTATATGATATAGTGGTCCGAACTTAATAGGATTTTGCCATATATGAGGAGATTAGTAAAACTTATAGTTGCTAGTTTGATAAACAAAATGTTTTTTCATACAAAAACTTAATTTTCGACCGGTCGTTCCAATGGCAGCTATATGAAACAGTGGTCCGATCCAGCTAGTTTTGACAATTGTCAAGATATTTAATAAACAAAATGTTTTTTCATACAAAAACTTAATTTTCGACCGATCGTTCCTATGGCAGCTATATGAAACAGTGGTCTGATCCAGCTGGTTTTGACATATGTCAAGATATCTTGATAAACAAAATGTTTTTTCATACAAAAACTTAATTTTCGACCGATCGTTCCTATGGCAGCTATATGACAGTTGCCCGAACTTAATAGGATATTGCCTATATATGAGGAGATTAGTAAAGTTATAGTTGCATAGTTTAATAAACAAAATGTTTTTCATACAAAAACTTAATTTCGATCGATCGTTCCTATGGCAGCTATAAGATATAGTGGTCCGAACTTAATAGGATTTTGCCTATATATGAGGAGATTAGTAAAACTTATAGTTGCCTAGTTTAATAAACAAAATGTTTTTTCATACAAAAAACTTAATTTTCGACCGATCATTCCTATGGCAGCTATAAGATACAGTGGTCCGAAACTTAATAGGATTTTTCCTATATATGAGGAGATTAGTAAAACTTATAGTTGCCTAGTTTAATAAACAAAATGTTTTTCATACAAAAACTTAATTTTCGACCGAACGTTCCTGAGGCAGCTATATGAAACAGTGGTCCGATCCAGCTGGTTTTGACATATGTCAAGATATCTTGATAAACAAAATGTTTTTACATACAAAAAAATTTTCGACCGATCGTTCCTATGGCAGCTATATGACAGTGGTCCGAAACTTATAGGATATTGCCTATATATGAGGAGATTAGTAAAGTTATAGTTGCATAGTTTAATAAACAAAATGTTTTTCATACAAAAACTTATTTTCGACCGATCGTTCCTATGGCAGCTATAAGATATAGTGGTCCGAACTTAATAGGATTTTGCCTATATATGAGGAGATTAGTAAAACTTATAGTTGCCTAGTTTAATAAACAAAATGTTTTTTCATACAAAAATTAATTTCGACCGATCATCCTATGGCAGCTATAAGATACAGTGGTCCGAACTTAATAGGATTTTTCTATATATGAGGAGATTAGTAAAGTTATAGTTGCATAGTTTAATAAACAAAATGTTTTTCATACAAAAACTTAATTTTCGACCGATCGTTCCTATGGCAGCTATAAATATAGTGGTCCGAACTTAATAGGATTTTGCCTATATATGAGGAGATTAGTAAAACTTATAGTTGCCTAGTTTAATAAACAAAATGTTTTTTCATACAAAAACTTAATTTTCGACCGATCATTCCTATGGCAGCTATAAGATACAGTGGTCCGAACTTAATAGGATTTTTCCTATATATGAGGAGATTAGTAAAGTTATAGTTGCATAGTTAATAAACAAAATGTTTTTTCATACAAAAACTTAATTTTCGACCGATCGTTCCTATGGCAGCTATAAGATATAGTGGTCCGAACTTAATAGGATTTTGCCTATATATGAGGAGATTAGTAAAACTTATAGTTGCCTAGTTTAATAAACAAAATGTTTTTCATACAAAAAAAACTTAATTTTCGACCGATCATTCCTATGGCAGCTATAAGATACAGTGGTCCGAACTTAATAGGATTTTTCCTATATATGAGGAGATTAGTAAAACTATAGTTGCCTAGTTTGATAAACAAAATGTTTTACATACAAAAACTTAATTTTCGACCAATCGCTCCTATGTCAGCTGTATGATACAGTGGTCTGATCCAGCTGGTTTTGACCTATGTCAAGATATCTTGATAAGCAAAATGTTTTTTCATACAAAACTTAATTTTCGACCGATCGTTCCTATGGCCTATATGATATAGTGGTCCGATATTATATGATTTTACTATACATGAGGAGTAAAGTAAAACTAATTAATGCCGAGTTGGTCAAGATATCATGAAAAACAAAATGTTTTTTTATACAACTAATTTTCGGCCGATCGTTCCTATGGCAGCTATATGATATAGTGGTTCGAACTTAGTAGGACTTTGCCTATATATGAGGAGATTAGTAAAAGTTATAGTTGCCTAGTTTGATAAACAAAATGTTTTTCATACAAAAAACTTAATTTTTCGACCGATCGTGCCTATGGCAGCTATATAAAACAGTGGTCCGATCCAGCTGGTTTGACATATGTCAAGATATCTTGATAAACAAAATGTTTTCATACAAAAACTTAATTTTCGACCGAACGTTCCTGAGGCAGCTATATGAAACAGTAGTCCGATCCAGCTGGTTTTGACATATGTCAAGATATCTTGATAAACAAAATGTTTTTTCATACAAAAACTTAATTTTCGACCGAACGTTCCTGAGGCAGCTATATGAAACAGTGGTCCGATCCACCTGGTTTGACATATGTCAAGATCTTGATGAACAAAATGTTTTTTCAAACAAAAACTTAATTTTAGACCGATCGTTCCTATGGCAGCTATAAGAAACAGTAGTCCGATACAGCTGGTTTTGACATATGTCAAGATATCTAGCTGCTATGGCAGCCATATGATTATTTGGTCCGAAACTGAAGAGGATTTTGCATATATATTAAGAGCATAGTAAAACTAATAAATGCCGAGTTTGATCAAAATATTTTGATGAACAAAATGTTTTTTCATACAAAAACTTTTTCCGACCGATCGTTCCTATGTCAGCTATATGATTTAGTGGTCCGATCTAATTGGATTTTGCATAGAAATGAGGAACTTAGTAAAACCAATATTTGCCTAGTTTGGTCAAGATATCTTGATGAACAAAATGTTTTTCATACAAAAACTTAATTTTCGACCGATCGTTCCTATGGCAGCTATATAATACAGTGGTCCGATCTTAATTGGATTTTGCATATAAATGAGGAACTTAGTAAAACTAATATTTGCGTAGTTTGGTCAAGATATCTTGATGAACAAAATGTTTTTTCATACAAAAACTTATTTTTCGACCGAACGTTCCTATGGCAGCTATATGATTTAGTGGTCCGATCTTAATTGGATTTTGCATATAAATGAGGAGCTTAGTAAAACTAATATTTGCCTAGTTTGGTCAAGATATCTTGAAAAACAAAATGTTTTTTCATACAAAAACTTAATTTTCGACCGAACGTTCCTGAGGCAGCTATATGAAACAGTAGTCCGATCCAGCTGGTTTTGACATATGTCAAGATATCTTGATAAACAAAATGTTTTTTCATACAAAAACTTAATTTTCGACCGAACGTTCCTGAGGCAGCTATATGAAACAGTGGTCCGATCCACCTGGTTTTGACATATGTCAAGATATCTTGATGAACAAAATGTTTTTTCAAACAAAAACTTAATTTTAGACCGATCGTTCCTATGGCAGCTATAAGAAACAGTAGTCCGATCCGGCTGGTTTTGACATATGTCAAGATATCTAGCTGCTATGGCAGCCATATGATATATTGGTCCGAACTGAAGAGGATTTTGCATATATATTAAGAGCATAGTAAAACTAATAAATGCCGAGTTTGATCAAAATATCTTGATGAACAAATGTTTTTTCATACTAAAACTTAAAGTTCGACCGATCGTTCCTATGGCAGCTATATGATTTAGTGGTCCGATCTTAATTGGATTTTGTATATAAATGAGGAACTTAGTAAAACTAATATTTGCCTAGTTGGTCAAGATATCTTGCTGAACAAAATGTTTTTTCATACAAAACTTAATTTCGACCGGTCGTTCCCGTGGCAGCTATATGATATAGTTTTGGTTTTGACATATGTCAAGATCTTGATAAACAAAATGTTTTTTCATACAAAAACTTAATTTGCGACCAATCGCTCCTATGGCAGCTATATGATACAGTGGTCTGATCCAGCTGGTTTTGACCTATGTCAAGTTATCTTGAAAACACAATGTTTTTTCACACAAAAACTTAATTTTCGACCGATCGTTCCTATGGCCTAATATGATTTTACCTATATATGAGGGTAAAGTAAAACTAATTAATGCCGAGGTTGGTCAAGATATCTTGAAAAACAAAATGTTTTTTTTATACTACTTAATTTTCGGCCGATCGTTCCTATGGCAGCTATATGATATAGTGGTCCGAACTTAATAGGACTTTGCCTATATATGAGGAGATTAGTAAAACTTATAGTTGCCTAGTTTGATAAACAAATGTTTTTTCATACAAAAACTTAATTTTCGACCGGTCGTTCCAATGGCAGCTATATGAAACAGTGGTCCGATCCAGCTAGTTTTGACAATTGTCAAGATATTTTAATAAACAAAATGTTTTTTTCATACAAAAACTTAATTTTCGACCGATCGTTCCTATGGCAGCTATATGAAACAGTGGTCCGATCCAGCTGGTTTTGACATATGTCAAGATATCTTGATAAACAAAATGTCTTTTCATACAAAAACTTAATTTTCGACCGATTGTTCCTATGGCAGCTATATGATATAGTGGTCCGATATTAATATGATTTTGCCTATACATAAGAAGTAAAGTAAAACTAATTAATGCCGAGGTTGGTCAAGATATCTTGAAAAACAAAATGTTTTTTTTATACAACTTAATTTTCGGCCGATCGTTCATATGGCAGCTATAAGATATAGTGGTCCGAACTTAATAGGATTTTGCCATATATGAGGAGATTAGTAAAACTTATAGTTGCCTAGTTTGATAAACAAAATGTTTTTTCATACAAAAACTTAATTTTCGACCAATCGCTCCTATGTCAGCTGTATGATACAGTGGTCTGATCCAGCTGGTTTTGACCTATGTCAAGATATTGATAAGCAAAATGTTTTTTTCATACAAAAACTTAATTTTCGACCGATCGTTCCTATGGCAGCTATATGATATAGTGGTCCGATATTAATATGATTTTACCTATACATGAGGAGTAAAGTAAAACTAATTAATGCCGAGGTTGGTCAAGATATCTTAAAAACAAAATGTTTTTTTTTATACAACTTAATTTTCGGCCGATCGTTCCTATGGCAGCTATATGATATAGTGGTCCGAACTTAGTAGGACTTTGCCTATATATGAGGAGATTAGTAAAACTTATAGTTGCCTAGTTTGATAAACAAAATGTTTTTTCATACAAAAACTTAATTTTCGGACGATCGTTCCTATGGCAGCTATATAAAACAGTGGTCCGATCCAGCTGGTTTTGACATATGTCAAGATATCTTGATAAACAAAATGTTTTTTCATACAAATACTTAATTTTCGACCGAACGTTCCTGAGGCAGCTATATGAAACAGTGGTCCGATCCACCGGTTTTGACATATGTCAAGATATCTTGATGAACAAAATGTTTTTTCAAACAAAAACTTAATTTTAGACCGATCGTTCCTATGGCAGCTATAAGAAACAGTAGTCCGATCCAGCTGGTTTTGACATATGTCAAGATATCTAGCTGCTATGGCAGCCATATGATATATTGGTCCGAACTGAAGAGGATTTTGCATATATATTAAGAGCATAGTAAAACTAATAAATGCCGAGTTTGATCAAAATATCTTAATGAACAAAATGTTTTTCATACAAAAACTTAATTTTCGACCGATCGTTCCTATGGCAGCTATATGATTTAGTGGTCCGATCTAATTAGATTTTGCATATAAATGAGGAACTTAGTAAAACTAATATTTGCCTAGTTTGGTCAAGATATCTTGATGAACAAAATGTTTTTTCATACAAAAACTTAATTTTCGGCCGATCGTTCCTATGGCAGCTATATAATACAGTGGTCTGATCCAGCTGGTTTTGACATATGTCAAGATATCTTGATAAACAAAATTTTTTTCATACAACAACTTAATTTTCGACCGATCGTTCCTATGGCAGCTATATGATTTAGTGGTCCGATCTTAATTGGATTTTGCATATGTATGAAGAGCATAGTAAAACTAATAATTGCCGAGTTTGATCAAAATATCTTGATGAACAAAATGTTTTTTCATACAAAAACGTAATTTTCGACCGATCGTTCCTATGGCAGCTATATGATTTAGTGGTCCGATATTAATATGATTTTGCCTATATATGAGGAGTAAAGTAAAACTAATAAATGCCGAGGTTGGTCAAGATATCTTGAAAAACAAAATGTTTTTTTATACAACAACTTATTTTCGACCGATCGTTCCTATGCAGCTATATGATATATTGGTCCGATCTGAATAGGATTTTGCATATGTATGAAGAGCATAGTAAAAATAATAAATGCCGAGTTTGATCAAAATATCTTGATGAACAAAATGTTTTTCATACAAAAACTTAATTTTCGGCCGATCGTTCCTATGGCAGATATATGATTTAGTGGTTCGATCTTAATTGGATTTTGCTTATATATATTAGGAGCTTAGTAAAACTAATAGTTGCCTAGTTTGGTCAAGATATCTTGATGAACAAAATGTTTTTTCATACAAAAACTTAATTTTCGACCGATCGTTCCTATGGCAGCTATATGAAACAGTGGTCCGATCCAGCTGGTTTTGACATATGTCAAGATATCTTGATAAACAAATGTTTTTTCATACAAAAACTTTATTTTCGACCGATCGTTCCTATGGCAGCTATATGAAACAGTGGTCCGATCCAGCTGGTTTTGACATATGTCAAGATATTGTGCTAAACAAACTGTTTTTTTCATACAAAAACTGTATTTTGATCGATGTGGTCCGACCTTAATAGGATTTTGCCTATATATGAGGAGATTAGTAAATCTTATAGTTGCCTAGTTTGATAAACAAATGTTTTCATACAAAAACTTAATTTTCGGCCTGTCGTTCCTATGGCAGCTATATGAAACAGTGGTCCGATCCAGCTGGTTTTGACATATGTCAAGATATCATGATAAACAAATATTTTTTCATTTTAAAACTTAATTTTCGACCGATCGTTCCTATGGCAGCTATATGATATAGTGGTCCGATATTAATATGATTTTACCGATATATGAGGAGTAAAGTAAAACTAATTAATGCTGAGGTTGGTCAAGATATCTTGAAAAACAAAATGTTTTTTTTATACAACTTAATTTTCGGCCGATCGTTACTATGTCAGCTATGTGATATAGTGGTCCGAACTTAATAGGACTTTGCCTATATATGAGGAGATTAGTAAAACTAAAAGTTGGCTAGTTTGGTCAAGATATCTTGATGAACAAAATGTTTTTTCATACAAAAACTTAATTTTCGACCGATCGTTCCTATGGCAGCTATATGAAACAGTGGTCCGATCCAGCTGGTTTTGACATATGTCAAGATATCATGATAAACAAAATATTTTTTCATTTTAAAACTTAATTTTCGACCGATCGTTCCTATGGCAGCTATATGATATATTGGTCCGATCTGAATAGGATTTTGCATATGTATGAAGAGCATAGTAAAACTAATAAATGCCGAGTTTGATCAAAATATCTTAATGAACAAAATGTTTTTTCATACAAAAACTTAATTTCGACCGATCGTTCCTATGGCAGCTATATGATTTAGTGGTCCGATCTTAATTAGATTTTGCATATAAATGAGGAACTTAGTAAACTAATATTTGCCTAGTTTGGTCAAGATATCTTGATGAACAAAATGTTTTTTCATACAAAAACTTAATTTTCGGCCGATCGTTCCTATGGCAGCTATATAATACAGTGGTCTGATCCAGCTGGTTTTGACATATGTCAAGATATCTTGATAAACAAAATGTTTTTTCATACAACAACTTAATTTTCGACCGATCGTTCCTATGGCAGCTATATGATTTAGTGGTCCGATCTTAATTGGATTTTGCATATGTATGAAGAGCATAGTAAAACTAATAATTGCCGAGTTTGATCAAAATATCTTGATGAACAAAATGTTTTTTCATACAAAAACGTAATTTTCGACCGATCGTTCCTATGGCAGCTATATGATTTAGTGGTCCGATATTAATATGATTTTGCCTATATATGAGGAGTAAAGTTAAACTAATAAATGCCGAGGTTGGTCAAGATATCTTGAAAAACAAAATGTTTTTTTTATACAACAACTTAATTTTCGACCGATCGTTCCTATGGCAGCTATATGATATATTGGTCCGATCTGAATAGGATTTTGCATATGTATGAAGAGCATAGTAAAAATAATAAATGCCGAGTTTGATCAAAATATCTTGATGAACAAAATGTTTTTTCATACAAAAACTTAATTTTCGGCCGATCGTTCCTATGGCAGATATATGATTTAGTGGTTCGATCTTAATTGGATTTTGCTTATATATATTAGGAGCTTAGTAAAACTAATAGTTGCCTAGTTTGGTCAAGATATCTTGATGAACAAAATGTTTTTTCATACAAAAACTTAATTTTCGACCGATCGTTCCTATGGCAGCTATATGAAACAGTGGTCCGATCCAGCTGGTTTTGACATATGTCAAGATATTGTGCTAAACAAACTGTTTTTTTCATACAAAAACTGTATTTTTGATCGATGTGGTCCGACCTTAATAGGATTTTGCCTATATAGGAGATTAGTAAATCTTATAGTTGCCTAGTTTGATAAACAAAATGTTTTCATACAAAAACTTAATTTTCGGCCTGTCGTTCCTATGGCAGCTATATGAAACAGTGGTCCGATCCAGCTGGTTTTGACATATGTCAAGATATCATGATAAACAAAATTTTTTCATTTTAAAACTTAATTTTCGACCGATCGTTCCTATGGCAGCTATATGATATAGTGGTCCGATATTAATATGATTTTACCGATATATGAGGAGTAAAGTAAAACTAATTAATGCCGAGGTTGGTCAAGATATCTTGAAAAACAAAATGTTTTTTTTATACAACTTAATTTTCGGCCGATCGTTACTATGTCAGCTATGTGATATAGTGGTCCGAACTTAATAGGACTTTGCCTATATATGAGGAGATTAGTAAAACTAAAAGTTGGCTAGTTTGGTCAAGATATCTTGATAAACAAAATGTTTTTTCATACAACAACTTAATTTTCGACCGATCGTTCCTATGGCAGCTATATGATATAGTGGTTCGATCTGAATAGGGTTTTGCATATATATGAAGAGCAAGTAAAACTAATAAATGCCGAGTTTAATCAAAATATCTTGATGAACAAATGTTTTTTCATACAAAAACTTAATTTGCGACCGATCGTTCCTATGGCAGCTATATGATTTAGTGGTCCGAAATGAATAGGATTTTGTATATATATGAGGAGTTTAGTAAAACTAAAAGTTGGCTAGTTTGGTCAAGATATCTTGATAAACAAAATGTTTTTTCATACAACAACTTAATTTTCGACCGATCGTTCCTATGGCAGCTATATGATATAGTGGTTCGATCTGAATAGGGTTTTGCATATATATGAAGAGCAAGTAAAACTAATAAATGCCGAGTTTAATCAAAATATCTTGATGAATAAAATGTTTTTTCATACAAAAACTTAATTTTCGACCGATCGTTCCTATGGCAGCTATATGAAACAGTGGTCCGATCCAGCTGGTTTTGACATATGTCAAGATATATTGATAAACACAATCTTTTTTCATACAAAAACTTAATTTTCGACCGATCGTTCCTATGGCAGCTTTATGAAACAGTGGTCCGATCCAGCTGGTTTTGACATATGTCAAGATATCTTGATAAACAAAATGTTTTTTCATACAAAAACTTCATTTTCGACCGATCGTTCCTATGGCAGCTATATGAAACAGTGGTCCGATCCAGCTGGTTTTGACATATGTCAAGATATCTTGATAAACAACATTTTTTTTCATACAAAAACTTCATTTTCGACCGATCGTTCCTATGGCAGCTATATGAAACAGTGGTCCGATCCAGCTGGTTTTGACATATGTCAAGATATATTGATAAAACAATCTTTTTTCATACAACAACTTAATTTTCGACCGATCGTTCCTATGGCAGCTATATGATATAGTGGTCCGATCTGAATAGGGTTTAGCATATATATGAAGAGCAAGTAAAACTAATAAATGCCGAGTTTAATCAAAATATCTTGATGAACAAAATGTTTTTTCATACAAAAACTTAATTTTCGACCGATCGTGCCTATGGCAGCTATATGAAACAGTGGTCCGATCCAGCTGGTTTTGACATATGTCAAGATATATTGATAAACACAATCTTTTTTCATACAAAAACTTAATTTTCGACCGATCGTTCCTATGGCAGCTATATGAAACAGTGGTCCGATCCAGCTGGTTTTGACATATGTCAAGATATCTTGATAAACAAAATGTTTTTTTTATACAAAAACTTCATTTTCGACCTATCGTTCCTATGGCAGCTATATGAAACAGTGGTCCGATCCAGCTGGTTTTGACATATGTCAGATATCTTGATAAACAAAATGTTTTTCATACAAAAACTTAATTTTCGACCGATCGTTCCTATGGCAGCTATATGATAAAGTGGTTCGACCTTAATAGGATTTTGCTTATATATGAGGAGATTAGTAAAACTTATAGTTGCCTAGTTTGATAAATAAAATGTTTTTTCATACAAAACTTAATTTTCGACCGATCGTTCCTATGGCAGCTATATGATATAGCGGTCCGATCTTAATAGGATTTTGCCTATATATGAGGAGTAAAGTAAAACTAATAAATGCAGAGTTTGGTCAAGATATCTTGAAAAACAAAATGTTTTTCATACAACAACTTAATTTTCGACCGATCGTTCCTATGGCAGCTATATGATATATTGGTCCGATCCAGCTGGTTTTGACATATGTCAAGATATCTTGATAAACAAAATGTTTTTTCATACAAAAACTTCATTTTCGACCGATCGTTCCTATGGCAGCTATATGAAACAGTGGTCCGATCCAGCTGGTTTTGACATATGTCAAGATATATTGATAAACACAATCTTTTTTCATACAAGAACTTAATTTTCGACCGATCGTTCCTATAGCAGCTATATGAAACAGTGGTCCGATCCAGCTGGTTTTGACATATGTCAAGATATCTTGATAAACAAAATGTTTTTTCATACAACAACTTCATTTTCGACCGATCGTTCCTATGGCAGCTATATGAAACAGTGGTCCGATCCAGCTGGTTTTGACATATGTCAGATTTCTTGATAAACAAAATGTTTTTCATACAAATACTTAATTTTCGACCGATCGATCCTATGGCAGCTATATGAAACAGTGGTCCGATCCAGCTGGTTTTGACATATGTCAGATATCTTGATAAACAAAATGTTTTTCATACAAAAACTTAATTTTCGACCGATCGTTCCTATGGCAGCTATATGATAAAGTGGTTCGACCTTAATAGGATTTTGCTTATATATGAGGAGATTAGTAAAACTTATAGTTGCCTAGGCTGATAAGTAAAATGTTTTTTCATACAAAAACTTAATTTTCGACCGATCGTTCCTATGGCAGCTATATGATATAGTGGTCCGATCTTAATAGGATTTTGCCTATATATGAGGAGTAAAGTAAAACTAATAAATGCAGAGTTTGGTCAAGATATCTTGAAAAACAAAATGTTTTTTCATACAAAAACTTCATTTTCGACCGATCGTTCCTATGACAGCTATATGAAACAGTGGTCCGATCCAGCTGGTTTTGACATATGTCAAGATATATTGATAAACACAATCTTTTTTCATACAAAAACTTAATTTTCGACCGATCGTTCCTATGGCAGCTATATGAAACAGTGGTCCGATCCAGCTGGTTTTGACATATGTCAAGATATCTTGATAAACAAAATGTTTTTTCATACAAAAACTTCATTTTCGACCGATCGTTCCTATGGCAGCTATATGAAACAGTGGTCCTATCCAGCTGGTTTTGACATATGTCAAGATATATTGATAAACACAATCTTTTTTCATACAAAAACTTAATTTTCGACCGATCGTTCCTATGGTAGCTATATGATATAGTGGTCCGATCTGAATAGGGTTTAGCATATATATGAAGAGCAAGTAAAACTAATAAATGCCGAGTTTAATCAAAATATCTTGATGAACAAAATGTTTTTTCATACAAAAACTTAATTTTCGACCGATCGTGCCTATGGCAGCTATATGAAACAGTGGTCCGATCCAGCTGGTTTTGACATATGTCAAGATATATTGATAAACACAATCGTTTTTCATACAAAAACTTAATTTTCGACCGATCGTTCCTATGGCAGCTATATGAAACAGTGGTCCGATCCAGCTGGTTTTGACATATGTCAAGATATCTTGATAAACAAAATGTTTTTTCATACAAAAACTTCATTTTCGACCGATCGTTCCTATGGCAGCTATATGAAACAGTGGTCCGATCCAGCTGGTTTTGACATATGTCAGATATCTTGATAAACAAAATGTTTTTCATACAAAAACTTAATTTTCGACCGATCGTTCCTATGGCAGCTATATGATAAGTGGTTCGACCTTAATAGGATTTTGCTTATATATGAGGAGATTAGTAAAACTTATAGTTGCCTAGTTTGATAAGTAAAATGTTTTTTCATACAAAAACTTAATTTTCGACCGATCGTTCCTATGGCAGCTATATGATATAGTGGTCCGATCTTAATAGGATTTTGCCTATATATGAGGAGTAAAGTAAAACTAATAAATGCAGAGTTTGGTCAAGATATCTTGAAAAACAAAATGTTTTTTTATACAACAACTTAATTTTCGACCGATCGTTCCTATGGCAGCTATATGATATATTGGTCCGATCTGAATAGGATTTTGCATATGTATGAAGAGCATAGTAAAAATAATAAAGGCCGAGTTTGATCAAAATATCTTGATGAACAAAATGTTTTTTCATACAAAAACTTAATTTTCGGCCGATCGTTCCTATGGCAGATATATGATTTAGTGGTTCGATCTTAATTGGATTTTGCTTATATATTAGGAGCTTAGTAAAACTAATAGTTGCCTAGTTTGGTCAAGATATCTTGATGAACAAAATGTTTTTTCATACAAAAACTTAATTTTCGACCGATCGTTCCTATGGCAGCTATATGATATAGTGGTCCGATATTAATATGATTTTACCGATATATGAGGAGTAAAGTAAAACTAATTAATGCCGAGGTTGGTCAAGATATCTTGAAAAACAAAATGTTTTTTTTATACAACTTAATTTTCGGCCGATCGTTACTATGTCAGCTATGTGATATAGTGGTCCGAACTTAATAGGACTTTGCCTATATATGAGGAGATTAGTAAAACTAAAAGTTGGCTAGTTTGGTCAAGATATCTTGATAAACAAAATGTTTTTTCATACAACAACTTAATTTTCGACCGATCGTTCCTATGGCAGCTATATGATATAGTGGTTCGATCTGAATAGGGTTTTGCATATATATGAAGAGCAAGTAAAACTAATAAATGCCGAGTTTAATCAAAATATCTTGATGAACAAAATGTTTTTTCATACAAAAACTTAATTTGCGACCGATCGTTCCTATGGCAGCTATATGATTTAGTGGTCCGAAATGAATAGGATTTTGTATATATATGAGGAGTTTAGTAAAACTAAAAGTTGGCTAGTTTGGTCAAGATATCTTGATAAACAAAATGTTTTTTCATACAACAACTTAATTTTCGACCGATCGTTCCTATGGCAGCTATATGATATAGTGGTTCGATCTGAATAGGGTTTTGCATATATATGAAGAGCAAGTAAAACTAATAAATGCCGAGTTTAATCAAAATATCTTGATGAACAAAATGTTTTTTCATACAAAAACTTAATTTTCGACCGATCGTTCCTATGGCAGCTATATGAAACAGTGGTCCGATCCAGCTGGTTTTGACATATGTCAAGATATATTGATAAACACAATCTTTTTTCATACAAAAACTTAATTTTCGACCGATCGTTCCTATGGCAGCTTTATGAAACAGTGGTCCGATCCAGCTGGTTTTGACATGTGTCAAGATATCTTGATAAACAAAATGTTTTTTCATACAAAAACTTAATTTTCGACCGATCGTTCCTATGGCAGCTATATGAAACAGTGGTCCGATCCAGCTGGTTTTGACATATGTCAAGATATATTGATAAACACAATCTTTTTTCATACAAAAACTTAATTTTCGACCGATCGTTCCTATGGCAGCTTTATGAAACAGTGGTCCGATCCAGCTGGTTTTGACATATGTCAAGATATCTTGATAAACAAAATGTTTTTTCATACAAAAACTTCATTTTCGACCGATCGTTCCTATGGCAGCTATATGAAACAGTGGTCCGATCCAGCTGGTTTTGACATATGTCAAGATATCTTGATAAACAACATTTTTTTCATACAAAAACTTCATTTTCGACCGATCGTTCCTATGGCAGCTATATGAAACAGTGGTCCGATCCAGCTGGTTTTGACATATGTCAAGAGATATTGATAAAAACAATCTTTTTCATACAACAACTTAATTTTCGACCGATCGTTCCTATGGCAGCTATATGATATAGTGGTCCGATCTGAATAGGGTTTAGCATATATATGAAGAGCAAGTAAAACTAATAAATGCCGAGTTTAATCAAAATATCTTGATGAACAAAATGTTTTTTCATACAAAAACTTAATTTTCGACCGATCGTGCCTATGGCAGCTATATGAAACAGTGGTCCGATCCAGCTGGTTTTGACATATGTCAAGATATATTGATAAACACAATCTTTTTTCATACAAGAACTTAATTTTCGACCGATCGTTCCTATAGCAGCTATATGAAACAGTGGTCCGATCCAGCTGGTTTTGACATATGTCAAGATATCTTGATAAACAAAATGTTTTTTCATACAACAACTTCATTTTCGACCGATCGTTCCTATGGCAGCTATATGAAACAGTGGTCCGATCCAGCTGGTTTTGACATATGTCAGATTTCTTGATAAACAAAATGTTTTTCATACAAATACTTAATTTTCGACCGATCGATCCTATGGCAGCTATATGAAACAGTGGTCCGATCCAGCTGGTTTTGACATATGTCAGATATCTTGATAAACAAAATGTTTTTCATACAAAAACTTAATTTTCGACCGATCGTTCCTATGGCAGCTATATGATATATTGGTCCGATCCAGCTGGTTTTGACATATGTCAAGATATCTTGATAAACAAAATGTTTTTTCATACAAAAACTTCATTTTCGACCGATCGTTCCTATGGCAGCTATATGAAACAGTGGTCCGATCCAGCTGGTTTTGACATATGTCAAGATATATTGATAAACACAATCTTTTTTCATACAAGAACTTAATTTTCGACCGATCGTTCCTATAGCAGCTATATGATACAGTGGTCTGATCCAGCTGGTTTTGACATATGTCAAGATATCTTGATGAACAAAATGTTTTTTCATACAAAAACTTAATTTTCGACCGATCGTTCCTATGGCAACTATATGAAACAGTGGTCCGATCCAGCTGGTTTTGACATATGTCAAGATATCTTGATGAAGAAAATGTTTTTTCATACAAAAACTTAATTTTCGACCGATCGTTCCTATGGCAGCCATATGATACAGTGGTCTGATCCAGCTGGTTTTGACATATGTCAAGATATCTTGATGAAGAAAATGTTTTTTCATACAAAAACTTAATTTTCGACCGATCGTTCCTATGGCAGCTATATGATATAGTGGTCCGATCTTAATAGGATTTTGCCTATATATGAGGAGTAAAGTAAAACTAATAAATGCAGAGTTTGGTCAAGATATCTTGAAAAACAAAATGTTTTTTCATACAAAAACTTCATTTTCGACCGATCGTTCCTATGACAGCTATATGAAACAGTGGTCCGATCCAGCTGGTTTTGACATATGTCAAGATATATTGATAAACACAATCTTTTTTCATACAAAAACTTAATTTTCGACCGATCGTTCCTATGGCAGCTATATGAAACAGTGGTCCGATCCAGCTGGTTTTGACATATGTCAAGATATCTTGATAAACAAAATGTTTTTTCATACAAAAACTTCATTTTCGACCGATCGTTCCTATGGCAGCTATATGAAACAGTGGTCCTATCCAGCTGGTTTTGACATATGTCAAGATATATTGATAAACACAATCTTTTTTCATACAAAAACTTAATTTTCGACCGATCGTTCCTATGGTAGCTATATGATATAGTGGTCCGATCTGAATAGGGTTTAGCATATATATGAAGAGCAAGTAAAACTAATAAATGCCGAGTTTAATCAAAATATCTTGATGAACAAAATGTTTTTTCATACAAAAACTTAATTTTCGACCGATCGTGCCTATGGCAGCTATATGAAACAGTGGTCCGATCCAGCTGGTTTTGACATATGTCAAGATATCATGATAAACAAAATATTTTTTCATTTTAAAACTTAATTTTCGACCGATCGTTCCTATGGCAGCTATATGATATAGTGGTCCGATATTAATATGATTTTACCGATATATGAGGAGTAAAGTAAACTAATTAATGCTGAGGTTGGTCAAGATATCTTGAAAAACAAAATTTTTTTTATACAACTTAATTTTCGGCCGATCGTTACTATGTCAGCTATGTGATATAGTGGTCCGAACTTAATAGGACTTTGCCTATATATGAGGAGATTAGTAAAACTAAAAGTTGGCTAGTTTGGTCAAGATATCTTGATGAACAAAATGTTTTTTCATACAAAAACTTAATTTTCGACCGATCGTTCCTATGGCAGCTATATGAAACAGTGGTCCGATCCAGCTGGTTTTGACATATGTCAAGATATCATGATAAACAAAATATTTTTTCATTTTAAAACTTAATTTTCGACCGATCGTTCCTATGGCAGCTATATGATATATTGGTCCGATCTGAATAGGATTTTGCATATGTATGAAGAGCATAGTAAAACTAATAAATGCCGAGTTTGATCAAAATATCTTAATGAACAAAATGTTTTTTCATACAAAAACTTAATTTTCGACCGATCGTTCCTATGGCAGCTATATGATTTAGTGGTCCGATCTTAATTAGATTTTGCATATAAATTAGGAACTTAGTAAAACTAATATTTGCCTAGTTTGGTCAAGATATCTTGATGAACAAAATGTTTTTTCATACAAAAACTTAATTTTCGGCCGATCGTTCCTATGGCAGCTATATAATACAGTGGTCTGATCCAGCTGGTTTTGACATATGTCAAGATATCTTGATAAACAAAATTTTTTTCATACAACAACTTAATTTTCGACCGATCGTTCCTATGGCAGCTATATGATTTAGTGGTCCGATCTTAATTGGATTTTGCATATGTATGAAGAGCATAGTAAAACTAATAATTGCCGAGTTTGATCAAAATATCTTGATGAACAAAATGTTTTTTCATACAAAAACGTAATTTTCGACCGATCGTTCCTATGGCAGCTATATGATTTAGTGGTCCGATATTAATATGATTTTGCCTATATATGAGGAGTAAAGTTAAACTAATAAATGCCGAGGTTGGTCAAGATATCTTGAAAAACAAAATGTTTTTTTTATACAACAACTTAATTTTCGACCGATCGTTCCTATGGCAGCTATATGATATATTGGTCCGATCTGAATAGGATTTTGCATATGTATGAAGAGCATAGTAAAAATAATAAATGCCGAGTTTGATCAAAATATCTTGATGAACAAAATGTTTTTTCATACAAAACTTAATTTTCGGCCGATCGTTCCTATGGCAGATATATGATTTAGTGGTTCGATCTTAATTGGATTTTGCTTATATATATTAGGAGCTTAGTAAAACTAATAGTTGCCTAGTTTGGTCAAGATATCTTGATGAACAAAATGTTTTTTCATACAAAAACTTAATTTTCGACCGATCGTTCCTATGGCAGCTATATGAAACAGTGGTCCGATCCAGCTGGTTTTGACATATGTCAAGATATTGTGCTAAACAAACTGTTTTTTTCACAAAAACTGTATTTTGATCGATGTGGTCCGACCTTAATAGGATTTTGCCTATATATGAGGAGATTAGTAAATCTTATAGTTGCCTAGTTTGATAAACAAAATGTTTTCATACAAAAACTTAATTTTCGGCCTGTCGTTCCTATGGCAGCTATATGAAACAGTGGTCCGATCCAGCTGGTTTTGACATATGTCAAGATATCATGATAAACAAAATATTTTTTCATTTTAAAACTTAATTTTCGACCGATCGTTCCTATGGCAGCTATATGATATAGTGGTCCGATATTAATATGATTTTACCGATATATGAGGAGTAAAGTAAAACTAATTAATGCCGAGGTTGGTCAAGATATCTTGAAAAACAAAATGTTTTTTTTATACAACTTAATTTTCGGCCGATCGTTACTATGTCAGCTATGTGATATAGTGGTCCGAACTTAATAGGACTTTGCCTATATATGAGGAGATTAGTAAAACTAAAAGTTGGCTAGTTTGGTCAAGATATCTTGATAAACAAAATGTTTTTTCATACAACAACTTAATTTTCGACCGATCGTTCCTATGGCAGCTATATGATATAGTGGTTCGATCTGAATAGGGTTTTGCATATATATGAAGAGCAAGTAAAACTAATAAATGCCGAGTTTAATCAAAATATCTTGATGAACAAAATGTTTTTTCATACAAAAACTTAATTTGCGACCGATCGTTCCTATGGCAGCTATATGATTTAGTGGTCCGAAATGAATAGGATTTTGTATATATATGAGGAGTTTAGTAAAACTAAAAGTTGGCTAGTTTGGTCAAGATATCTTGATAAACAAAATGTTTTTTCATACAACAACTTAATTTTCGACCGATCGTTCCTATGGCAGCTATATGATATAGTGGTTCGATCTGAATAGTGTTTTGCATATATATGAAGAGCAAGTAAAACTAATAAATGCCGAGTTTAATCAAAATATCTTGATGAATAAAATGTTTTTTCATACAAAAACTTAATTTTCGACCGATCGTTCCTATGGCAGCTATATGAAACAGTGGTCCGATCCAGCTGGTTTTGACATATGTCAAGATATATTGATAAACACAATCTTTTTTCATACAAAAACTTAATTTTCGACCGATCGTTCCTATGGCAGCTTTATGAAACAGTGGTCCGATCCAGCTGGTTTTGACATATGTCAAGATATCTTGATAAACAAAATGTTTTTTCATACAAAAACTTCATTTTCGACCGATCGTTCCTATGGCAGCTATATGAAACAGTGGTCCGATCCAGCTGGTTTTGACATATGTCAAGATATCTTGATAAACAACATTTTTTTTCATACAAAAACTTCATTTTCGACCGATCGTTCCTATGGCAGCTATATGAAACAGTGGTCCGATCCAGCTGGTTTTGACATATGTCAAGATATATTGATAAAAACAATCTTTTTTCATACAACAACTTAATTTTCGACCGATCGTTCCTATGGCAGCTATATGATATAGTGGTCCGATCTGAATAGGGTTTAGCATATATATGAAGAGCAAGTAAAACTAATAAATGCCGAGTTTAATCAAAATATCTTGATGAACAAAATGTTTTTTCATACAAAAACTTAATTTTCGACCGATCGTGCCTATGGCAGCTATATGAAACAGTGGTCCGATCCAGCTGGTTTTGACATATGTCAAGATATATTGATAAACACAATCTTTTTTCATACAAAAACTTAATTTTCGACCGATCGTTCCTATGGCAGCTATATGAAACAGTGGTCCGATCCAGCTGGTTTTGACATATGTCAAGATATCTTGATAAACAAAATGTTTTTTTATACAAAAACTTCATTTTCGACCTATCGTTCCTATGGCAGCTATATGAAACAGTGGTCCGATCCAGCTGGTTTTGACATATGTCAGATATCTTGATAAACAAAATGTTTTTCATACAAAAACTTAATTTTCGACCGATCGTTCCTATGGCAGCTATATGATAAAGTGGTTCGACCTTAATAGGATTTTGCTTATATATGAGGAGATTAGTAAAACTTATAGTTGCCTAGTTTGATAAATAAAATGTTTTTTCATACAAAAACTTAATTTTCGACCGATCGTTCCTATGGCAGCTATATGATATAGCGGTCCGATCTTAATAGGATTTTGCCTATATATGAGGAGTAAAGTAAAACTAATAAATGCAGAGTTTGGTCAAGATATCTTGAAAAACAAAATGTTTTTCATACAACAACTTAATTTTCGACCGATCGTTCCTATGGCAGCTATATGATATATTGGTCCGATCCAGCTGGTTTTGACATATGTCAAGATATCTTGATAAACAAAATGTTTTTTCATACAAAAACTTCATTTTCGACCGATCGTTCCTATGGCAGCTATATGAAACAGTGGTCCGATCCAGCTGGTTTTGACATATGTCAAGATATATTGATAAACACAATCTTTTTTCATACAAGAACTTAATTTTCGACCGATCGTTCCTATAGCAGCTATATGAAACAGTGGTCCGATCCAGCTGGTTTTGACATATGTCAAGATATCTTGATAAACAAAATGTTTTTTCATACAACAACTTCATTTTCGACCGATCGTTCCTATGGCAGCTATATGAAACAGTGGTCCGATCCAGCTGGTTTTGACATATGTCAGATTTCTTGATAAACAAAATGTTTTTCATACAAATACTTAATTTTCGACCGATCGATCCTATGGCAGCTATATGAAACAGTGGTCCGATCCAGCTGGTTTTGACATATGTCAGATATCTTGATAAACAAAATGTTTTTCATACAAAAACTTAATTTTCGACCGATCGTTCCTATGGCAGCTATATGATAAAGTGGTTCGACCTTAATAGGATTTTGCTTATATATGAGGAGATTAGTAAAACTTATAGTTGCCTAGGCTGATAAGTAAAATGTTTTTTCATACAAAACTTAATTTTCGACCGATCGTTCCTATGGCAGCTATATGATATAGTGGTCCGATCTTAATAGGATTTTGCCTATATATGAGGAGTAAAGTAAAACTAATAAATGCAGAGTTTGGTCAAGATATCTTGAAAAACAAAATGTTTTTTCATACAAAAACTTCATTTTCGACCGATCGTTCCTATGACAGCTATATGAAACAGTGGTCCGATCCAGCTGGTTTTGACATATGTCAAGATATATTGATAAACACAATCTTTTTTCATACAAAAACTTAATTTTCGACCGATCGTTCCTATGGCAGCTATATGAAACAGTGGTCCGATCCAGCTGGTTTTGACATATGTCAAGATATCTTGATAAACAAAATGTTTTTTCATACAAAAACTTCATTTTCGACCGATCGTTCCTATGGCAGCTATATGAAACAGTGGTCCTATCCAGCTGGTTTTGACATATGTCAAGATATATTGATAAACACAATCTTTTTTCATACAAAAACTTAATTTTCGACCGATCGTTCCTATGGTAGCTATATGATATAGTGGTCCGATCTGAATAGGGTTTAGCATATATATGAAGAGCAAGTAAAACTAATAAATGCCGAGTTTAATCAAAATATCTTGATGAACAAAATGTTTTTTCATACAAAAACTTAATTTTCGACCGATCGTGCCTATGGCAGCTATATGAAACAGTGGTCCGATCCAGCTGGTTTTGACATATGTCAAGATATATTGATAAACACAATCGTTTTCATACAAAAACTTAATTTTCGACCGATCGTTCCTATGGCAGCTATATGAAACAGTGGTCCGATCCAGCTGGTTTTGACATATGTCAAGATATCTTGATAAACAAAATGTTTTTTCATACAAAAACTTCATTTTCGACCGATCGTTCCTATGGCAGCTATATGAAACAGTGGTCCGATCCAGCTGGTTTTGACATATGTCAGATATCTTGATAAACAAAATGTTTTTCATACAAAAACTTAATTTTCGACCGATCGTTCCTATGGCAGCTATATGATAAAGTGGTTCGACCTTAATAGGATTTTGCTTATATATGAGGAGATTAGTAAAACTTATAGTTGCCTAGTTTGATAAGTAAAATGTTTTTTCATACAAAAACTTAATTTTCGACCGATCGTTCCTATGGCAGCTATATGATATAGTGGTCCGATCTTAATAGGATTTTGCCTATATATGAGGAGTAAAGTAAAACTAATAATGCAGAGTTTGGTCAAGATATCTTGAAAAACAAAATGTTTTTTTTATACAACAACTTAATTTTCGACCGATCGTTCCTATGGCAGCTATATGATATATTGGTCCGATCTGAATAGGATTTTGCATATGTATGAAGAGCATAGTAAAAATAATAAAGGCCGAGTTTGATCAAAATATCTTGATGAACAAAATGTTTTTTCATACAAAAACTTAATTTTCGGCCGATCGTTCCTATGGCAGATATATGATTTAGTGGTTCGATCTTAATTGGATTTTGCTTATATATATTAGGAGCTTAGTAAAACTAATAGTTGCCTAGTTTGGTCAAGATATCTTGATGAACAAAATGTTTTTTCATACAAAAACTTAATTTTCGACCGATCGTTCCTATGGCAGCTATATGATATAGTGGTCCGATATTAATATGATTTTACCGATATATGAGGAGTAAAGTAAAACTAATTAATGCCGAGGTTGGTCAAGATATCTTGAAAAACAAAATGTTTTTTTTATACAACTTAATTTTCGGCCGATCGTTACTATGTCAGCTATGTGATATAGTGGTCCGAACTTAATAGGGTTTTGCATATATATGAAGAGCAAGTAAAACTAATAAATGCCGAGTTTAATCAAAATATCTTGATGAACAAAATGTTTTTTCATACAAAAACTTAATTTTCGACCGATCGTTCCTATGGCAGCTATATGAAACAGTGGTCCGATCCAGCTGGTTTTGACATATGTCAAGATATATTGATAAACACAATCTTTTTTCATACAAAAACTTAATTTTCGACCGATCGTTCCTATGGCAGCTTTATGAAACAGTGGTCCGATCCAGCTGGTTTTGACATATGTCAAGATATCTTGATAAACAAAATGTTTTTTCATACAAAACTTCATTTTCGACCGATCGTTCCTATGGCAGCTATATGAAACAGTGGTCCGATCCAGCTGGTTTTGACATATGTCAAGATATCTTGATAAACAACATTTTTTTCATACAAAAACTTCATTTTCGACCGATCGTTCCTATGGCAGCTATATGAAACAGTGGTCCGATCCAGCTGGTTTTGACATATGTCAAGATATATTGATAAAACAATCTTTTTTCATACAACAACTTAATTTTCGACCGATCGTTCCTATGGCAGCTATATGATATAGTGGTCCGATCTGAATAGGGTTTAGCATATATATGAAGAGCAAGTAAAACTAATAAATGCCGAGTTTAATCAAAATATCTTGATGAACAAAATGTTTTTTCATACAAAAACTTAATTTTCGACCGATCGTGCCTATGGCAGCTATATGAAACAGTGGTCCGATCCAGCTGGTTTTGACATATGTCAAGATATATTGATAAACACAATCTTTTTTCATACAAGAACTTAATTTTCGACCGATCGTTCCTATAGCAGCTATATGAAACAGTGGTCCGATCCAGCTGGTTTTGACATATGTCAAGATATCTTGATAAACAAAATGTTTTTTCATACAACAACTTCATTTTCGACCGATCGTTCCTATGGCAGCTATATGAAACAGTGGTCCGATCCAGCTGGTTTTGACATATGTCAGATTTCTTGATAAACAAAATGTTTTTCATACAAATACTTAATTTTCGACCGATCGATCCTATGGCAGCTATATGAAACAGTGGTCCGATCCAGCTGGTTTTGACATATGTCAGATATCTTGATAAACAAAATGTTTTTCATACAAAAACTTAATTTTCGACCGATCGTTCCTATGGCAGCTATATGATATATTGGTCCGATCCAGCTGGTTTTGACATATGTCAAGATATCTTGATAAACAAAATGTTTTTTCATACAAAAACTTCATTTTCGACCGATCGTTCCTATGGCAGCTATATGAAACAGTGGTCCGATCCAGCTGGTTTGACATATGTCAAGATATATTGATAAACACAATCTTTTTTCATACAAGAACTTAATTTTCGACCGATCGTTCCTATAGCAGCTATATGATACAGTGGTCTGATCCAGCTGGTTTTGACATATGTCAAGATATCTTGATGAAGAAAATGTTTTTTCATACAAAAACTTAATTTTCGACCGATCGTTCCTATGGCAGCCATATGATACAGTGGTCTGATCCAGCTGGTTTTGACATATGTCAAGATATCTTGATGAAGAAAATGTTTTTTCATACAAAAACTTAATTTTCGACCGATCGTTCCTATGGCAGCTATATGATATAGTGGTCCGATCTTAATAGGATTTTGCCTATATATGAGGAGTAAAGTAAAACTAATAAATGCAGAGTTTGGTCAAGATATCTTGAAAAACAAAATGTTTTTTCATACAAAAACTTCATTTTCGACCGATCGTTCCTATGACAGCTATATGAAACAGTGGTCCGATCCAGCTGGTTTTGACATATGTCAAGATATATTGATAAACACAATCTTTTTTCATACAAAAACTTAATTTTCGACCGATCGTTCCTATGGCAGCTATATGAAACAGTGGTCCGATCCAGCTGGTTTTGACATATGTCAAGATATCTTGATAAACAAAATGTTTTTTCATACAAAAACTTCATTTTCGACCGATCGTTCCTATGGCAGCTATATGAAACAGTGGTCCTATCCAGCTGGTTTTGACATATGTCAAGATATATTGATAAACACAATCTTTTTTCATACAAAAACTTAATTTTCGACCGATCGTTCCTATGGTAGCTATATGATATAGTGGTCCGATCTGAATAGGGTTTAGCATATATATGAAGAGCAAGTAAAACTAATAAATGCCGAGTTTAATCAAAATATCTTGATGAACAAAATGTTTTTTCATACAAAAACTTAATTTTCGACCGATCGTGCCTATGGCAGCTATATGAAACAGTGGTCCGATCCAGCTGGTTTTGACATATGTCAAGATATATTGATAAACACAATCGTTTTTCATACAAAAACTTAATTTTCGACCGATCGTTCCTATGGCAGCTATATGAAACAGTGGTCCGATCCAGCTGGTTTTGACATATGTCAAGATATCTTGATAAACAAAATGTTTTTTCATACAAAAACTTCATTTTCGACCGATCGTTCCTATGGCAGCTATATGAAACAGTGGTCCGATCCAGCTGGTTTTGACATATGTCAGATATCTTGATAAACAAAATGTTTTTCATACAAAAACTTAATTTTCGACCGATCGTTCCTATGGCAGCTATATGATAAAGTGGTTCGACCTTAATAGGATTTTGCTTATATATGAGGAGATTAGTAAAACTTATAGTTGCCTAGTTTGATAAGTAAAATGTTTTTTCATACAAAAACTTAATTTTCAACCGATCGTTCCTATGGCAGCTATATGATATAGTGGTCCGATCTTAATAGGATTTTGCCTATATATGAGGAGTAAAGTAAAACTAATAAATGCAGAGTTTGGTCTAGATATCTTGAAAAACAAAATGTTTTTTTTTATACAACAACTTAATTTTCGACCGATCGTTCCTATGGCAGCTATATGATATATTGGTCCGATCTGAATAGGATTTTGCATATGTATGAAGAGCATAGTAAAAATAATAAATGCCGAGTTTGATCAAAATATCTTGATGAACAAAATGTTTTTTCATACAAAAACTTAATTTTCGGCCGATCGTTCCTATGGCAGATATATGATTTAGTGGTTCGATCTTAATTGGATTTTGCTTATATATATTAGGAGCTTAGTAAAACTAATAGTTGCCTAGTTTGGTCAAGATATCTTGATGAACAAAATGTTTTTTCATACAAAAACTTAATTTTCGACCGATCGTTCCTATGGCAGCTATATGAAACAGTGGTCCGATCCAGCTGGTTTTGACATATGTCAGATATTGTGCTAAACAAACTGTTTTTTTCATACAAAAACTGTATTTTTGATCGATGTGGTCCGACCTTAATAGGATTTTGCCTATATATGAGGAGATTAGTAAATCTTATAGTTGCCTAGTTTGATAAACAAAATGTTTTCATACAAAAACTTAATTTTCGGCCTGTCGTTCCTATGGCAGCTATATGAAACAGTGGTCCGATCCAGCTGGTTTTGACATATGTCAAGATATCATGATAAACAAAATATTTTTTCATTTTAAAACTTAATTTTCGACCGATCGTTCCTATGGCAGCTATATGATATAGTGGTCCGATATTAATATGATTTTACCGATATATGAGGAGTAAAGTAAAACTAATTAATGCCGAGGTTGGTCAAGATATCTTGAAAAACAAAATGTTTTTTTTATACAACTTAATTTTCGGCCGATCGTTCCTATGGCAGCTATGTGATATAGTGGTCCGAACTTAATAGGACTTTGCCTATATATGAGGAGATTAGTAAAACTAAAAGTTGGCTAGTTTGGTCAAGATATCTTGATAAACAAAATGTTTTTTCATACAACAACTTAATTTTCGACCGATCGTTCCTATGGCAGCTATATGATATAGTGGTTCGATCTGAATAGGGTTTTGCATATATATGAAGAGCAAGTAAAACTAATAAATGCCGAGTTTAATCAAAATATCTTGATGAACAAAATGTTTTTTCATACAAAAACTTAATTTGCGACCGATCGTTCCTATGGCAGCTATATGATTTAGTGGTCCGAAATGAATAGGATTTTGTATATATATGAGGAGTTTAGTAAAACTAAAAGTTGGCTAGTTTGGTCAAGATATCTTGATAAACAAAATGTTTTTTCATACAACAACTTAATTTTCGACCGATCGTTCCTATGGCAGCTATATGATATAGTGGTTCGATCTGAATAGGGTTTTGCATATATATGAAGAGCAAGTAAAACTAATAAATGCCGAGTTTAATCAAAATATCTTGATGAACAAAATGTTTTTTCATACAAAAACTTAATTTTCGACCGATCGTTCCTATGGCAGCTATATGAAACAGTGGTCCGATCCAGCTGGTTTTGACATATGTCAAGATATATTAATAAACACAATCTTTTTTCATACCAAAACTTAATTTTCGACCGATCGTTCCTATGGCAGCTTTATGAAACAGTGGTCCGATCCAGCTGGTTTTGACATATGTCAAGATATCTTGATAAACAAAATGTTTTTCATACAAAAACTTCATTTTCGACCGATCGTTCCTATGGCAGCTATATGAAACAGTGGTCCGATCCAGCTGGTTTTGACATATGTCAAGATATCTTGATAAACAACATGTTTTTTCATACAAAAACTTCATTTTCGACCGATCGTTCCTATGGCAGCTATATGAAACAGTGGTCCGATCCAGCTGGTTTTGACATATGTCAAGATATATTGATAAAAACAATCTTTTTTCATACAACAACTTAATTTTCGACCGATCGTTCCTATGGCAGCTATATGATAGTGGTCCGATCTGAATAGGGTTTAGCATATATATGAAGAGCAAGTAAAACTAATAAATGCCGAGTTTAATCAAAATATCTTGATGAACAAAATGTTTTTTCATACAAAAACTTAATTTTCGACCGATCGTGCCTATGGCAGCTATATGAAACAGTGGTCCGATCCAGCTGGTTTTGACATATGTCAAGATATATTGATTAACACAATCTTTTTTCATACAAAAACTTAATTTTCGACCGATCGTTCCTATGGCAGCTATATGAAACAGTGGTCCGATCCAGCTGGTTTTGACATATGTCAAGATATCTTGATAAACAAAATGTTTTTTTATACAAAAACTTCATTTTCGACCGATCGTTCCTATGGCAGCTATATGAAACAGTGGTCCGATCCAGCTGGTTTTGACATATGTCAGATATCTTGATAAACAAAATGTTTTTCATACAAAAACTTAATTTTCGACCGATCGTTCCTATGGCAGCTATATGATAAAGTGGTTCGACCTTAATAGGATTTTGCTTATATATGAGGAGATTAGTAAAACTTATAGTTGCCTAGTTTGATAAATAAAATGTTTTTTCATACAAAAACTTAATTTTCGACCGATCGTTCCTATGGCAGCTATATGATATAGTGGTCCGATCTTAATAGGATTTTGCCTATATATGAGGAGTAAAGTAAAACTAATAAATGCAGAGTTTGGTCAAGATATCTTGAAAAACAAAATGTTTTTCATACAACAACTTAATTTTCGACCGATCGTTCCTATGGCAGCTATATGATATATTGGTCCGATCCAGCTGGTTTTGACATATGTCAAGATATCTTGATAAACAAAATGTTTTTTCATACAAAACTTCATTTTCGACCGATCGTTCCTATGGCAGCTATATGAAACAGTGGTCCGATCCAGCTGGTTTTGACATATGTCAAGATATATTGATAAACACAATCTTTTTTCATACAAGAACTTAATTTTCGACCGATCGTTCCTATAGCAGCTATATGAAACAGTGGTCCGATCCAGCTGGTTTTGACATATGTCAAGATATCTTGATAAACAAAATGTTTTTTCATACAAAAACTTCATTTTCGACCGATCGTTCCTATGGCAGCTATATGAAACAGTGGTCCGATCCAGCTGGTTTTGACATATGTCAGATTTCTTGATAAACAAAATGTTTTTCATACAAATACTTAATTTTCGACCGATCGTTCCTATGGCAGCTATATGAAACAGTGGTCCGATCCAGCTGGTTTTGACATATGTCAGATATCTTGATAAACAAAATGTTTTTCATACAAAAACTTAATTTTCGACCGATCGTTCCTATGGCAGCTATATGATAAAGTGGTTCGACCTTAATAGGATTTTGCTTATATATGAGGAGATTAGTAAAACTTATAGTTGCCTAGGCTGATAAGTAAAATGTTTTTTCATACAAAAACTTAATTTTCGACCGATCGTTCCTATGGCAGCTATATGATATAGTGGTCCGATCTGAATAGGGTTTAGCATATATATGAAGAGCAAGTAAAACTAATAAATGCCGAGTTTAATCAAAATATCTTGATGAACAAAATGTTTTTTCATACAAAAACTTAATTTTCGACCGATCGTGCCTATGGCAGCTATATGAAACAGTGGTCCGATCCAGCTGGTTTTGACATATGTCAAGATATATTGATAAACACAATCTTTTTTCATACAAAAACTTAATTTTCGACCGATCGTTCCTATGGCAGCTATATGAAACAGTGGTCCGATCCAGCTGGTTTTGACATATGTCAAGATATCTTGATAAACAAAATGTTTTTTTATACAAAAACTTCATTTTCGACCGATCGTTCCTATGGCAGCTATATGAAACAGTGGTCCGATCCAGCTGGTTTTGACATATGTCAGATATCTTGATAAACAAAATGTTTTTCATACAAAAACTTAATTTTCGACCGATCGTTCCTATGGCAGCTATATGATAAAGTGGTTCGACCTTAATAGGATTTTGCTTATATATGAGGAGATTAGTAAAACTTATAGTTGCCTAGTTTGATAAATAAAATGTTTTTTCATACAAAAACTTAATTTTCGACCGATCGTTCCTATGGCAGCTATATGATATAGTGGTCCGATCTTAATAGGATTTTGCCTATATATGAGGAGTAAAGTAAAACTAATAAATGCAGAGTTTGGTCAAGATATCTTGAAAAACAAAATGTTTTTCATACAACAACTTAATTTTCGACCGATCGTTCCTATGGCAGCTATATGATATATTGGTCCGATCCAGCTGGTTTTGACATATGTCAAGATATCTTGATAAACAAAATGTTTTTTCATACAAAAACTTCATTTTCGACCGATCGTTCCTATGGCAGCTATATGAAACAGTGGTCCGATCCAGCTGGTTTTGACATATGTCAAGATATATTGATAAACACAATCTTTTTTCATACAAGAACTTAATTTTCGACCGATCGTTCCTATAGCAGCTATATGAAACAGTGGTCCGATCCAGCTGGTTTTGACATATGTCAAGATATCTTGATAAACAAAATGTTTTTTCATACAAAAACTTCATTTTCGACCGATCGTTCCTATGGCAGCTATATGAAACAGTGGTCCGATCCAGCTGGTTTTGACATATGTCAGATTTCTTGATAAACAAAATGTTTTTCATACAAATACTTAATTTTCGACCGATCGTTCCTATGGCAGCTATATGAAACAGTGGTCCGATCCAGCTGGTTTTGACATATGTCAGATATCTTGATAAACAAAATGTTTTTCATACAAAAACTTAATTTTCGACCGATCGTTCCTATGGCAGCTATATGATAAAGTGGTTCGACCTTAATAGGATTTTGCTTATATATGAGGAGATTAGTAAAACTTATAGTTGCCTAGGCTGATAAGTAAAATGTTTTTTCATACAAAAACTTAATTTTCGACCGATCGTTCCTATGGCAGCTATATGATATAGTGGTCCGATCTTAATAGGATTTTGCCTATATATGAGGAGTAAAGTAAAACTAATAAATGCAGAGTTTGGTCAAGATATCTTGAAAAACAAAATGTTTTTTCATACAAAAACTTCATTTTCGACCGATCGTTCCTATGACAGCTATATGAAACAGTGGTCCGATCCAGCTGGTTTTGACATATGTCAAGATATATTGATAAACACAATCTTTTTTCATACAAAAACTTAATTTTCGACCGATCGTTCCTATGGCAGCTATATGAAACAGTGGTCCGATCCAGCTGGTTTTGACATATGTCAAGATATCTTGATAAACAAAATGTTTTTTCATACAAAAACTTCATTTTCGACCGATCGTTCCTATGGCAGCTATATGAAACAGTGGTCCTATCCAGCTGGTTTTGACATATGTCAAGATATATTGATAAACACAATCTTTTTTCATACAAAAACTTAATTTTCGACCGATCGTTCCTATGGTAGCTATATGATATAGTGGTCCGATCTGAATAGGGTTTAGCATATATATGAAGAGCAAGTAAAACTAATAAATGCCGAGTTTAATCAAAATATCTTGATGAACAAAATGTTTTTTCATACAAAAACTTAATTTTCGACCGATCGTGCCTATGGCAGCTATATGAAACAGTGGTCCGATCCAGCTGGTTTTGACATATGTCAAGATATATTGATAACACAATCGTTTTTCATACAAAACTTAATTTTCGACCGATCGTTCCTATGGCAGCTATATGAAACAGTGGTCCGATCCAGCTGGTTTTGACATATGTCAAGATATCTTGATAAACAAAATGTTTTTTTCATACAAAAACTTCATTTTCGACCGATCGTTCCTATGGCAGCTATATGAAACAGTGGTCCGATCCAGCTGGTTTTGACATATGTCAAGATATCTTGAAAACAAAATGTTTTTTCATACAAAAACTTCATTTTCGACCGATCGTTCCTATGACAGCTATATGAAACAGTGGTCCGATCCAGCTGGTTTTGACATATGTCAAGATATATTGATAAACACAATCTTTTTTCATACAAAAACTTAATTTTCGACCGATCGTTCCTATGGCAGCTATATGAAACAGTGGTCCGATCCAGCTGGTTTTGACATATGTCAAGATATCTTGATAAACAAAATGTTTTTTCATACAAAAACTTCATTTTCGACCGATCGTTCCTATGGCAGCTATATGAAACAGTGGTCCTATCCAGCTGGTTTTGACATATGTCAAGATATATTGATAAACACAATCTTTTTTCATACAAAAACTTAATTTTCGACCGATCGTTCCTATGGTAGCTATATGATATAGTGGTCCGATCTGAATAGGGTTTAGCATATATATGAAGAGCAAGTAAAACTAATAAATGCCGAGTTTAATCAAAATATCTTGATGAACAAAATGTTTTTTCATACAAAAACTTAATTTTCGACCGATCGTGCCTATGGCAGCTATATGAAACAGTGGTCCGATCCAGCTGGTTTTGACATATGTCAAGATATATTGATAAACACAATCGTTTTTCATACAAAAACTTAATTTTCGACCGATCGTTCCTATGGCAGCTATATGAAACAGTGGTCCGATCCAGCTGGTTTTGACATATGTCAAGATATCTTGATAAACAAAATGTTTTTTCATACAAAAACTTCATTTTCGACCGATCGTTCCTATGGCAGCTATATGAAACAGTGGTCCGATCCAGCTGGTTTTGACATATGTCAGATATCTTGATAAACAAAATGTTTTTCATACAAAAACTTAATTTTCGACCGATCGTTCCTATGGCAGCTATATGATAAAGTGGTTCGACCTTAATAGGATTTTGCTTATATATGAGGAGATTAGTAAAACTTATAGTTGCCTAGTTTGATAAGTAAAATGTTTTTTCATACAAAAACTTAATTTTCGACCGATCGTTCCTATGGCAGCTATATGATATAGTGGTCCGATCTTAATAGGATTTTGCCTATATATGAGGAGTAAAGTAAAACTAATAAATGCAGAGTTTGGTCAAGATATCTTGAAAAACAAAACGTTTTTTCATACAAAAACTTCATTTTCGACCGATCGTTCCTATGACAGCTATATGAAACAGTGGTCCGATCCAGCTGGTTTTGACATATGTCAAGATATATTGATAAACACAATCTTTTTTCATACAAAAACTTAATTTTCGACCGATCGTTCCTATGGCAGCTATATGAAACAGTGGTCCGATCCAGCTGGTTCTGACATATGTCAAGATATCTTGATAATCATAATGTTTTTTCATACAAAAACTTAATTTTCGACCGATCGTTCCTAAGGCAGCTATATGAAACATTGGTCCGATCCAGCTGGTTTTGACATATGTCAAGATATCTTGATAAACAAAATGTTTTTTCATACAAAAACTTAATTTTCGACTGATCGTTCCTATGGCAGCTATATGATATAGTGGTCCGATCTGAATAGGGTTTAGCATATATATGAAGAGCAAGTAAAACTAATAAATGCCGAGTTTAATCAAAATATCTTGATGAACAAAATGTTTTTTCATACAAAACTTAATTTTCGACCGATCGTGCCTATGGCAGCTATATGAAACAGTGGTCCGATCCAGCTGGTTTTGACATATGTCAAGATATATTGATAAACACAATCTCTTTTCATACAAAAACTTAATTTTCGACCGATCGTTCCTATGGCAGCTATATGAAACAGTGGTCCGATCCAGCTGGTTTTGACATATGTCAAGATATCTTGATAAACAAAATGTTTTTTCATACAAAACTTCATTTTCGACCGATCGTTCCTATGGCAGCTATATGAAACAGTGGTCCGATCCAGCTGGTTTTGACATATGTCAGATATCTTGATAAACAAAATGTTTTTCATACAAAAACTTAATTTTCGACCGATCGTTCCTATGGCAGCTATATGATAAAGTGGTTCGACCTTAATAGGATTTTGCTTATATATGAGGAGATTAGTAAAACTTATAGTTGCCTAGTTTGATAAATAAAATGTTTTTTCATACAAAACTTAATTTTCGAACGATCGTTCCTATGGCAGCTATATGATATAGTGGTCCGATCTTAATAGGATTTTGCCTATATATGAGGAGTAAAGTAAAACTAATAAATGCAGAGTTTGGTCAAGATATCTTGAAAAACAAAATGTTTTTCATACAACAACTTAATTTTCGACCGATCGTTCCTATGGCAGCTATATGATATATTGGTCCGATCCAGCTGGTTTTGACATATGTCAAGATATCTTGATAAACAAAATGTTTTTTCATACAAAAACTTCATTTTCGACCGATCGTTCCTGTGGCAGCTATATGAAACAGTGGTCCGATCCAGCTGGTTTTGACATATGTCAAGATATATTGATAAACACAATCTTTTTTCATACAAGAACTTAATTTTCGACCGATCGTTCCTATAGCAGCTATATGAAACAGTGGTCCGATCCAGCTGGTTTTGACACATGTAAAGATATCTTGATAAACAAAATGTTTTTTTATACAAAACTTCATTTTCGACCGATCGTTCCTATGGCAGCTATATGAAACAGTGGTCCGATCCAGCTGGTTTTGACATATGTCAGATTTCTTGATAAACAAAATGTTTTTCATACAAATACTTAATTTTCGACCGATCGTTCCTATGGCAGCTATATGATATAGTGGTCCGATCTGAATAGGGTTTAGCATATATATGAAGAGCAAGTAAAACTAATAAATGCCGAGTTTAATCAAAATATCTTGATGAACAAAATGTTTTTTCATACAAAAACTTAATTTTCGACCGATCGTGCCTATGGCAGCTATATGAAACAGTGGTCCGATCCAGCTGGTTTTGACATATGTCAAGATATATTGATAAACACAATCTTTTTTCATACAAAAACTTAATTTTCGACCGATCGTTCCTATGGCAGCTATATGAAACAGTGGTCCGATCCAGCTGGTTTTGACATATGTCAAGATATCTTGATAAACAAAAAGTTTTTTTATACAAAAACTTCATTTTCGACCGATCGTTCCTATGGCAACTATATGAAACAGTGGTCCGATCCAGCTGGTTTTGACATATGTCAGATATCTTGATAAACAAAATGTTTTTCATACAAAAACTTAATTTTCGACCGATCGTTCCTATGGCAGCTATATGATAAAGTGGTTCGACCTTAAAAGGATTTTGCTTATATATGAGGAGATTAGTAAAACTTATAGTTGCCTAGTTTGATAAATAAAATGTTTTTTCATACAAAAACTTAATTTTCGACCGATCGTTCCTATGGCAGCTATATGATATAGTGGTCCGATCTTAATAGGATTTTGCCTATATATGAGGAGTAAAGTAAAACTAATAAATGCAGAGTTTGGTCAAGATATCTTGATGAACAAAATGTTTTTTCATACAAAAACTTCATTTTCGACCGATCGTTCCTATGACAGCTATATGAAACAGTGGTCCGATCCAGCTGGTTTTGACATATGTCAAGATATATTGATAAACACAATCTTTTTTCATACAAAAACTTAATTTTCGACCGATCGTTCCTATGGCAGCTATATGAAACAGTGGTCCGATCCAGCTGGTTTTGACATATGTCAAGATATCTTGATAACAAAATGTTTTTTCATACAAAACTTCATTTTCGACCGATCGTTCCTATGGCAGCTATATGAAACAGTGGTCCGATCCAGCTGGTTTTGACATATGTCAGATATCTTGATAAACAAAATGTTTTTCATACAAAAATTTAATTTTCGACCGATCGTTCCTATGGCAGCTATATGATAAAGTGGTTCGACCTTAATAGGATTTTGCTTATATCTGAGGAGATTAGTAAAACTTATAGTTGCCTAGTTTGATAAATAAAATGTTTTTTCATACAAAAACTTAATTTTCGACCGATCGTTCCTATGGCAGCTATATGATATAGTGGTCCGATCTTAATAGGATTTTGCCTATATATGAGGAGTAAAGTAAAACTAATAAATGCAGAGCTTGGTCAAGATATCTTGAAAAACAAAATGTTTTTCATACAACAACTTAATTTTCGACCGATCGTTCCTATGGCAGCTATATGATATTGGTCCGATCCAGCTGGTTTTGACATATGTCAAGATATCTTGATAAACAAAATGTTTTTTCATACAAAAACTTCATTTTCGACCGATCGTTCCTATGGCAGCTATATGAAACAGTGGTCCGATCCAGCTGGTTTTGACATATGTCAAGATATATTGATAAACACAATCTTTTTTCATACAAGAACTTAATTTTCGACCGATCGTTCCTATAGCAGCTATATGAAACAGTGGTCCGATCCAGCTGGTTTTGACACATGTAAAGATATCTTGATAAACAAAATGTTTTTTTATACAAAACTTCATTTTCGACCGATCGTTCCTATGGCAGCTATATGAAACAGTGGTCCGATCCAGCTGGTTTTGACATATGTCAGATTTCTTGATAAACAAAATGTTTTTCATACAAATACTTAATTTTCGACCGATCGTTCCTATGGCAGCTATACGATATAGTGGTCCGATCTGAATAGGGTTAGCATATATATGAAGAGCAAGTAAAACTAATAAATGCCGAGTTTAATCAAAATATCTTGATGAACAAAATGTTTTTTCATACAAAAACTTAATTTTCGACCGATCGTGCCTATGGCAGCTATATGAAACAGTGGTCCGATCCAGCTGGTTTTGACATATGTCAAGATATATTGATAAACACAATCTTTTTTCATACAAAAACTTAATTTTCGACCGATCGTTCCTATGGCAGCTATATGAAAAGTGGTTCGACCTTAATAGGATTTTGCTTATATATGAGGAGATTAGTAAAACTTATAGTTGCCTAGTTTGATAAGTAAAATGTTTTTTCATACAAAAACTTAATTTTCGACCGATCGTTCCTATGGCAGCTATATGATATAGTGGTCCGATCTTAATAGGATTTTGCCTATATATGAGGTGTAAAGTAAAACTATTAAATGCAGAGTTTGGTCAAGATATCTTGAAAAACAAAATGTTTTTTCATACAAAAACTTCATTTTCGACCGATCGTTCCTATGACAGCTATATGAAACAGTGGTCCGATCCAGCTGGTTTTGACATATGTCAAGATATATTGATAAACACAATCTTTTTTCATACAAAAAACTTAATTTTCGACCGATCGTTCCTATGGCAGCTATATGAAACAGTGGTCCGATACAGCTGGTTTTGACATATGTCAAGATATCTTGATAAACAAAATGTTTTTTCATACAAAAACTTCATTTTCGACCGATCGTTCCTATGGCAGCTATATGAAACAGTGGTCCTATCCAGCTGGTTTTGACATATGTCAAGATATATTGATAAACACAATCTTTTTTCATACAAAAACTTAATTTTCGACCGATCGTTCCTATGGTAGCTATATGAAACAGTGGTCCGATCCAGCTGGTTTTGACATATGTCAAGATATCTTAATAAATAAAATGTTTTTTCATACAAAAACTTCATTTTCGACCGATCGTTCCTATGGCAGCTATTTGAAACAGTGGTCCGATCCAGCTGGTTTTGACATATGTCAAGATACCTTATTAAACAAAATGTTTTTTCATACAAAAACTTATTTTCGACCGATCGTTCCTATGGCAGCTATATGATATATTGGTCCGATCTGCTTAGGATTTTGCATATATATGAAGAGCATAGTAAAACTAATAAGTGCCGAGTTTTATCAAAATATCTTGATGAACAAAATGTTTTTCATACAACAACTTAATTTTCGACCGATCGTTCCTATGGCAGCTATATGATATAGTGGTCCGATCTTAATAGGATTTTGCATATATATGAGGAGCTTAGTTAAACTAATAGTTGTATAGTTTGGTCAAGATATCTTGATGAACAAAATGTTTTTTCATACAAAAACATAATTTTCGACCATCGCTCCTATGGCAGCTATATGATACAGCGGTCTGATTCAGCTGGTTTTGACATATGTCGAGATATCTTGATAAACAAAATGTTTTTTCATACAACAACTTAATTTTCGACCGATCATTCCTATGGCAGCTATATGAATATTGGTCCGATCTGAATAGGATTTTGCATATATATGAAGAGCATAGTAAAACTAGTAAGTGCCGAGTTTTATCAAAATATCTTGATGAACAAAATGTTTTTTCATACAAAAACTTAATTTTCGACCGATCGTTCCTATGGCAGCTATATGATATAGTGGTCCGATCTTAATAGAATTTTGCATATAATGAGGAGCTTAGTAAAACTAATAGTTGCCTAGTTTGGTCAAGATATCTTGATGAACAAAATGTTTTTTCATACAAAACATAATTTTCGACCATCGCTCCTATGGCAGCTATATGATACAGTGGTCTGATCTTAATAGGATTTTGCATATATATGAGGAGTAAAGTAAAACTAATAAATGCAGAGTTTGGTCAAGATATCTTGAAAAATAAAATGTTTTTTCTACAACAACTTAATTTTCGACCGATCGTTCCTATGGCAACTATACGAAACAGTGGTCCGATCCAGCTGGTTTTGACATATGTCAAGATATATTGATAAACACAATCTTTTTTCATACAAAAACTTAATTTTCGACCGATCGTTCCTATGGCAGCTATATGATTTAGTGTTCCGATCTTAATAGGATTTTGCATATATATGAGGAGTAAAGTAAACTAATAAATGCAGAGTTTGGTCAAGATATCTTGAAAAATAAAATGTTTTTTTCTACAACAACTTAATTTTCGACCGATCGTTCCTATGGCAACTATACGAACAGTGGTCCGATCCAGCTGGTTTTGACATATGTCAAGATATATTGATAAACACAATCTTTTTTCATACAAAACTTAATTTTCGACCGATCGTTCCTATAGCAGCTATATGAAACAGTGGTCCGATCCAGCTGGTTTTGACATATGTCAAGATATCTTGATAAACAAAATGTTTTTCATACAAAAACTTCATTTTCGACCGATCGTTCCTATGGCAGCTATATGAAACAGTGGTCCGATCCAGCTGGTTTTGACATATGTCAGATATCTTGATAAACAAAATGTTTTTCATACAAATACTTCATTTTCGACCGATCGTTCCTATGGCAGCTATATGAAACAGTGGTCCGATCCAGCTGGTTTTGACATATGTCAAGATATCTTGATAAACAAAATGTTTTTCATACAAAAACTTCATTTTCGACCGATCGTTCCTATGGCAGCTATATGAAACAGTGGTCCGATCCAGCTGCTTTTGACATATGTCAGATATCGTGATAAACAAAATGTTTTTCATACAAATACTTAATTTTCGACCGATTGTTCCTATGGCAGCTATATGATAAAGTGGTTCGACCTTAATAGGATTTTGCTTATATATGAGGAGTATAGTAAAACTTATAGTTGCCTAGTTTGATAAATAAAATGTTTTTTCATACAAAAACTTAATTTTCGACCGATCGTTCCTATGGCAGCTATATGAAACAGTGGTCCGATCCAGCTGGTTTTGACATATGTCAGATATCTTGATAAACAAAATGTTTTTCATACAAATACTTAATTTTCGACCGATTGTTCCTATGGCAGCTATATGATAAAGTGGTCCGATCCAGCTGGTTTTGACATATGTCAGATATCTTGATAAACAAAATGTTTTTCATACAAATACTTAATTTTCGACCGATTGTTCCTATGGCAGCTATATGATTTAGTGTTCCGATCTTAATAGGATTTTGCATATATATGAGGACCTTAGTAAAACTAAAATTTGACTAGATTGGTCAAGATATCTTGGTGAACAAAATGTTTATTCACACAAAAACTAAATTTTCGACCGAGCGTTCCTATGTCAGCTATATGAAACAGTGGTCCGATCCAGCTGGTTTTGACATATGTCGAGATATCTTGATAAACAAAATGTTTTTTCATACAAAAACTTCATTTTCGACCGATCGTTCCTATGGCAGCTATATGAAACAGTGGTCCGATCCAGCTGGTTTTGACATATGTCAGATATATTGATAAACAAAATGTTTTTCATACAAATACTTAATTTTCGACCGATTGTTCCTATGGCAGCTATATGATAAAGAAGTTCGACCTTAATAGGATTTTGCTTATATATGAGGAGTATAGTAAAACTTATAGTTGCCTAGTTTGATAAATAAAATGTTTTTTCATACAAAAACTTAATTTTCGACCGATCGTTCCTATGGCAGCTATATGATATAGTGGTCCGACCTTAATAGGATTTATATGAGGAGTAAAGTAAAACTAATAAATGCAGAGTTTGGTCAAGATATCTTGAAAAACAAAATGTTTTTCATACAGCAACTTAATTTTCGACCGATCGTTCCTATGGCAGCTATATGATAAATTGGTCCGATCTGCTTAGGATTTTGCATATATATGAAGAGCATAGTAAAACTAGTAAGTGCCGAGTTTTATCAAAATATCTTGATGAACAAAATGTTTTTTCATACAAAAACTTAATTTTCGACCGATCGTTCCTATGGCAGCTATATGATATAGTGGTCCGATCTTAATAGAATTTTGCATATATATGAGGAGCTTAGTAAAACTAATAGTTGCCTAGTTTGGTCAAGATATCTTGATGAACAAAATGTTTTTTCATACAAAAACATAATTTTCGACCAATCGCTCCTATGGCAGCTATATGATACAGTGGTCTGATCCAGCTGGTTTTGACATATGGCGAGATATCTTGATAAACAAATTGTTTTTACATACAACAACTTAATTTTCGACCGATCATTCCTATGGCAGCTATATGATATATTGGTCCGATCTGAATAGGATTTTGCATATATATGAAGAGCATAGTAAAACTAATAAATGCCGAGATTGATCAAAATATCTTGATGAACAAAATGTTTTTTTATACAAAAACTTAATTTTCGACCGATCGTTCCTATGGCAGCTATATGATTTAGTGTTCCGATCTTAATAGGATTTTGCATATATATGAGGACCTTAGTAAAACTAAAATTTGACTAGTTTGGTCAAGATATCTTGAGAAACAAAATGTTTTTTCATACAAAAATTTTATTTTCGACCGATCGTTCCTATGGCAGCTATATGAAACAGTGGTCCGATCCAGCTGGTTTTGACATATGTCAAGATATCTTGATAAACAAAATGTTTTTTCATACAAAAACTTAATTTTCGACCGATCGTTTCTATGGCAGCTATATGATATAGTGGTCTGATCTTAATATGATTTTGCATTAATATGAGGAGCTAAGTAAAACTAATAGTTGCCTAGATTGGTCAAGATATCTTGATAAAAAAATGTTTATTCATACAAAAACTTAATTTTCGACCGATCGTTCCTATGTCAGCTATAAGAAACAGTGGTCCGATCCAGCTGGTTTTGACATATGTCAAGATATCTTGATAAACAAAATGTTTTTTCGTACAAAAACTTAATTTTCGACCGATCGCTCCTATGGCAGCTATATGATATAGTGGTCCGATCTTAATATGATTTTGCGGTTATATGAGGAGCTAAGTAAAACTAATAGTTGCCTAGATTTGTCAAGATATCTTGGTGAACAAAATGTTTATTCACACAAAAACTAAATTTTCGACCGAGCGTTCCTATGTCAGCTATATGAAACAGTGGTCCGATCCAGCTGGTTTTGACATATGTCAAGATATCTTGATAAACAAAATGTTTTTTCATACAAAAACTTAATTTTCGACCGATCGTTCCTATGGCAGCTATATGAAACATTGGTCCGATCCAGCTGGTTTTGACATATGTCAAGATATCTTGATAAACAAAATGTTTTTTCATACAAAAACTTAATTTTCGACTGATCGTTCCTATGGCAGCTATATGATATAGTGGTCCGATATTAATATGATTTTGCCTGTATATAGTGAGTAAAGAAAAACTAATTAATGCCGAGGTTTGTCAAGATATCTTGAAAACAAAATCTTTTTTTGTACAACAACTTAATTTTCGGCCGATCGTTCCTATGGCAGCTATATGATATAGTGGTCCGATCTTAATAGGATTTTGCCTATATATGAGTGTAAAGTAAAACTAATAAATGCAGAGTCTGGTCAAGATATCTTGAAAAATAAAATGTTTTTTTCTACAACAACTTAATTTTCGACCGATCGTTCCTATGGCAACTATACGAAACAGTGGTCCGATCCAGCTGGTTTTGACATATGTCAAGATATATTGATAAACACAATCTTTTTTCATACAAAAACTTAATTTTCGACCGATCGTTCCTATAGCAGCTATATGAAACAGTGGTCCGATCTAGCTGGTTTTGACATATGTCAAGATATCTTGATAAACAAAATGTTTTTTCATACAAAAACTTCATTTTCGACCGATCGTTCCTATGGCAGCTATATGAAACAGTGGTCCGATCCAGCTGGTTTTGACATATGTCAGATATCTTGATAAACAAAATGTTTTTCATACAAATACTTAATTTTCGACCGATTGTTCCTATGGCAGCTATATGATAAAGTGTTTCGACCTTAATAGGATTTTGCTTTATATGAGGAGTATAGTAAAACTTATAGTTGCCTAGTTTGATAAATAAAATGTTTTTTCATACAAAAACTTAATTTTCGACCGATCGTTCCTATGGCAGCTATATGATATAGTCGTCCGACCTTAATAGGATTTTGCCTATATATGAGGAGTAAAGTAAAACTAATAAATGCAGAGTTTGGTCAAGATATCTTGAAAAACAAAATGTTTTTCATACAACAACTTAATTTTCGACCGATCGTTCCTATGGCAGCTATATGATATATTGGTCCGATCTGCTTAGGATTTTGCATATATATGAAGAGCATAGTAAAACTAGTAAGTGCCGAGTTTTATCAAAATATCTTGATGAACAAAATGTTTTTTCATACAAAAACTTAATTTTCGACCGATCGTTCCTATGGCAGCTATATGATATAGTGGTCCGATCTTAATAGGATTTTGCATATATATGAGGAGCTTAGTAAAACTAATAGTTGCCTAGTTTGCTCAAGATATCTTGATGAACAAAATGTTTTTTCATACAAAAACATAATTTTCGACCAATCGCTCCTATGGCAGCTATATGATACAGTGGTCTGATCCAGCTGGTTTTGACATATGTCGAGATATCTTGATAAACAAAATGTTTTTACATACAACAACTTAATTTTCGACCGATCATTCCTATGGCAGCTATATGATATATTGGTCCGATCTGAATAGGATTTTGCATATATATGAAGAGCATAGTAAAACTAATAAATGCCGAGATTGATCAAAATATCTTGATGAACAAAATGTTTTTTTATACAAAAACTTAATTTTCGACCGATCGTTCCTATGGCAGCTATATGATTTAGTGTTCCGATCTTAATAGGATTTTGCATATATATGAGGACCTTAGTAAAACTAAAATTTGACTAGTTTGGTCAAGATATCTTGAGAAACAAAATGTTTTTTCATACAAAAACTTTATTTTCGACCGATCGTTCCTATGGCAGCTATATGAAAGAGTGGTCCGATCCAGCTGGTTTTGACATATGTCAAGATATCTTGATAAACAAATGTTTTTTCATACAAAAACTTAATTTTCGACCGATCGTTTCTATGGCAGCTATATGATATAGTGGTCTGATCTTAATATGATTTTGCATTAATATGAGGAGCTTAGTAAAACTAATAGTTGCCTAGATTGGTCAAGATATCTTGATAAAAAAAATGTTTATTCATACAAAAACTTAATTTTCGACCGATCGTTCCTATGTCAGCTATATGAAACAGTGGTCCGATCCAGCTGGTTTTGACATATGTCAAGATATCTTGATAAACAAAATGTTTTTTCGTACAAAAACTTAATTTTCGACCGATCGCTCCTATGGCAGCTATATGATATAGTGGTCCGATCTTAATATGATTTTGCGGTTATATGAGGAGCTTAGTAAAACTAATAGTTGCCTAGATTGGTCAAGATATCTTGGTGAACAAAATGTTTATTCACACAAAAACTAAATTTTCGACCGAGCGTTCCTATGTCAGCTATATGAAACAGTGGTCCGATCCAGCTGGTTTTGACATATGTCAAGATATCTTGATAAACAAAATGTTTTTTCATACAAAACTTAATTTTCGACCGATCGTTTCTATGGCAGCTATATGATATAGTGGTCTGATCTTAATATGATTTTGCATTAATATGAGGAGCTAAGTAAAACTAATAGTTGCCTAGATTGGTCAAGATATCTTGATAAAAAAATGTTTATTCATACAAAAACTTAATTTTCGACCGATCGTTCCTATGTCAGCTATATGAAACAGTGGTCCGATCCAGCTGGTTTTGACATATGTCAAGATATCTTGATAAACAAAATGTTTTTTCGTACAAAAACTTAATTTTCGACCGATCGCTCCTATGGCAGCTATATGATATAGTGGTCCGATCTTAATATGATTTTGCGGTTATATGAGGAGCTAAGTAAAACTAATAGTTGCCTAGATTTGTCAAGATATCTTGGTGAACAAATGTTTATTCACACAAAAACTAAATTTTCGACCGAGCGTTCCTATGTCAGCTATATGAAACAGTGGTCCGATCCAGCTGGTTTTGACATATGTCAAGATATCTTGATAAACAAAATGTTTTTTCATACAAAAACTTAATTTTCGACCGATCGTTCCTATGGCAGCTATATGAAACATTGGTCCGATCCAGCTGGTTTTGACATATGTCAAGATATCTTGATAAACAAAATGTTTTTTCATACAAAAACTTAATTTTCGACTGATCGTTCCTATGGCAGCTATATGATATAGTGGTCCGATATTAATATGATTTTGCCTGTATATAGTGAGTAAAGAAAAACTAATTAATGCCGAGGTTTGTCAAGATATCTTGAAAAACAAAATCTTTTTTTGTACAACAACTTAATTTTCGGCCGATCGTTCCTATGGCAGCTATATGATATAGTGGTCCGATCTTAATAGGATTTTGCCTATATATGAGTGTAAAGTAAAACTAATAAATGCAGAGTCTGGTCAAGATATCTTGAAAAATAAAATGTTTTTTTCTACAACAACTTAATTTTCGACCGATCGTTCCTATGGCAACTATACGAAACAGTGGTCCGATCCAGCTGGTTTTGACATATGTCAAGATATATTGATAAACACAATCTTTTTTCATACAAAAACTTAATTTTCGACCGATCGTTCCTATAGCAGCTATATGAAACAGTGGTCCGATCTAGCTGGTTTTGACATATGTCAAGATATCTTGATAAACAAAATGTTTTTTCATACAAAAACTTCATTTTCGACCGATCGTTCCTATGGCAGCTATATGAAACAGTGGTCCGATCCAGCTGGTTTTGACATATGTCAGATATCTTGATAAACAAAATGTTTTTCATACAAATACTTAATTTTCGACCGATTGTTCCTATGGCAGCTATATGATAAAGTGTTTCGACCTTAATAGGATTTTGCTTATATATGAGGAGTATAGTAAAACTTATAGTTGCCTAGTTTGATAAATAAAATGTTTTTTCATACAAAAACTTAATTTTCGACCGATCGTTCCTATGGCAGCTATATGATATAGTCGTCCGACCTTAATAGGATTTTGCCTATAGATGAGGAGTAAAGTAAAACTAATAAATGCAGAGTTTGGTCAAGATATCTTGAAAAACAAAATGTTTTTCATACAACAACTTAATTTTCGACCGATCGTTCCTATGGCAGCTATATGATATATTGGTCCGATCTGCTTAGGATTTTGCATATATATGAAGAGCATAGTAAAACTAGTAAGTGCCGAGTTTTATCAAAATATCTTGATGAACAAAATGTTTTTTCATACAAAAACTTAATTTTCGACCGATCGTTCCTATGGCAGCTATATGATATAGTGGTCCGATCTTAATAGGATTTTGCATATATATGAGGAGCTTAGTAAAACTAATAGTTGCCTAGTTTGCTCAAGATATCTTGATGAACAAAATGTTTTTTCATACAAAAACATAATTTTCGACCAATCGCTCCTATGGCAGCTATATGATACAGTGGTCTGATCCAGCTGGTTTTGACATATGTCGAGATATCTTGATAAACAAAATGTTTTTACATACAACAACTTAATTTTCGACCGATCATTCCTATGGCAGCTATATGATATATTGGTCCGATCTGAATAGGATTTTGCATATATATGAAGAGCATAGTAAAACTAATAAATGCCGAGATTGATCAAAATATCTTGATGAACAAAATGTTTTTTTATACAAAAACTTAATTTTCGACCGATCGTTCCTATGGCAGCTATATGATTTAGTGTTCCGATCTTAATAGGATTTTGCATATATATGAGGACCTTAGTAAAACTAAAATTTGACTAGTTTGGTCAAGATATCTTGAGAAACAAAATGTTTTTTCATACAAAAACTTTATTTTCGACCGATCGTTCCTATGGCAGCTATATGAAAGAGTGGTCCGATCCAGCTGGTTTTGACATATGTCAAGATATCTTGATAAACAAAATGTTTTTTCATACAAAAACTTAATTTCGACTGATCGTTCCTATGGCAGCTATATGATATAGTGGTCCGATATTAATATGATTTTGCCTATATATAAGGAGTAAAGAAAAACTAATTAATGCCGAGGTTGGTCAAGATATCTTGAAAAACAAAATCTTTTTTTTATACAACAACTTAATTTTCGGCCGATCGTTCCTATGGCAGCTATATGACATAGTGGTCCGAACTTAATAGGATTTTGCCTATATATGAGGAGATTAGTAAAAGTTATAGTTGCCTAGTTTAATAAACAAAATGTTTTTTCATACAAAAACTTAATTTTCGACCGATCGTTCCTATGGCAGCTATTAAAACATTGCTCCGATCCAGCTGGTTTTGACATATGTCAAGATATCTTGATAAACAAAATGTTTTTTCATACAAAAACTTCATTTTCGACCGATCGTTCCTATGGCAGCTATATGATATAGTGGTCTGATCTGAATATGATTTTGCATTTATATGAGGAGCTTAGTAAAACTAATAGTTGCCTAGATTGGTCAAGATATCTTGATAAACAAAATGTTTATTCATACAAAAACTTAATTTTCGACCGATCGTTCCTATGTCAGCTATATGAAACAGTGGTCCGATCCAGCTGGTTTTGACATATGTCAAGATATCTTGATAAACAAAATGTTTTTTCGTACAAAAACTTAATTTTCGACCGATCGCTCCTATGGCAGCTATATGATATAGTGGTCCGATCTTAATATGATTTTGCGGTTATATGAGGAGCTTAGTAAAACTAATAGTTGCCTAGATTGGTCAAGATATCTTGGTGAACAAAATGTTTATTCATACAAAAACTAAATTTTCGACCGAGCGTTCCTATGTCAGCTACATGAAACAGTGGTCCGATCCAGCTGGTTTTGACATATGTCAAGATATCTTGATAAACAAAATGTTTTTTCATACAAAAACTTAATTTTCGACCGATCGTTCCTATGGCAGCTATATGAAACATTGGTCCGATCCAGCTGGTTGACATATGTCAAGATATCTTGATAAACAAAATGTTTTTTCATACAAAAACTTAATTTTCGACTGATTGTTCCTATGGCAGCTATATGATATAGTGGTCCGATATTAATATGATTTTGCCTATATATAAGGAGTAAAGAAAAACTAATTAATGCCGACGTTGGTCAAGATATCTTGATAAACAAAATCTCTTTTTTATACAACTTAATTTTCGGCCGATCGTTCCTATGGCAGCTATATGACATAGTGGTCCGAACTTAATAGGATTTTGCCTATATATGAGGAGATTAGTAAAAGTTATAGTTGCCTAGCTTAATAAACAAAATGTTTTTTCATACAAAAATTTAATTTTCGACCGATCATTTCTATGGCAGCTATATGAAACAGTGGTCCGATCCAGCTGGTTTTGACATATGTCAAGATATCTTGATAATCAAAATGTTTTTTCATACAAAAACTTAATTTTCGACCGATCGTTCCTATGGCAGCTATATGAAACAGTGGTCCGTACCAGCTGGATTTGACATATGTAAAGATATTTTAATAAACAAAACGTTTTTTCATACAAAAACTTAATTTTCGACCGATCGTTCCTATGGCAGCTATATGAGACAGTGGTCCGATCCAGCTGGTTTTGACATATGTCAAGATATCTTGATAATCAAATGTTTTTCATACAAAAACTTAATTTTCGACCGATCGTTCCTATGGCAGCTATATGAAACATTGGTCCGATCCAGCTGGTTTTGACATATGTCAAGATATCTTGATAAACAAAATGTTTTTTCATACAAAAACTTAATTTTCGACCGATCGTTCCTATGGCAGCTATATGATACAGTGGTCCGATATTAATATGATTTTGCCTATATATAAGGAGTAAAGAAAAACTAATTAATGCCGAGGTTGGTCAAGATATCTTGAAAAACAAAATCTTTTTTTTATACAACAACTTAATTTTCGGCCGATCGTTCCTATGGCAGCTATATGACATAGTGGTCCGAACTTAATAGGATTTTGCCTATATATGAGGAGATTAGTAAAAGTTATAGTTGCCTAGTTTAATAAACAAAATGTTTTTTCATACAAAAACTTAATTTTCGACCGATCGTTCCTATGGCAGCTATTAAAACATTGGTCCGATCCAGCTGGTTTTGACATATGTCAAGATATCTTGATAAACAAAATGTTTTTTCATACAAAAACTTAATTTTCGACCGATCGTTCCTATGGCAGCTATATGATATAGTGGTCTGATCTGAATATGATTTTGCATTAATATGAGGAGCTTAGTAAAACTAATAGTTGCCTAGATTGGTCAAGATATCTTGATAAACAAAATGTTTATTCATACAAAAACTTAATTTTCGACCGATCGTTATTATGTCAGCTATATGAAACAGTGGTCCGATCCAGCTGGTTTTGACATATGTCAAGATATCTTGATAAACAAAATGTTTTTTCGTACAAAAACTTAATTTTCGACCGATCGCTCCTATGGCAGCTATATGATATTGTGGTCCGATCTTAATATGATTTTGCGGTTATATGAGGAGCTTAGTAAAACTAATAGTTGCCTAGATTCGTCAAGATATCTTGGTGAACAAAATGTTTATTCATACAAAAACTAAATTTTCGACCGAGCGTTCCTATGTCAGCTACATGAAACAGTGGTCCGATCCAGCTGGTTTTGACATATGTCAAGATATCTTGGTAAACAAAATGTTTTTTCATACAAAAACTTAATTTTCGACCGATCGTTCCTATGGCAGCTATATGAAACATTGGTCCGATCCAGCTGGTTTTGACATATGTCAAGATATCTTGATAAACAAAATGTTTTTTCATACAAAAACTTAATTTTCGACTGATTGTTCCTATGGCAGCTATATGATATAGTGGTCCGATATAATATGATTTTGCCTATATATAAGGAGTAAAGAAAAACTAATTAATGCCGACGTTGGTCAAGATATCTTCAAAAACAAAATCTTTTTTTTATACAACAACTTAATTTTCGGCCGATCGTTTCTATGGCAGCTATATGACATAGTGGTCCGAACTTAATAGGATTTTGCCTATATATGAGGAGATTAGTAAAAGTTATAGTTGCCTAGTTTAATAAACAAAATGTTTTTTCATACAAAAACTTAATTTTCGACCGATCGTTCCTATGGCAGCTATTAAAACATTGGTCCGATCCAGCTGGTTTTGACATATGTCAAGATATCTTGATAAACAAAATGTTTTTTCATACAAAAACTTAATTTTCGACCGATCGTTCCTATGGCAGCTATATGATATAGTGGTCTGATCTGAATATGATTTTGCATTTATATGAGGAGCTTAGTAAAACTAATAGTTGCCTAGATTGGTCAAGATATCTTGATAAACAAAATGTTTATTCATACAAAAACTTAATTTTCGACCGATCGTTCCTATGTCAGCTATATGAAACAGTGGTCCGATCCAGCTGGTTTTGACATATGTCAAGATATCTTGATAAACAAAATGTTTTTTCGTACAAAAACTTAATTTTCGACCGATCGCTCCTATGGCAGCTATATGATATAGTGGTCCGATCTTAATATGATTTTGCGGTTATATGAGGAGCTTAGTAAAACTAATAGTTGCCTAGATTGGTCAAGATATCTTGGTGTACAAAATGTTTATTCATACAAAAACTAAATTTTCGACCGAGCGTTCCTATGTCAGCTACATGAAACAGTGGTCCGATCCAGCTGGTTTTGACATATGTCAAGATATCTTGATAAACAAAATGTTTTTTCATACAAAAACTTAATTTTCGACCGATCGTTCCTATGGCAGCTATATGAAACATTGGTCCGATCCAGCTGGTTGACATATGTCAAGATATCTTGATAAACAAAATGTTTTTTCATACAAAAACTTAATTTTCGACTGATTGTTCCTATGGCAGCTATATGATATAGTGGTCCGATATTAATATGATTTTGCCTATATATAAGGAGTAAAGAAAAACTAATTAATGCCGACGTTGGTCAAGATATCTTGATAAACAAAATCTCTTTTTTATACAACTTAATTTTCGGCCGATCGTTCCTATGGCAGCTATATGACATAGTGGTCCGAACTTAATAGGATTTTGCCTATATATGAGGAGATTAGTAAAAGTTATAGTTGCCTAGCTTAATAAACAAAATGTTTTTTCATACAAAAATTTAATTTTCGACCGATCATTTCTATGGCAGCTATATGAAACAGTGGTCCGTACCAGCTGGATTTGACATATGTAAAGATATTTTAATAAACAAAATGTTTTTTCATACAAAAACTTAATTTTCGACCGATCGTTCCTATGGCAGCTATATGAAACAGTGGTCCGATCCAGCTGGTTTTGACATATGTCAAGATATCTTGATAATCAAAATGTTTTTTCATACAAAAACTTAATTTTCGACCGATCGTTCCTATGGCAGCTATATGAAACATTGGTCCGATCCAGCTGGTTTTGACATATGTCAAGATATCTTGATAAACAAAATGTTTTTTCATACAAAAACTTCATTTTCGACTGATCGTTCCTATGGCAGCTATATGATACAGTGGTCCGATATTAATATGATTTTGCCTATATATAAGGAGTAAAGAAAAACTAATTAATGCCGAGGTTGGTCAAGATATCTTGAAAAACAAAATCTTTTTTTTATACAACAACTTAATTTTCGGCCGATCGTTCCTATGGCAGCTATATGACATAGTGGTCCGAACTTAATAGGATTTTGCCTATATATGAGGAGATTAGTAAAAGTTATAGTTGCCTAGTTTAATAAACAAAATGTTTTTTCATACAAAAACTTAATTTTCGACCGATCGTTCCTATGGCAGCTATTAAAACATTGGTCCGATCCAGCTGGTTTTGACATATGTCAAGATATCTTGATAAACAAAATGTTTTTTCATACAAAAACTTAATTTTCGACCGATCGTTCCTATGGCAGCTATATGATATAGTGGTCCGATATTACTATGATTTTGCCTATATATAAGGAGTAAAGAAAAACTGATTATTGCCGAGGTTGGTCAAGATATCTTGAAAACAAAATCTCTTTTTTATACAACTTAATTTTCGGCCGATCGTTCCTATGGCAGCTATATGATATAGTGGTCCGATATTAATATGATTTTGCCTATATATAAGGAGTAAAGAAAAACTAATTAATGCCGAGGTTGGTCAAGATATCTTGAAAAACAAAATGTTTATTTTTATACAACTTAATTTTCGGCCGATCGTTTCTATGGCTGCTATATGACATAGTGGTCCGAACTTAATAGGATTTTGCCTATATATGAGGAGATTAGTAAAAGTTATAGTTGCCTAGCTTAATAAACAAAATGTTTTTTCATACAAAAATTTAATTTTCGACCGATCGTTCCTATGGCAGCTACATGATATAGTGGTCCGATATTAATATGATTTTACCTATATATGAGGAGTAAAGTAAAACTAATTAATGCCGAGGTTGGTCAAGATATCTTGAAAAACAAAATGTTTATTTTTATACAACTTAATTTTCGGCCGATCGTTTCTATGGCAGCTATATGACATAGTGGTCCAAACTTAATAGGATTTTGCCTATATATGAGGAGATTAGTAAAAGTTATAGTTGCCTAGCTTAATAAACAAATGTTTTTTCATACAAAAATTTAATTTTCGACCGATCGTTCCTATGGCAGCTACATGATATAGTGGTCCGATATTAATATGATTTTACCTATATATGAGGAGTAAAGTAAAACTAATTAATGCCGAGGTTGGTCAAGATATCTTGAAAAACAACATGTTTATTTTTATACAGCTTAATTTTCGGCCGATCGTTCCTATGGCAGCTATATGATATAGGGGTCCGAACTGAATAGGACTTTGCCTATATATGAGGAGATTAGTAAAGGTATAGGTGCCTAGTTTGATAAACAAAATGTTTTTTCATACAAAAACTTAATTTTCGACCGATCGTTCCTATGGCAGCTATATGATATATTGGTCCGATCTGAATAGGGTTTTGAATATATATGAAGAGCAAGTAAAACTAATAAATGCCGAGCTTAATCAAAATATTTTGATGAACAAAATGTTTTTTCATACAAAAACTTAATTTTCGACCGATCGTTCCTTTGGCAGCTATATGAAACAGTGGTACGATCCAGCTGGTTTTGACATATGTCAGGATATATTGATAATCACAATCTTTTTTCATACAAAAACTTAATTTTCGACCGATCGTTCCTATGGCAGCTATATGAAACAGTGGTCCGATCCAGCTGGTTTTGACATATGTCAGATATCTTGATAAACAAAATGTTTTCATACAAAAACTTAATTTTCGACCGATCGTTCCTATGGCAGCTATATGATAAAGTGGTTCGACCTTAATAGGATTTTGCTTGTATATGAGGAGATTAGTAAAACTTATAGTTGCCTAGTTTGATAAATAAAATGTTTTTTCATACAAAAACTTAATTTCGTCCGATCGTTCCTATGGTGCTATATGATATAGTGGTCCGATCTTAATAGGATTTTGCCTATATATGGGAAGTAAAGTAAAACTAATAAATGCAGAATATGGTCAAGATATCTTGAAAAACAAAATGTTTTTCATAAAACAACTTAATTTTCGACCGATCGTTCCTATGGCAGCTATATGATATATTGGTCCGATCTGAATAGGATTTTGCATATATATGAAGATCATAGTAAAACTAATAAATGCAAAGTTTGATCAAAATATCTTGATGAACAAAATGTTTTTTTATACAAAAACTTAATTTTCGACCGATCGTTCCTATGGCAGCTATATGAAACAGTGGTCCAATCCAGCTGGTTTTGACATATGTCAAGATATCTTGAGAAACAAAATGTGTTTTCATACAAAAACTTAATTTTCGACCGATCGTTCCTATGGCAGCTATATGAAACAGTGGTCCGATCCAGCTGGTTTTGACATATGTCAAGATATCTTGATAAACAAAATGTTTTTTCATACAACAACTTAATTTTCGACCGATCGTTCCTATGGCAGCTATATGATATATTGGTCCGATCTGAATAGGATTATGCATATATATGAAGATCATAGTAAAACTAATAAATGCAAAGTTTGATCAAAATATCTTGATGAACAAAATGTTTTTTTATACAAAAACTTAATTTTCGACCGATCGTTCCTATGGCAGCTATATGAAACAGTGGTCCAATCCAGCTGGTTTTGACATATGTCAAGATATCTTGATAAACAAAATGTGTTTTCATACAAAAGCTTAATTTTCGACCGATCGTTCCTACGTCAGCTATATGAAACAGTGGTCCGATCCAGCTGGTTTTGACATATGTCAAGATATCTTGATAAACAAAATGTTTTTTCATACCAAAACTTAATTTTCGACCGATCGTTCCTATGGCAGCTATATAAAACAGTGGTCCGATACAGCTGGTTTTGACATATGTCAAGATATTTTGATAAACAAAATGTTTTTTTCTACAAAAACTTAATTTTCGACCGATGATATAGTGGTCCGACCTTTATAGGATTTTGCCTATATATGAGGAGATTAGTAAAACTTATACTGCTTAGTTTGACAAACAAATTTTTTTTTCACACAAAAACTTAATTTTCGACCGATCGTTCCTATGGCAGCTATATGATATAGTGGTCCGATCTTAATAGAATTTTGCCTATATATGGGGAGTAAAGTAAAACTAATAAATGCAGAGTTTGGTTAAGATATCTTGAAAAACAAAATGTTTTTCATACAACAACTTAATTTTCGACCGATCGTTCCTATGGCAGCTATATGATAAAGTGGTTCGACCTTAATAGGATTTTGCTTATATATGAGGAGATTAGTAAAACTTATAGTTGCCTAGTTTGATAAATAAAATGTTTTTTCATACAAAAACTTAATTTCGACCGATCGTTCCTATGGCAGCTATATGATATAGTGGTCCGATCTTAATAGAATTTTGCCTATATATGGGGAGTAAAGTAAAACTAATAAATGCAGAGTTTGGTCAAGATATATTGAAAAACAAAATGTTTTTCATACAACAACTTAATTTTCGACCGATCGTTCCTATGGCAGCTATATGATATATTGGTCCCATCTGAGTAGGATATTGCATATATATGAAGAGCATAGTAAAACTAATAAATGCCGAGTTTGATCAAAATATCTTGATGAACAAAATGTTTTTTCATACAAAAACTTAATTTTCGGCCGATCGTTCCTATGGCAGCTATATGAAACAGTGGTCCGATCCAGCTGGTTTTGACATATGTCATGATATCTTGATGAACAAAATGTTTTTTTTTATACAAAAACTTAATTTTCGGCCGATCGTTCCAATGGCAGCTATATGAAACAGTGGTCCGATCCAGCTGGTTTTGACATATGTCAAGATATCTTGATAAACAAAATGTTTTTTCATACAACAACTTAATTTTCGACCGATCGTTCCTATGGCAGCTATATGATATATTGGTCTGATCTGAATAGGATTTTGCATATATATGAAGATCATACTAAAACTAATAAATGCAAAGTTTGATCAAAATATCTTGATGAACAAAATGTTTTTTCATACAAAAACTTAATTTTCGATCGATCGTTCCTATGGCAGCTATATGAAACAGTGGTCCAATCCAGCTGGTTTTGACATATGTCAAGATATCTTGATAAACAAAATGTGTTTTCATACAAAAGCTTAATTTTCGACCGATCGTTCCTATGTCAGCTATATGAAACAGTGGTCGAATCCAGCTGGTTTTGACATAAGTCAAGATATCTTGATAAACAAAATGTTTTTTCATACCAAAACTTAATTTTCGACCGATCGTTCCTATGGCAGTTATATGAAACAGTGGTCCGATACAGCTGGTTTTGACATATGTCAAAATATCTTGATGAACAAAATGTTTTTTTATACAAAAACTTAATTTTCGACCGATCGTTCCTATGGCAACTATATGAAACAGTGGTCCGATCCAGCTGGTTTTGACATATGTCTAGATATCTTGATAAACAAAATGTTTTTTCATACCAAAACTTAATTTTCGACCGATCGTTCCTATGGCAGCTATATGAAACAGTGGTCCGATACAGCTGGTTTTGACATATGTCAAGATATTTTGATAAACAAAAGGTTTTTTCTACAAAAACTTAATTTTCGACCGATGATATAGTGGTCCGACCTTTATAGGATTTTGCCTATATATGAGGAGATTAGAAAAACTTATACTGCGTAGTTTGATAAACAAAATGTTTTTCATACAAAAACTTAATTTTCGACCGATCGTTCCTATGGCATCTATCTGAAACAGTGGTCCGATCCATCTGGTTTTGGCATATGTCAAGATACTTTGAAAAACAAAATGTTTTTTCATACAAAAACTTAATTTTCGACCGATCGTTCCTATGGCAGCTATATGAAACAGTGGTCGGATCTTAATAGGATTTTGCCTATATATGAGGAGTAAAGAAAAACTAATAAATGCAGAGTTTGGTCAAGAAATCTTGAAAAATAAAATGTTTTTTTCTACAACAACTTAATTTTCGACCGATCGTTCCTATGGCAGCTATATGAAACAGTGGTCCGATCCAGCTGGTTTTGACAAATGTCAAGATATATTGATAAACACAATCTTTTTTCATACAAAAACTTAATTTTCGACGAGATCGTTCCTATGGCAGCTATGTGAAACAGTGGTCCGATCCAGCTGGTTTTGACATATGTCAAGATATCTTGATAAACAAAATGTTTTTTCATACAAAAACTTCATTTTCGACCGATCGTTCCTATGGCAGCTATATGAAACAGTGTTCCGATCCAGCTGGTTTTGACATATGTCAGATATCTTGATAAACAAAATGGTTTTCATACAAAAACTTAATTTTCGACCGATCGTTCCTATGGCAGCTATATGATAAAGTGGTTCGACCTTAATAGGATTTTGCTTATATATGAGGAGATTAGTAAAACTTATAGTTGCCTAGTTTGATAAATAAAATGTTTTTTCATACAAAAACTTAATTTTCGTCCGATCGCTCCTATGGTGCTATATGATATAGTGGTCCGATCTTAATAGGATTTTGCCTATATATGGGAAGTAAAGTAAAACTAATAAATGCAGAATATGGTCAAGATATCTTGAAAAACAAAATGTTTTTCATAAAACAACTTAATTTTCGACCGATCGTTCCTATGGCAGCTATATGATATATTGGTCCGATCTGCTTAGGATTTCGCATATATATGAAGAGCATAGTAAAACTAATAAGTGCCGAGTTTGATCAAAATATCTTGATGAACAAAATTTTTTCATACAAAAACTTCATTTTCGACCGATCGTTCCTATGGCAGCTATATGATACAGTGGTCTGATCCAGCTGGTTTTGACATATGTCGAGATATCTTGATAAACAAAATGTTTTTTCATACAACAACTTAATTTTCGACCGATCATTCCTATGGCAGCTATATGATATATTGGTCCGATCTGAATAGGATTTTGCATATATATGAGGACCTTAGTAAAACTAAAAGTTGACTAGTTTGGTCAGGATATCTTGATGAACAAAATGTTTTTTTTTATACAAAAACTTAATTTTCGGCCGATCGTTCCTATGGCAGCTATATGAAACAGTGGTCCGATCCAGCTGGTTTTGACATATGTCAAGATATCTTGAGAAACAAAATGTGTTTTCATACAAAAACTTAATTTTCGACCGATCGTTCCTATGGCAGCTATATGAAACAGTGGTCCGATCCAGCTGGTTTGACATATGTCAAGATATCTTGATAAACAAAATGTTTTTTCATACAACAACTTAATTTTCGACCGATCGTTCCTATGGCAGCTATATGATATATTGGTCCGATCTGAATAGGATTTTGCATATATATGAAGATCATAGTAAAACTAATAAATGCAAAGTTTGATCAAAATATCTTGATGAACAAAATGTTTTTTTATACAAAAACTTAATTTTCGACCGATCGTTCCTATGGCAGCTATATGAAACAGTGGTCCAATCCAGCTGGTTTTGACATATGTCAAGATATCTTGATAAACAAAATGTGTTTTCATACAAAAGCTTAATTTTCGACCGATCGTTCCTACGTCAGCTATATGAAACAGTGGTCCGATCCAGCTGGTTTTGACATATGTCAAGATATCTTGATAAACAAAATGTTTTTTCATACCAAAACTTAATTTTCGACCGATCGTTCCTATGGCAGCTATATGAAACAGTGGTCCGATACAGCTGGTTTTGACATATGTCAAGATATTTTGATAAACAAAATGTTTTTTTCTACAAAAACTTAATTTTCGACCGATGATATAGTGGTCCGACCTTTATAGGATTTTGCTATATATGAGGAGATTAGTAAAACTTATACTGCGTAGTTTGACAAACAAAATTTTTTTTTCACACAAAAACTTAATTTTCGACCGATCGTTCCTATGGCAGCTATATGATATAGTGGTCCGATCTTAATAGAATTTTGCCTATATATGGGGAGTAAAGTAAAACTAATAAATGCAGAGTTTGGTTAAGATATCTTGAAAAACAAAATGTTTTTCATACAACAACTTAATTTTCGACCGATCGTTCCTATGGCAGCTATATGATAAAGTGGTTAGACCTTAATAGGATTTTGCTTATATATGAGGAGATTAGTAAAACTTATAGTTGCCTAGTTTGATAAATAAAATGTTTTTTCATACAAAAACTTAATTTTCGACCGATCGTTCCTATGGCAGCTATATGAAACAGTGGTCCGATCCAGCTGGTTTTGACATATGTCAAGATATCTTGAGAAACAAAATGTGTTTTCATACAAAAACTTAATTTTTGACCGATCGTTCCTATGGCAGCTATATGAAACAGTGGTCCGATCCAGCTGGTTTGACATATGTCAAGATATCTTGAGAAACAAAATGTGTTTTCATACAAAAACTTAATTTTCGACCGATCGTTCCTATGGCAGCTATATGAAACAGTGGTCCGATCCAGCTGGTTTTGACATATGTCAAGATATCTTGATAAACAAAATGTTTTTTCATACAACAACTTAATTTTCGACCGATCGTTCCTATGGCAGCTATATGATATATTGGTCCGATCTGAATAGGATTTTGCATATATATGAGGACCTTAGTAAAACTAAAAGTTGACTAGTTTGGTCAGGATATCTTGATGAACAAAATGTTTTTTTTTATACAAAAACTTAATTTTCGGCCGATCGTTCCTATGGCAGCTATATGAAACAGTGGTCCGATCCAGCTGGTTTTGACATATGTCAAGATATCTTGAGAAACAAAATGTGTTTTCATACAAAACTTAATTTTCGACCGATCGTTCCTATGGCAGCTATATGAAACAGTGGTCCGATCCAGCTGGTTTTGACATATGTCAAGATATCTTGATAAACAAAATGTTTTTTCATACAACAACTTAATTTTCGACCGATCGTTCCTATGGCAGCTATATGATATATTGGTCCGATCTGAATAGGATTTTGCATATATATGAAGATCATAGTAAAACTAATAAATGCAAAGTTTGATCAAAATATTTTGATGAAAAAATGTTTTTTATACAAAAACTTAATTTTCGACCGATCGTTCCTATGGCAGCTATATGAAACAGTGGTCCAATCCAGCTGGTTTTGACATATGTCAAGATATCTTGATAAACAAAATGTGTTTTCATACAAAAGCTTAATTTTCGACCGATCGTTCCTACGTCAGCTATATGAAACAGTGGTCCGATCCAGCTGGTTTTGACATATGTCAAGATATCTTGATAAACAAAATGTTTTTTCATACCAAAACTTAATTTTCGACCGATCGTTCCTATGGCAGCCATATGATACAGTGGTCTGATCCAGCTGGTTTTGACATATGTCAAGATATCTTGATGAACAAAATGTTTTTTCATACAAAAACTTAATTTTCGACCGATCGTTCCTATGGCAACTATATGAAACAGTGGTCCGATCCAGCTGGTTTTGACATATGTCAAGATATCTTGATGAAGAAAATGTTTTTTCATACAAAAACTTAATTTTCGACCGATCGTTCCTATGGCAGCCATATGATACAGTGGTCTGATCCAGCTGGTTTTGACATATGTCAAGATATCTTGATGAAGAAAATGTTTTTTCATACAAAAACTTAATTTTCGACCGATCGTTCCTATGGCAGCCATATGATACAGTGGTCTGATCCAGCTGGTTTTGACATATGTCAAGATATCTGATGAACAAAATGTTTTTCATACAAAAACTTAATTTCGACCGATCGTTCCTATGGCAACTATATGAAACAGTGGTCCGATCCAGCTGGTTTTGACATATGTCAAGATATCTTGATAAACAAAATGTTTTTTCATACAAAAACTTAATTTTCGACCGATCGCTCCTATCGCAGCTAAATGATTTAGTGGTCCGATCCAGCTGGTTTTGACATATGTCAAGATAACTTAAAAAAAAAAATGTTTTTTCATACAAAAACTTAGTTTTCGACCAATCGCTCCTATGCCAGCTATATGATACAGTGGTCTGATCCAGCTGGTTTTGACATATGTCAAGATATCTTGATGAAGAAAATGTTTTTTCATACAACAACTTAATTTTCGACCGATCGTTCCTATGGCAGCTATATGATATATTGGTCCGATCTGAATAGGATTTTGCATATATATGAAGATCATAGTAAAACTAATAAATGCAAAGTTTGATCAAAATATCTTGATGAACAAAATGTTTTTTTATACAAAAACTTAATTTTCGACCGATCGTTCCTATGGCAGCTATATGAAACAGTGGTCCATCCAGCTGGTTTTGACATATGTCAAGATATCTTGATAAACAAAATGTGTTTTCATACAAAAGCTTAATTTTCGACCGATCGTTCCTACGTCAGCTATATGAAACAGTGGTCCGATCCAGCTGGTTTTGACATATGTCAAGATATCTTGATAAACAAAATGTTTTTTCATACCAAAACTTAATTTTCGACCGATCGTTCCTATGGCAGCTATATGAAACAGTGGTCCGATACAGCTGGTTTTGACATATGTCAAGATATTTTGATAAACAAAATGTTTTTTTCTACAAAAACTTAATTTTCGACCGATGATATAGTGGTCCGACCTTTATAGGATTTTGCCTATATATGAGGAGATTAGTAAAACTTATACTGCGTAGTTTGACAAACAAAATTTTTTTTTCACACAAAAACTTAATTTTCGACCGATCGTTCCTATGGCAGCTATATGATATAGTGGTCCGATCTTAATAGAATTTTGCCTATATATGGGGAGTAAAGTATAACTAATAAATGCAGAGTTTGGTTAAGATATCTTGAAAAACAAAATGTTTTTCATACAACAACTTAATTTTCGACCGATCGTTCCTATGGCAGCTATATGATAAAGTGGTTCGACCTTAATAGGATTTTGCTTATATATGAGGAGATTAGTAAACTTATAGTTGCCTAGTTTGATAAATAAAATGTTTTTTCATACAAAAACTTAATTTTCGACCGATCGTTCCTATGGCAGCTATATGATATAGTGGTCCGATCTTAATAGAATTTTGCCTATATATGGGGAGTAAAGTAAAACTAATAAATGCAGAGTTTGGTCATGATATCTTGAAAAACAAAATGTTTTTCATACAACAACTTAATTTTCGACCGATCGTTCCTATGGCAGCTATATGATATATTGTGCCGATCTGCTTAGGATTTTGCATATATATGAAGAGCATAGTAAAACTAATAAGTGCCGAGTTTGATCAAAATATCTTGATGAACAAAATGTTTTTTCATAAAAAAACTTAATTTTTGACCGATCGTTCCTATGGCAGCTATGTGATACAGTGGTCTGAGCCAGCTGGTTTTGACATATATCGAGATATCTTGATAAACAAAATGTTTTTTCATACAACAACTTAATTTTCGACCGATCATTCCTATGGCAGGTATATGATATATTGGTCCGATCTGAGTAGGATATTGCATATATATGAGAGCATAGTAAAACTAATAAATGCCGAGTTTGATCAAAATATCTTGATGAACAAAATGTTTTTTCATACAAAAACTTAATTTTCGACCGATCGTTCCTATGGCAGCTATATGATTTAGTGTTCCGATCTTAATAGGATTTTGCATATATATGAGGACCTTAGTAAAACTAAAAGTTGACTAGTTTGGTCAGGATATCTTGATGAACAAAATGTTTTTTTTTATACAAAAACTTAATTTTCGGCCGATCGTTCCTATGGCAGCTATATGAAACAGTGGTCCGATCCAGCTGGTTTTGATATATGTCATGATATCTTGATGAACAAAATGTTTTTTTTATACAAAAACTTAATTTTCGGCCGATCGTTCCTATGGCAGCTATATGAAACAGTGGTCCGATCCAGCTGGTTTTGACATATGTTAAGATATCTTGATAAACAAAATGTTTTTTCATACAACAACTTAATTTTCGACCGATCGTTCCTATGGCAGCTATATGATATATTGGTCTGATCTGAATAGGATTTTGCATATATATGAAGATCATAGTAAAACTAATAAATGCAAAGTTTGATCAAAATATCTTGATGAACAAAATGTTTTTTCATACAAAAACTTAATTTTCGATCGATCGTTCCTATGGCAGCTATATGAAACAGTGGTCCAATCCAGCTGGTTTTGACATATGTCAAGATATCATGATAAACAAAATGTGTTTTCATACAAAAGCTTAATTTTCGACCGATCGTTCCTATGTCAGCTATATGAAACAGTGGTCGAATCCAGCTGGTTTTGACATAAGTCAAGATATCTTGATAAACAAAATGTTTTTTTCATACCAAAACTTAATTTTCGACCGATCGTTCCTATGGCATCTATATGAAACAGTGGTCCGATCCAGCTGGTTTGACATAAGACAAGATATCTTGATAAACAAAATGTTTTTTCATACAAAAACTTAATTTTCGACCGATTGTTCCTATGGCAGCTATATGAAACAGTGGTCCGTACCAGGTGGTTTTGACATATGTCAAGATATTTTAATAAGCAAAATGTTTTTTCATAAAAAAACTTAATTTTCGACCGATCGTTCCTATGGCAGCTATATGAAACAGTGGTCCGATCCAGCTGGTTTTGACATATGTCAAGATATCTTGATAAACAAAATGTTTTTTCATACAAAAACTTAATTTTCGACCGATCGTTCCTGAGGCAGCTATATGAAACAGTGGTCCGATCCAGCTGGTTTTGACATATGTCAAGATATCTTGATGAACAAAATGTTTTTTCAAACAAAAACTTAATTTTCGGCCGATCGTTCCTATGGCAGCTATATGATATATTGGTCCGATCTGAATAGGATTTTGCATATATATGTGGAGCTTAGTAAAACTAATAAGTGCCGAGTTTGATCAAAATGTCTTGATGAACAAAATGTTTTTTCATACAAAGATTTAATTTTCGACCGATCGTTCCTATGGCAGCTATATGATAAAGTGGTTCGACCTTTTTAGGATTTTGCTTATATATGAGGAGATAAGTAAAACTAATAGTTGCCCAGTTTGATAAATAAAATGTTTTTTAATACAAAAACTTATTTTTCGACCGATCATTCCTATGGCAGCTATATGATATATTGGTCCGATCTGAATAGGATTTTGCATATATATGAAGAGCATGGTAAAACTATTAAATGCCGAGTTTGATCAAAATATCTTGATGAACAAAATGTTTTTCATACAAAAACTTAATTTTCGACCGATCGTTCCTATGGCAACTATATGAAACAGTGGTCCGATCCAGCTGGTTTTGACATATGTCAAGATATCTTGATAAACAAAATGTTTTTTCATACAAAAACTTAATTTTCGACCGATGATATAGTGGTCCGACCTTTATAGGATTTTGCCTATATATGAGGAGATTAGTAAAACTTATACTGCGTAGTTTGATAAACAAAATGTTTTTTCATACAAAAACTTAATTTTCGACCGATCGTTCCTATGGCAGCTATATGAGACAGTGGTCCGATCTTAATAGGATTTTGCCTATATATGGGGAGTAAAGTAAAACTAATAAATGCAGAGTTTGGTTAAGATATCTTGAAAAACAAAATGTTTTTCATACAACAACTTAATTTTCGACCGATCGTTCCTATGGCAGCTATATGATAAAGTGGTTCGACCTTAATAGGATTTTGCTTATATATGAGGAGATTAGTAAAACTTATAGTTGCCTAGTTTGATAAATAAAATGTTTTTTCATACAAAAACTTAATTTTCGACCGATCGTTCCTATGGCAGCTATATGATATAGTGGTCAGATCTTAATAGAAGTTTGCCTATATATGGGAGTAAAGTAAAACTAATAAATGCAGAGTTTGGTCAAGATATCTTGAAAAACAAAATGTTTTTCATACAACAACTTAATTTCGACCGATCGTTCCTATGGCAGCTATATGATATATTGGTCCGATCTGCTTAGGATTTTGCATATATATGAAGAGCATAGTAAAACTAATAAGTGCCGAGTTTGATCAAAATATCTTGATGAACAAAATGTTTTTTCATAAAAAAACTTAATTTTTGACCGATCGTTCCTATGGCAGCTATGTGGTACAGTGGTCTGAGCCAGCTGGTTTTGGCATATGTCGAGATATCTTGATAAACAAAATGTTTTTTCATACAACAACTTAATTTTCGACCGATCATTCCTATGGCAGGTATATGATATATTGGTCCGATCTGAATAGGATATTGCATATATATGAAGAGCACAGTAAAACTAATAAATGCCGAGTTTGATCAAAATATCTTGATGAACAAAATGTTTTTTCATACAAAAACTTAATTTTCGACCGATCGTTCCTATGGCAGCTATATGATTTAGTGTTCCGATCTTAATAGGATTTTGCATATATATGAGGACCTTAGTAAAACTAAAAGTTGACTAGTTTGGTCAGGATATCTTGATGAACAAAATGTTTTTTTTATACAAAAACTTAATTTTCGGCCGATCGTTCCTATGGCAGCTATATGAAACAGTGGTCCGATCCAGCTGGTTTTGACATATGTCATGATATCTTGATGAACAAAATGTTTTTTTTTATACAAAAACTTAATTTTCGGCCGATCGTTCCTATGGCAGCTATATGAAACAGTGGTCCGATTAAGCTGGTTTTGACATATGTCAAGATATCTTGATGAACAAAATGTTTTTTCATACAAAACTTAATTTTCGACCGATCGTTCCTATGGCAACTATATGAAACAGTGGTCCGATCCAGCTGGTTTTGACATATGTCAAGATATCTTTATAAACAAAATGTTTTTTCATACCAAAACTTAATTTTCGACCGATCGTTCCTATGGCAGCTATATGAAACAGTGGTCCGATACAGCTGGTTTTGACATATGTCAAGATATTTTGATAAACAAAAGGTTTTTTTCTACAAAAACTTAATTTTCGACCGATGATATAGTGGTCCGACCCTTATAGGATTTTGCCTATATATGAGGAGATTAGAAAAACTTATACTGCGTAGTTTGATAAACAAAATGTTTTTTCATACAAAAACTTAATTTTCGACCAATCGCTCCTATGGCAGCTATATGATTTAGTGGTCTGATCCAGCTGGTTTTGACATATGTCAAGATATCTTGATGAACAAAATGTTTTTTCAAAAAAAAACTTAATTTTCGACCGATCGTTCCTATGGCAGCCATATGATACAGTGGTCTGATCCAGCTGGTTTTGACATATGTCAAGATATCTTGATGAAGAAAATGTTTTTTAATACAAAAACTTAATTTTCGACCGGTCGTTCCTATGGCAGCTATATGATATAGTGGTCCGATCCAGCTGGTTTTGACATATGTCAAGATATCTTGATGAAGAAAATGTTTTTTCATACAAAAACTTAATTTTCGACCAATCGCTCCTATGGCAGCTATATGATTTAGTGGTCTGATCCAGCTGGTTTTGACATATGTCAAGATATCTTGATGAAGAAAATGTTTTTCATACAAAAACTTAATTTTCGACCAATCGCTCCTATGGCAGCTATATGATACAGTGGTCTGATCCAGCTGGTTTTGACATATGTCAAGATATCTTGATGAAGAAAATGTTTTTTCATACAAAAACTTAATTTTCGACCGATCGTTCCTATGGCAGCCATATGATACAGTGATCTGATCCAGCTGGTTTTGACATATGTCAAGATATCTTGATGAACAAAATGTTTTTTCATACAAAAGCTTAATTTTCGACCGATCGCTCCTATCGCAGCTACATGATTTAGTGGTCCGATCTGAATAGGGTTTTGCATATATATGAAGAGCATGTAAAACTTATAAATGCCGAGCCTAATCAAAATATCTTGATGAACAAAATGTTTTTTCATACAAAAATTTAATTTTCGGCCGATCGTTCCTATGGCAGCTATATGATAAAGTGGTTCGACCTTAATAGGATTTTGCTTATATATGAGGAGATAAGTAAAACTAATAGTTGCCCAGTTTGATAAATAAAATGTTTTTTAATACAAAAACTTAATTTTCGACCGGTCATTCCTATGGCAGCTAAATGATATATTGGTCTGATCTGAATAGGATTTTGCATATATATGAAGATCATAGTAAAACTAATAAATGCAAAGTTTGATCAAAATATCTTGATCAACAAAATGTTTTTTCATACAAAAACTTAATTTTCGATCGATCGTTCCTATGGCAGCTATATGAAACAGTGGTCCAATCCAGCTGGTTTTGACATATGTCAAGATATCTTGATAAAAAAAAATGTGTTTTCATACAAAAGCTTAATTTTCGACCAATCGCTCCTATGGCAGCTATATGATACAGTGGTCTGATCCAGCTGGTTTTGACATATGTCAAGATATCTTGATAAACAAAAGGTTTTTTCATACAAAAACTTAATTTTCGACCGATCTTTCCTATGGCAGCTATATGATACAGTGGTCTGATCCAGCTGGCTTTGACCAGATATCCAGTGTTGCGCTATTGAGCTTTTTCAATAGCTTTCACAAATAGAAATAATTAACTATTAATTTTTTGTGTTCAAAGTTGTTTTATATTTCTTAGTTACGAGAAGCAGGCAAACCCGAATTGGTCTGTGCTTACTATTTAAGAACAATAGTTTATATATAGGCAAGCGAACCCGAATTAGTACGTGCCACTTTTAGCGAAGAGACAATTATTGGTTATAATTTTGAGTAATGCAAGTGGCCGATGCGTACCAAATGCATGAAGCGAACTGACTTAACTAAACTCGATGCGCAGCATCGAGGCCTTCGCATAAGTAAAGCTAGGGCAATAAAACGATCGTTACAGCTAAGAGCGGCAGCTATGTAAATGAATTATTAAGAGCGAAATTTAGGCACTTGCTTTGCAGAGCGAGTATTATAAGATAAAATTAAGATGCTGCTCTTATCAGTTGCGAGGTCGCTCCAGTTGTTTTGGCTGCGTAACCAGACATTCTCCCCCCGTTGGAAGGCATGGGCTTTCAACAGATTCCCTGATGGGCAATAGGCATAGCTTGTTTGCAGCTCTTCTCGTTTCTCCTGTTGCGGTGCGCAAAATGGCTACTCGAGCGACTCCATCCTTTCCCACGATTAACTGTGTGATTCTCGCCAGTGGCCACCTTAGAGGCGGCAGATTTTCATCCTTTACGAGGACTATGTCGTTGACGCATAGGCCTGGTTTCGGAGTACGCCATTTGGAGCGCTGCTGAAGCAGTGTTAAGTATTCTTCACGCCAGCGAGACCAAAACTGTTGTTGGAGGTACGTTACGCGTTGCCAACCATCCAGACGATTGAATTGAAGGTGCGTCACATCAGGTTCAAAGAACGATGAGCTGGGTCCACCAATCAAGAAATGAGCTGGAGTGAGCACATCTAGATCTGCTGGATCTTCTGAAAGAGGAAACAATGGCCTGGAATTAATTATCGCTGCTATGTGGCAGACTAGCGTGCGAAACTCTTCGAAGTTGAGAACACAAGATCCAACAGCACGATAAAAATGATGTTTCGCTGTCTTCACTGCTGCTTCCCAAAGGCCGCCAAAATGCGGTGAACGAGGAGGTATAAATTTCCAATCAATGGAATCAGCCATGCAAAAATTATGCACTGACTCAATATGATTACGACTTATGAATAGACGCTTGAGATCCAGAAGCTCGTTTTTGGCGCCGACAAAGTTGGTAGCGTTATCCGACCATATCTGAGATGGCCTGCCTCGAGTCGATATAAACCTCTTAAGCGCATTCAAGAATGAAGCTGTCGACAGATCCTTGACCAGTTCCAGGTGAACCGCTTTAGTCGCGAAGCAGACGAAGACAGCCATGTAACATTTGACTGGAGCTTTATTTCGTACGTCTAGCTTATAGAAAAATGGTCCACAATAGTCAACACCAGAGACTTCAAAGGCTCGACAAGCAGTCAAACGTTCTTTAGGCAGATCACCCATTATATGCTCTATTAATCGAGGCTTGGCACGAAAGCATCTCACACATTTTCCAACCACCTTGGATACGGTCTTCCTTCCACCAATCGGCCAATACTACAACCGAATATGAGCAAGAAGTGCCCGTGGACCAGCGTGTAAGTCCCGATTGTGAAACCGTGTGATGACTGAGCTTGTGATGGGGTGGTGAGACGGGAGAATTATTGGATGGCGAGAGTCGAAATCCAGCGAAGAGTTTTTTAAGCGCCCATCAACTCTAAGAATTCCACAATCATCCAAAAAAGGGTTAAGTGATGCGATACAACTGGACGGTTTAACAACTCTTCTCGATTGCAATGATTTGATCTCTTCCCACAGGTGTGCTCTCTGGACGAGCCTTAGTAAGAGTTGGGTCCCATGTTGTATATCAGACACTGTTAGTCCAGGATGCCTGCTTCTGTGTATGAATTTATAAATGTATCCGAATATACGCTGCATTGTATCAAATGAGTTGACGTATTTACAAGTGACAGTTATATCAACGAAGGGAGATGACGCAATAAGGACCCTGTTTTTAAGTTCGAGTTCTGTCCTTTCTGACAAGCAAGAGGCAGAACAGTCCAATTTGTTTTTAAGTAGAAATTCTGGGCCGTTGAACCACAGTGACGATTGATCTAATTCACTGGGCGTAGATCCTCTCGAGAGTATATCTGCCGGTTGAGTGCAGTAGGCACGTAACGCCATTCCATGCCATTAGTTAGCTCTTGAACTGCTGTGACGCGATTAGCCACAAACACATTGAGCTTGCAGGGCTCGGTCCTTATCCAGGAAAGGCATACAGAAGAATCCGACCAACAGTAGAAATTTCCATTGAACAGATTCATTTTAGATATCTCACGCATGAGATTAGATAATAAGACGGCACCACAGAGCTCTAGCTTTGGAACTGTGATTGTTTTCAGAGGAGCTACACGCGATTTGGAACACAACAGCTGACAACTGGCTGATGTTCGTCGAGAAAGGACGTAGGCACAGGCCCCATATGTTTCGATGCTGGCGTCGCAGAAACCGTGAACTTCTAACTCTGCTGCAGGTATTGACACGAGACGAGGAAATTTAAGAAACTGTGCCTTCTCAAAACTGCAGCAAAGATCATGCCAAGCTGTTGCCAGTGATGATGGCAAGCTCTCGTCCCACTCAAGCTTCTTCTTCCAGATTTGCTGCATAAAGATTTTAGCCTTGGCAATTACTGGCCCTATGATTTCAAGCGGGTCATACAAGCGAGCTATGGTCGATAGTATTGACCTTTTGGATGGTTTAGATCTCTGCTGAATGGACGAAAACGAAAACAACAATCGATCCGACGCTGAGTCCCAAGCGAGTCCAAGAGTTTTGGTGATGTCGCTACCATCATCAAACTTTAGTGAAGATTCTCTGTCCTCTACGGGTATCCCTTTCAGTACAGCAGAATTGTTTGAGCACCACTTTCGCAACTTGAAGCCCCCACTTGCCAAGATTCCAGCCGTCTGATTAAGAAGTTCCTTTGCTTCTTGAATTGAATCACCCCCTGAAATGAGGTCATCAACGTAGAAGTCACGCCGCAAAATCCGAGATCCAATTGGAAAATTGGTTTCCTCATCCATAGACAGCTGATGCATAGCACGGATAGAGAGAAATGAAGCTGGCTTTGTTCCGTATGTAACTTTATCCAGCTTAAAAATCCTTATATCCTGTTCTGGCGAGTCTCGCCACAGAATGCATTGGAGAAAATCATCCGGTGCTGAAACGCGTACGCAGCGATACATTTTTCCAATATCTCCTGTTAGGGCGATCGGGAAATTACGAAAGCGAAGAAGGATATGAAACAGCGAACTTTGAATAACAGGTCCAGCCATCAATATTTCATTTAATGAATAACCTGACGAGGTAGCTGCTGAGCCGTCGAAAACGACTCGCAATTTTGTCGTTGAACTGTCTTCTTTAAAGACACAGTGATGAGGAAGAAAGTATTGACAAAGTCCTATAGACTCTGGAGCAACAGGCGACATATGACCAAGATCCAAATATTCCTTTAGAAAGTTTGAATATTGAATCTTCAAATCTGGACGATTTTGTAGTTTGCGTTCCAGGGTCAGGAACCGACGAAAGGCTTGTTGGTATGACGTCCCCAGACATTCCAAACTTCGCTTGAAGGGTAAACGAACTGAATATTGGCCACTAGGCAGTCTGATATGAGTCTTTACGAAATGTTCTTCACAGATGTTTTCTTCCTTTGAAGTGGTAGGTGTACTTTCCAAGCAGGATTCTATCTCCCAAAATCTTCGAACCAATTCATCAGCACGTTCTTCAGAACTTGACTCAAGTTTGCCCGCAGTATGCTTTGCCATTAACATAGAACCACTCAAGCGCGGTCCGCCTCCAGAAACTACCCAACCAAGCCGTGTTTTTTGAAGACACGGTAGTCCTGGGAGAAGCCTTATCTGGCCGACGCTGAGAAGGTCGTAAAACAGGCTAGCTCCAAGTAGCAAGTCCACGCGTTGAGGCTTAAAGAAAGACGGATCTGCAAGTTTTATGTTATCGGGAATGTTCCAATTCGTCGTGTTGATAGTAAAACTCGGTTGACTATCAGTTATGTTAGGCGCTACCAGAGCTGTAAGGCATGTTGAGTATTCAGAGACTTGAGACTGTATTGTGATGGTGACCGTGTTTCCTTCTGTTTCAAAACGAGAATCTCCTAGACCAGAGACAATGGCGGAGGACTTGTGCTTCTTTAGCTGAAGCTGTTGAGCAAGGCGCGACGTTATAAGGTGAAGCTGAGAACCAGAATCCAAAAGGGCACGACAAGGTATCAAAGTGCCGGAGCGATTTTTAACAAAGATCAAAGCCGTAGCCAAGATGACAACATCACTACTAAAATACTGGGCAACAAGAGATGTGGAGGTAGATGGCGATGACTTAGCGAAAGAGGCATGGGCTATCGGCGCTGAATTTGCAGGCTCAGTCAGCTGACCAGACGGAAATACGGAATTGTTTAAATGCAGCAGAGAATGATGTTTCGCCCCGCAGGTCCGACAGCATCCAGAGCTGCATGATCGCAATTGATGACCTTTCTTTAGGCAATTCCTCCCAATTCCTCCTATTCCAATTCCTCCCTAAGCCGTAATCAGGGGGTCAAATTTCCAAATCGAGAACAATTATATATACTATGACCAGGGCTGTCACAAAAGACGCAGACAGGGGAGTCGTGGTTAGTGGCGATAAATGACGATCTAATTGCTCTAGTTTTTCCCACCTGATGGCTAGGGGCATAGCTTGCCATAGCAAAATTTACGGTTTCCATTGTTCGGCATCTCTGCTCCAGAAACGTAGCCATATGCTCCCACGATGGTATTAAGTTGACGAACGACGAATCCTCTAGCCTTTCTTCCCATTTGGCTTGTGATATTGGGTCCAGCTTTGGTAAAATAATCTGCACAATGATGCATCCAGCGATTGGTTCGGAGTTGCCCATGCTCTTTAACGCGCGAAAATGTGCGTTGAATTGGTCGGATAACTCCCTTAGCGACACGGCCGATCCACCAGCCACCCTCTTGAGCCCCAATATCTCAAGTATGTGTGCCTGAAAAACCAAACGTCTATTATTAAACCTTTTCTCCAATAAATTAAGTGCTATGGCATAATTATCGTTTGTTATTTCCAATGATCGAATCGCGTCCAGCGCTGTATCCTTCAGGCACGAACGAAGATGCTGCAGCTTTTCGATATCTGCTAGGTCAGGATGATTTTCTATGACTGTTGTGAACATAGAATAAAAGTCGGACCATTCTGTGTAACCACCACTGAACGTAGGCAACTTTATAGAGGGTAATGTTGGCGGTGCCTTAGCTCTAACTGTCTGCGAGGGCAGCACAGATTGGTCGCGAAATGTTGAGCAGGGCAATATTGAGACACGTTTCGCAATTTTACTCCGAACCGAAATTTCCATAGAAACTGCTAACTCGTCGAAGTCCTCACGCAATTGGTTACCGATTTCATCAAAGTCTAGTTCTTCGAGACTAGTGTGAGTAATATCAAATGAGGTCTGAAGCCGCTCGATTTGCTTCAGCCTAACACTAAGACCGCACTCATCAATTGCACTAAGTGGCGAATTAGTTAGAGCATTTCGAAGTGTTTGCAAACTGTCATAAATTGAAATGGCTTTGCGCTTCAGAAAGGTCACCCTGTTTGCAGAGGGCACTGCACTAGAGGCATTATTTTGGGTTGCCATTAGAAGCGTGATAGAAAGCGCGTGCGAAACTAGCTGAGTAACTAACAACGGTGATCGCTAGTACATGCAAACCGTTCAAAAAACAATAGTTGTACAACAAGAACTTCGGCGAACGCAAGTGTCAAGCTATGTAATGAAGCAACGGCAATAGCTTATACATAAGTACCGCACGAATGAGCAAAGACTTTAAGCGACCGAGAGAGTAGGCAAAGCGACGGCGATAAGTATGTATGTATATAAAGTTACAAAACGAAATGCCAGGTGATGTCTTTTAAGATTATTGCTTTAATGTAAAGCAAATAATCTTACAACAACAAAAATAAGAAATCACGTCGGGGTCACCAAAATGTTGCGCTATTGAGCTTTTTCAATAGCTTTCACAAATAGAAATAATTAACTATTTATTTTTTGTGTTCAAAGTTGTTTTATATTTCTTAGTTACGAGAAGCAGGCAAACCCGAATTGGTCTGTGCTCACTATTTAAGAACAATAGTTTATATATACGCAAGCGAACCCGAATTAGTACGTGCCACACGAAGAGACAATTATTAGTTATAATTTTGAGTAATGCAAGTGGCCGATGCGTACCAAATGCATGAAGCGAACTGACTTAAGTAAACTCGATGCGCAGCATCGAGGCCTTCGCATAAGTAAAGCTAGGGCAATAAAACGATCGTTACAGCGAAGAGCGGCAGCTATGTAAGTGAATTATTAAGACCGAAATTTAGGCACTTGCTTTGCAGAGCGAGTATTATAAGATAAAATTAAGATGCTGCTCTTATCAGTTGCGAGGTCGCTCCAGTTGTTTTGGCTGCGTAACCAGACATTCAGATATCTTGATAAACAAAATGTTTTTTCATACAACAACTTAATTTTCGACCGATCGTTCTTATGGCAGCTATATGAAACAGTGATCCGATATAGCTGGTTTTGACATATGTCAAGATATCTTGATAAACAAAATGTTTATTCATACAAAAACTTAATTTTCGAACGATCGTTCCTATGGCAGCTATATGAAACAGTGGTCCGATCCAGCTGGTTTTGACATATGTCAAGATATCTTGATAAACAAAATGTTTTTTCATACAAAAACTTAATTTTCGACCGATCGTTCCTATGGCAGCTATATGAAACAGTGGTCCGATCCAGCTGGTTTTGACATATGTCAAGATATCTTGATAAACAAAATGTTTTTTCATACAACAGTTTAATTTTCGGCCGATCGTTCCTGAGGCAGCTATATGAAACAGTGGTCCGATCCAGCTGGTTTGACATATGTCAAGATATCTTGATGAACGAAATGTTATTTCAAACAAAAACTTAATTTTTGACTAATCGCTCCTAAGGCAGCTATATGATACAGTGGTCTGATCCAGCTGGTTTTGACATATGTCAAGATATCTTGATAAACAAAATGTTTTTTCATACAACAACTTAATTTTCGACCGATCGTTCCTATGGCAACTATATGATATATTGGTCCGATCTGAGTAGGATTTTGCATATATATGAAGAGCATAGTAAAACTAATAAATGCCGAGTTTGGTCAAAATATCTTGATGTACAAAATGTTTTTTTTTATACAAAAACTTAATTTTTGACCGATCGTTCCTGAGGCAGCTATATGAAACAGTGGTCCGATCCAGCTGGTTTTGATATATGTCAAGATACTTTGAAAAACAAAATGTTTTTTCATTTAAAAACTTAATTTTCTCCGATCGTTCGTATGGCAGCTATATGATAAAGTGGTTCGACCTTAATAGGATTTTGTTTATATATGAGGAGATTGTAAAACTTATAGTTGCCTAGTTTGATAAATAAAATGTTTTTTCATACAAAAACTTAATTTTCGACCGATCGTTTCTATGGCAGCTATATGAAACAGTGGTCCGATCCAGCTGGTTTGACATATGTCAAGATATCTTGATAAACAAAATGTTTTTTCATACAAAAACTTAATTTTCGACCGATTGTTCCTATGGCAGCTATATGAAACAGTGGTCTGATCCAGCTGGCTTTGACCAGATATCCAGTGTTGCGCTTTTGAGCTTTTTCAATGGCTTCACAAATAGAAATAATTAACTATTTATTTTTTGTTGTCAAAGTTGTTTTATATTTCTTAGTTACGAGAAGCAGGCAAGCCCGAATTGGTATGTGCTTACAACTTAATTTTCGACCGATCGTTCCTATGGCAGCTATATGATATATTGGTCCGATCTGAATAGGATTTTGCATATATATGAAGAGCATAGTAAAACTAATAAATGCCGAGTTTGATCAAAATATCTTGATGAACAAAATGTTTTTTCATACAAAAGCTTAATTTTCGACCGATCGTTCCTATGCAGCTATATGAAACAGTGGTCCGATCCAGCTGGTTTTGAAATATGTCAAGATATCTTGATAAACAAAATGTTTTTTCATACAAAAACTTAATTTTCGAACGATCGTTCCTATGGCAGCTATATGAAACAGTGGTCCGATCCAGCTGGTTTTGACATATGTCAAGATATCTTGATAAACAAAATGTTTTTTCATACAAGAACTTAATTTTCGACCGATAATATAGTGGTCCGACCTTTATAGGATTTTGCCTATATATGAGGAGCTTAGTAAAACTTATAGTTGCGTAGTTTGATAAACAAACTGTTTTTTCATACAAAAACCTAATTTGCGACCGATCGTTCCTATGGCATCTATCTGAAACAGTGGTCCGATCCATCTGGTTTTGACATATGTCAAGATACTTTGAAAAAACAAAATGTTTTTTCATACAAAAACTTAATTTTTGACCGATCGTTCCTATGGCAGCTATATGAAACAGTGGTCCGATCCAGCTGGTTTTGACATATGTCAAGATATCTTGATGAACAAAATGTTTTTTCGAACAAAAACTTAATTTTTGACTAATCGCTCCTATGGCAGCTATATGATACAGTGGTCTGATCCAGCTGGTTTTGACATATGTCAAGATATCTTGATAAACAAAATGTTTTTTCATACAACAACTTAATTTTCGACCGATCGTACCTATGGCAACTATATGATATATTAGTCCGATCTGAATAGGATTTTGCATATATATGAAGAGCATAATAAAACTAATAAATGCCGAGTTTGATCAAAATATCTTGATAAACAATATGTTTTTTCATACAAAAACTTAATTTCGACCGATCGTTCGTATGGCAGCTATATGATAAAGTGGTTCGACCTTAATAGGATTTTGCTTATATATGAGGAGATTGTAAAACTTATAGTTGCCTAGTTTGATAAATAAAATGTTTTTTCATACAAAAACTTATTTTTCGACCGATCGTTCCTATGGCAGCTATATGATATATTGGACCGATCTGAATAGGATTTTGCATATATGTGAAGAGCATAGTAAAACTAATAAATGCCGAGTTTGATCAAAATATCTTGATGAACAAAATGTTTTTTCATACAAAAATTTAATTTTCGACCGATCGTTCCTATGGCAGCTATATGATTAGTGGTCCGATATTAATAGGATTATGTATATATATGAGAAGCTTAGTAAAACTAAAAGTTGCCTAGTTTGGTCAAGATATCTTGATAAACAAAATGTTTTTTCATACAACAACTTAATTTTCGACCGATCGTTCCTATGGCAGCTATATGATATATTGGTCCGATCTGAATAGGGTTTTGCATATATATGAAGAGCAAGTAAAACTAATAAATGCCGAGTTTATTCAAAATATCTTGATGAACAAAATGGTTTTTCATACAAAAACTTAATTTTCGACCGATCGTTCCCATGGCAGCTATATGAAACAGTGGTCCGATCCAGCTGGTTTTGACATATGTCAAGATATCTTGAAAAAAACAATGTTTTTTTCTACAAAAACTTAATTTTCGACCGATCGTTCCTTTGGCAGCTATATGAAACAGTGGTCCGATCCAGCTGGTTTTGACATATGTCAAGATATCTTGATAAACAAAATGTTTTCTCATACAAAAACTTAATTTTCGACCGATCGTTCCTCTGGCAGCTATATGAAACAGTGGTCCGATACAGCTAGCTTTGACATATGTCAAGATATTTTGATAAACAAAATGTTTTTTTCATACAAAAACTTAATTTGCGACCGATCGTTCCTATGGCAGCTATACGATTTAGTGTTCCGATCTTAATAGGATTTTGCATATATATGAGGAGCTTAGTAAAACTAAAAGTTGACTAGTTTGTTCAAGATATCTTGATGAACAAAATGTTTTTTTTTATACAAAAACTTAATTTTCGACCGATCGTTCCTATGGCAGCTATATGAAACAGTGGTCCGATCCAGCTGGTTTTGACATATGTCAAGATATCTTGATGTACAAAATGTTTTTTCAAACAAAAACTTAATTTTTGACTAATCGCTCCTATGGCAGCTATATGATACAGTGGTCTGATCCAGCTGGTTTTGACATATGTCAAGATATCTTGATAAACATATATGCATATTTGCATATATATGAGGAGCTTAGTAAAACTAAAAGTTGACTAGTTTGTTCAAGATATCTTGATGAACAAAATGTTTTTTTTTATACAAAAACTTAATTTTCGACCGATCGTTCCTATGGCAGCTATATGAAACAGTGGTCCGATCCAGCTGGTTTTGACATATGTCAAGATATCTTGATGTACAAAATGTTTTTTCAAACAAAAACTTAATTTTTGACTAATCGCTCCTATGGCAGCTATATGATACAGTGGTCTGATCCAGCTGGTTTTGACATATGTCAAGATATCTTGATAAACAAAATGTTTTTTCATACAAAAACTTAATTTTCGACCGATCGTTCCTATGGCAGCTATATGAAACAGTGGTCTGATCCAGCTGGTTTTGACATATGTCAAGATATCTTGATAAACAAAATGTTTTTTCATACAAAACTTAATTTTCGACCGATCGTTCCTATGGCATCTATCTGAAACAGTGGTCCGATCCATCTGGTTTTGACATATGTCAAGATACTTTGAAAAACAAAATGTTTTTTCATACAAAAACTTAATTTTTGACCGATCGTTCCTATGGCAGCTATATGAAACAGTGGTCCGATACAGCTAGCTTTGACATATGTCAAGATATTTTGATAAACTAAATTTTTTTCATACAAAAACTTAATTTGCGACCGATCGTTCCTATGGCAGCTATATGATTTAGTGTTCCGATCTTAATAGGATTTTGCATATATATGAGGAGCTTAGTAGAACTAAAAGTTGACTAGTTTGTTCAAGATATCTTGATGAACAAAATGTTTTTTTTATACAAAAACTTAATTTTCGACCGATCGTTCCTATGGCAGCTATATGAAACAGTGGTCCGATCCAGCTGGTTTTGACATATGTCAAGATATCTTGATGTACAAAATGTTTTTTCAAACAAAACTTAATTTTTGACTAATCGCTCCTATGGCAGCTATATGATATAGTGGTCTGATCCAGCTGGTTTTGACATATGTCAAGATATCTTGATAAACAAAATGTTTTTTCATACAACAAGTTAATTTTCGACCGATCGTACCTATGGCAACTATATGATATATTAGTCCGATCTGAATAGGATTTTGCATATATATGAAGAGCATAATAAAACTATTAAATGCCGAGTTTGATCAAAATATCTTGATGAACAAAATGTTTTTCATACAAAAACTTAATTTTCGACCGATCGTTCGTATGGCAGCTATATGATAAAGTGGTTTGACCTTAATAGGATTTTGCTTATATATAAGGAGATTGTAAAACTTATAGTTGCCTAGTTTGATAAATAAAATGTTTTTTCATACAAAAACTTATTTTTCGACCGATCGTTCCTATGGCAGCTATATGATATATTGGTCCGATCTGAATAGGGTTTTGCATATATATGAAGAGCAAGTAAAACTAAAAATTGCCTAGTTTGGTCAAGATATCTTGATAAACAAAATGTTTTTTCATACAACAACTTAATTTTCGACCGATCGTTCCTATGGCAGCTATATGATATATTGGTCCGATTTGAATAGTGTTTTGCATATATATGAAGAGCAAGTAAAACTAATAAATGCCGAGCTTATTCAAATTATCTTGATGAACAAAATGTTTTTTCATACAAAAACTTAATTTTCGACTGATCGTTCCTATGGCAGCTATATGAAACAGTGGTCCGATCCAGCTGGTTTTGACATATGTCAAGATATCTTGATAAACACAATGTTTTTTTATACAACAACTTAATTTTCGACCGATCGTTCCTATGGCAGCTATATGAAACAGTGGTCCGATCCAGCTGGTTTTGACATATGTCAAGATATCTTGATAAACAAAATGTTTTTTCATACAAAAATTTAATTTTCGACCGATCGTTCCCATGGCAGCTATATGAAACAGTGGTCCGATACAGCTAGCTTTGACATATGTCAAGATATTTTGATAAACAAAATGTTTTTTTCATACAAAAACTTAATTTTCGACCGATCGTTCCTATGGCAGCTATATGATTTAGTGTTCCGATCTTAATAGGATTTTGCATATATATGAGGAGCTTAGTAAAACTAAAAGTTGACTAGATTGATCAAAATATCTTGATGAACAAAATGTTTTTACATACAAAAACTTAATTTTCGACCGATCGTTCCTATGGCAGCTATATGATTTAGTGTTCCGATCTTAAGAGGATTTTGCATATATATGAGGAGCTTAGTAAACTAAAAGTTGACTAGTTTGATCAAAATATCTTGATGAACAAAATGTTTTTACATACAAAAACTTAATTTTCGATCGATCATTCCTATGGCAGCTATATTATCTAGTGGTCCGATCTGAATAGGGTTTTGCATATATATGAAGAGCAAGTAAAACTAAAAATGCCGAGTTTATTCAAAATATCTTGATGAACAAAATGTTTTTTTCATACAAAAACTTAAATTTCGACCGATCGTTCCTATGGCAGCTATATGAAACAGTGGTCCGATCCAGCTGGTTTTGACATATGTCAAGATATCTTGAAAAAAACAATGTTTTTTTATACAAAAACTTAATTTTCGACCGATCGTTCCTTTGGCAGCTATATGAAACAGTGGTCCGATCCAGCTGGTTTTGACATATGTCAAGATATCTTGATAAACAAAATTTTTCTCATACAAAAACTTAATTTTCGACCGATCGTTCCTATGGCATCTATATGAAACAGTGGTCCGATACAGCTAGCTTTGACATATGTCAAGATATTTTGATAAACAAAATGTTTTTTCATACAAAAACTTAATTTGCGACCGATCGTTCCTATGGCAGCTATATGATTTAGTGTTCCGATCTTAATAGGATTTTGCATATATATGAGGAGCTTAGTAAAACTAAAGTTGACTAGTTTGTTCAAGATATCTTGATGAACAAAATTTTTTTTTTATACAAAAACTTAATTTTCGACCGATCGTTCCTATGGCAGCTATATGAAACAGTGGTCCGATCCAGCTGGTTTTGACATATGTCAAGATATCTTGATGTACAAAATGTTTTTTCAAACAAAAACTTAATTTTTGACTAATCGCTCCTATGGCAGCTATATGATACAGTGGTCTGATCCAGCTGGTTTTGACATATGTCAAGATATCTTGATAAACAAAATGTTTTTTCATACAAAAACTTAATTTTCGACCGCTCGTTCCTATGGCAGCTATATGATATATTGGTCCGATCTGAATAGGGTTTTGCATATATATGAAGAGCATATGAAAACTAATAAATGCCGAGTTTGATCAAAATATCTTGATGAACAAAATGTTTTTCATACAAAAACTTAATTTTCGACCGATCGTTCCTATGGCATCTATCTGAAACAGTGGTCCGATCCATCTGGTTTTGACATATGTCAAGATACTTTGAAAAACAAAATGTTTTTTCATACAAAAACTTAATTTTTGACCGATCGTTCCTATGGCAGCTATATGAAACAGTGGTCCGATACAGCTAGCTTTGACATATGTCAAGATATTTTGATAAACAAAATGTTTTTTCATACAAAAACTTAATTTGCGACCGATCGTTCCTATGGCAGCTATATGATTTAGTGTTCCAATCTTAATAGGATTTTGCATATATATGAGGAGCTTAGTAAAACTAAAAGTTGACTAGTTTGTTCAAGATATCTTGATGAACAAAATGTTTTTTTTTATACAAAAACTTAATTTTCGACCGATCGTTCCTATGGCAGCTATATGAAACAGTGGTCCGATCCAGCTGGTTTTGACATATGTCAAGATATCTTGATGTACAAAATGTTTTTTCAAACAAAAACTTAATTTTTGACTAATCGTTCCTATGGCAGCTATATGATACAGTGGTCTGATCCAGCTGGTTTTGACATATGTCAAGATATCTTGATAAACAAAATGTTTTTTCATACAACAACTTAATTTTCGACCGATCGTACCTATGGCAACTATATGATATATTAGTCCGATCTGAATAGGATATTGCATATATATGAAGAGCATAATAAAACTAATAAATGCCGAGTTTGATCAAAATATCTTGATGAACAAAATGTTTTTTCATACAAAAACTTAATTTTCGACCGATCGTTCGTATGGCAGCTATATGAAACAGTGGTCCGATCCAGCTGGTTTTGACATATGTCAAGATATCTTGAAAAAAACAATGTTTTTTCATACAAAAACTTAATTTTCGACCGATCGTTCCTATGGCATCTATCTGAAACAGTGGTCCGATCCATCTGGTTTGACATATGTCAAGATACTTTGAAAAACAAAATGTTTTTTCATACAAAAACTTAATTTTTGACCGATCGTTCCTATGGCAGCTATATGAAACAGTGGTCCGATCCAGCTGGTTTTGACATATGTCAAGATATCTTGAAAAAAACAATGTTTTTTCATACAAAAACTTAATTTTCGACCGATCGTTCCTATGGCATCTATCTGAAACAGTGGTCCGATCCATCTGGTTTTGACATATGTCAAGATACTTTGAAAAACAAAATGTTTTTTCATACAAAAACTTAATTTTTGACCGATCGTTCCTATGGCAGCTATATGAAACAGTGGTCCGATACAGCTAGCTTTGACATATGTCAAGATATTTTGATAAACAAAATGTTTTTTTCATACAAAATCTTAATTTGAGACCGATCGTTCCTATGGCAGCTATATGATTTAGTGTTCCGATCTTAATAGGATTTTGCATATATATGAGGAGCTTAGTAAAACTAAAAGTTGACTAGTTTGTTCAAGATATCTTGATGAACAAAATGTTTTTTTTTATACAAAAACTTAATTTTCGACCGATCGTTCCTATGGCAGCTATATGAAACAGTGGTCTGATCCAGCTGGTTTTGACATATGTCAAGATATCTTGATGTACAAAATGTTTTTTCAAACAAAAACTTAATTTTTGACTAATCGCTCCTATGGCAGCTATATGATACAGTGGTCTGATCCAGCTGGTTTTGACATATGTCAAGATATCTTGATAAACAAAATGTTTTTTCATACAACAACTTAATTTTCGACCGATCGTACCTATGGCAACTATATGATATATTAGTCCGATCTGAATAGGATTTTGCATATATATGAAGAGCATAATAAAACTAATAAATGCCGAGTTTGATCAAATATCTTGATGAGCGACATGTTTTTTCATACAAAAACTTAATTTTCGACCGATCGTTCGTATGGCAGCTATATGATAAAGTGGTTCGACCTTAATAGGATTTTGCTTATATATGAGGAGATTGTAAAACTTATAGTTGCCTAGTTTGATAAATAAAATGTTTTTTCATACAAAAACTTATTTTTCGACCGATCGTTCCTATGGCAGCTATATGATATATTGGACCGATCTGAATAGGATTTTGCATATATATGAAGAGCATAGTAAAACTAATAAATGCCGAGTTTGATCAAAATATCTTGATGAACAAAATGTTTTTTCATACAAAAACTTAATTTTCGACCGATCGTTCCTATGGCAGCTATATGATTTAGTGGTCCGATATTAATAGGATTTTGTATATATATGAGAAGCTTAGTAAAACTAAAAGTTGCCTAGATTGGTCAAGATATCTTGATATACAAAATGTTTTTTCATATAACAACTTAATTTTCGACCGATCGTTCCTATGGCAGCTATATGATATATTGGTCCGATCTGAATAGGGTTTTGCATATATATTGTTGTAGTAGGGCGTCCGCAGGGCTTCCAGGTGAAGTTTTATAGAATGAATTGCCGTTGGGGGAGCGTTTCTGCTCTGCACAAATTTATTTTAGGTTTGAAGGAAAAACACGTTTTAATCGCTTGAAGGTTATTTTCGTCTATTTCATTTTTTCAGAGTACATTACAAGAGTACCTACAAGTGTATTAGTATACGTGTGGTGAAATTTCAGTACATGTTCCGTGTACTGGTTCCGGAGTTACATGGCGGTTGGATGGCGACTGTCGGATACACTTCTTGTGTGAACATGCCGCCCGCCTTGCAGTATTGCAAAAGAAAAAGGGAGAGGGACGTGGCTCTGTTCCGACTATTGAGCACAGGAGCCGGACAATATCCACCCAAAGACCGTGTTTTGGGCCAGTGGTGCGCCGCCAAGACTCGGCAGGACGCCTTGGAGGATTAAGTCCGGATATATATCCGAGCCCAAAACCAGATTGGAGATTTCCGGCTGGAACCAGCGATCGTCTGCCAATCGAATGTTGGTGAAGGGCTCGTTCAGTTCCTCGCTGATGGGCTTCGTTGGAGTTCGATACCGGAGATTTGGCATCACTTGCAGGATGACCTCTCGCTGGAAGCTAGAGGTCCTAGAGCTTATTGAAGCCGAGCAAGCGTTGTCTTTACCGACGCGGGTGACGGATAGCCCGGAGGCCTTTGCCAAGGATGCGTCGATAAGACTTACCGGACAGCACGGGTCTAAAAGTGCCCGAGTTTCGCGGGTCGCCTTGCCGTTTCCGAGTCGGATGAGTGCTCTCGGGAGCACGGTTGTCCTTTTGTGTTCCATGAGTGATGATAAGGAGATGGAACCAGCGGATGAAGGCGGCGCGGAGCGTCGCGCTTGGGCCTTGGTGCTGCGCCTTGTCTGGGATCGCTCTGGAGATGGCATGCGACGCGCTTCTTGCAAATGAAGCAAGGTGTGATGGTCGCCCTGGCACTTGCGGCACTTGTCCTTGCGGCGACATGACTCCCCGGAATGTTGGTGAGCCAGGCAGTTTGGGCAGTATTTATTAACGAGAACTGCTCGGAGTCTCTTCTCTGGAGACAGCCGCATGAACCGCTGGCACTTGCGCAGCGCGTGGACTCCTCGGCATACTCGGCATCGGTCGTTGCCGGTCGGCTCTTGGATCGGCCATGTTGTTGGCGTGGAGACATCGTGCTGTTACGTGAAGAATGTGAAAAAAAAACATAGTAGACATTACTGATGCGGCTTTATACGGATGGTCCGCAGACCTATGGATCTAGGATTCTAGTCTTTACTGGAAATTTTACTGGATGGAAAATGGAGACTAGATTCTATCGGGAGCAGGATCAGCTTAGAGATAGGTCTCTTGGAGACACCTCGGGCTGTTAAGACGTCGACCACTCGGACTCTTTGGTCGTCGCCAGGATAGGTCGTTTGGATTCGACCTAGACGCCAGTCATTAACTGGAAGATTATCTTCTTTAATAATGACTAGATCGCCCCGTTGTAAGTCTCGCGTTGGAGTTTGCCATTTGTTTCTTTTGTGTAACTCTAAAAGATACTCATGTTTCCAACGGAGACAGAACTGTTGTTGCAAAGCCTTCAAGCGCTGCCAGCGGTTGATGATGGACGCGGCGTTTTCCTTGATCTCTGGCTCTGTGGCGGAAAGTAGAGGACCCCCGACTAGAAAATGACCGGGAGTCAGAGCTAGGAGATCAGTAGGATCTTCCGACAATGGAGATATCGGTCTTGAATTCAGGCATGCTTCAACTTTGGATAGGAGCGTGGAAAGCTCTTCGAAGGTGTATTTGGAGGTCGATGTAGATTTATAAAATAGATTTTTGAAACTCTTTACACCTGCCTCCCACAGGCCACCCATATGCGGTGCACTAGGAGGGTTGAAGTGCCAGGACAGTTTCTGGAGACTGTAAGTGGCCTGGAGTTGAGTCTTAAGCGCTTCTACAAAATCGCGCGAGAGGACTTTGGCCGCTCCGACGAAGGTTTTGCCGTTGTCGGAATGCATTTGACTTGGGCACCCTCGTCGTGCCACAAATCTCGCAAATGCCGCTAGGAATTTTTCTGTGGTCAGGTCAGATGTAGCTTCTAGGTGGATGGCTTTGGTGCTGAAGCACACAAAGACGCACACGTAGCCTTTCGTAATAAGACAGGCTCGACCTGTGTAATTTTTTACATCGAAGGGGCCTGCAAAATCGACTCCTGTGTGAGTGAACGGTCGAGAGAATGTGACTCTCTCCACAGGCAAGTCGCCCATGAGCTGCGTTTGCAATTTCTTTTTTCGGATGACGCAGATTTTGCAGGAATGAATTGTGGATTTGACCAACACCTTCAGCTTTGGAATCCAGTACTGTGATCGTATTAAACGCATCATGAGCTGGTTGCCTCCATGCAAGGATATAAGATGGGTGAAAGCGGTCAAGAGACGCGAATATGCACATGTGTATGGCAGTATGATTGGATGCCGCTCATCGTAGCCGAGTGCTTCGGCCGCTCTTACACGACCACATGCTCGAATAATTCCCTTACCATCTAAAAAGGGGTTCAAATTAAGGATTTTGCTGGAAGTGAGCTGTTTTTTCGTGCTCAAGCAAGTGTACTCTGACGAGTATGCTTGTCTCTGGGTCAGGAGAATGAGTTTTTCTTGTGCATAAGAAATCTCGTTGCTGTCAATTTCCATAGCTGACGGGAGCGACAATCGTTTGCAACGCTTGAAGAAGCGATAGATGTAGGCTAACACTCGCAGGGCTCGATCGAACTTGGAGAAGCGCTCGAGGAAAGAAAATGAGGGAGCCGTGTTTACGAGGTTTACCTTAATCGTACGTTGCTCTATTGTCGTATCTGGGAGGGGATCTGAAGGAATGGGCCATTGGTTCTGAGGTAGGCGTAACCATTCTGGCCCGTGCCACCACAGCTCATTGTTGACTAACGCGTGTGGTGGGGCACCTCTGCTCGCTAGGTCCGCTGGATTGTACTCGGATCGTACATGGGACCATTTATTGGAGTCGGTGGCCTGAGTAATTTTTGCGACTCTGTTTGCTACAAAGGTAGTCCAGGCGCATGGTGGCTTATGAAGCCAAGCTAGCACAATTGTGGAATCTGTCCAATAGAACCAGTCGCCGCCAGCGGAAGGTAGCTGGGGACTGAGTGCAGCGGATAACTCGGACAGGAGTGCTGCTCCGCACAGCTCTAGTCGTGGCAAGGATATCGTCTTGACCGGAGCGACCCTCGTTTTCGCTGTTAGGAGATGTACTGAGATGCGATCTTGTATCTCAGTGCGCACGTAAATGGCGGCCCCATATGCACGCTGCGAAGCGTCACAAAACCCATGGTATTGGATAGTCCCCTGTGGGCGGAATTCGACCCATCTAGGGATGCGAATCACACTGAGGCCCGGAAACTCTTGCAGAAATAAATTCCACTTAATGAGAAGACTCTCAGGTAGCGGATCGTCCCAGCCCAGTTCTTGGAGCCAGATCTCCTGCATGAATATTTTTGCCTGGATAATGACTGGACCCAGCCAACCTGCTGGGTCGAACAGTTTGGCAATCTGTGAAAGGACTTCACGTTTGGAGACGGACTGTTTGGCTGTTAGTTCGGATGGAGCGAAAAAGAACTGATCGGTGTCAGCTTTCCATCTGATCCCGAGAGTCTTTGCCGAACAGGCTTCCTCGATCTCTAAAAAGTCGGCGTGAAGCAAGTGGTCCTTGGGAATCGCTCTTAGCAAGTCCTTTTCATTGGATGTCCATTTTCGCAAGGGAAACCCGGCAGATTCAAGGACCTTGCGGAGTTCTGCAATTGCTTGATCTGCTGTTGATTTGGAATGGGCTCCCGCTAGTACATCGTCGACATACATATTGTTTGCGATAATATGACTTGCTAAGGGATAGAGCGAACGAACGTCATCAGATAGCTGATGTAGTACCCGGATTGCCAAAAAGGGGGCACAGTTAACTCCAAACGTGACTGTGCTGAGTTCGAAGTCACGAAGCTCGTTGTCCTTTGTTCGGAACAGAATTCTCTGATAGGGCGTGTGGTTGGGATGCACAAGTATTTGCCGATACATTTTTGTGATATCGGCATTGAACACATATCGGAAGAAGCGCCATCTTAGAATTTGAATGGTTAAGTCGGATTGCAGAACGGGCCCTGCATGTAGCACATCGTTCAGACTTTTACCATTCGATGACGGGTGGGAGGCGTTAAATACTACGCGGAGCTTGGTCGTGGTGCTGTCAGGCTTGTGAACAGCATGGTGTGGTAGATAAAAGTTATCTGAACCATTGCTTGGAGGGACTTGTCGCATGTGACCTAAGTCTAGATATTCCTGGATCACCGCATCGTACTGCTCCTTAAGGGGGGCATTTTTTGCCAGACGATTCTCATTTCGTAGAAATTGAGCTAGTGCGATGGACCTTGAATGGCCTAACTGGATGTGATCGGAATTCTTGAATGGCAGTGTGACCAAGTATCTGCCGTTTTTATCCCTTTTAGTGGTTTTTTGAAAATTGCGCTCACAAAAAAGGTCGGATTCCTTTTCCAGCTTAACTGGAATATCCTCCACCTCCCAAAATTTTGTGAGCAGTTTATCCAAGCTCGCATTTGGATTCAGCGAGACTTGAGTCGAAAAGGATGCGACAATTTTGGCACTGGTCTTAGAAACGGGGCCTGTAAGGATCCAGCCGAAAATCGTTTCTTGACCAAGGAGAGTGCCACATATGTTGGGATAGGAGCCACCTAACAATATGGATGGGAGGATATCGGCGCCGAGAAGCACGTCTATCTGTGAGCTCCTATAGAAAGAGGGATCGGCCAAGTGTAATTTTGGAAGTTCTTCCAAAGCAGTTTGGGGGATGGTGTAGGAGGGCAAATTGCCTGCCAGCTTTGGAAGAACATAAGCCGAGGTTTCAATATGAACCCTGGGCTTTATAGGAGAGCCAATATTAAAATGGCAAAGTTTTTGAGGTTGAGCCGAAATGGCTTGATTCAAACCGGAGACCTGTGCGTCGACGGGTTGATAAGGAAGTTTAACCCTTTTGAACAATCGCTCTGAAATAAAGGTCGCTTCAGACCCAGAGTCGATTAATGCCCGGGCTGTATACTTTGTGCCCAAATGACACACTTGGATGACAGCCGTGCCGAGGAGAACACCATGTGAGTTTGCGGAAAAATAGTTTTGAACGGTAGCTTGGGTTGAAGTAGAAGTGGACTGTATTGGTGAAGGAGGGTTCAAAACTATTGGTGTTGTGGAAGCTGAGGGCACCTGGGGTCTGTCACGGTGGAGTAGCGTGTTGTGACGTCCCTTGCACGTGAAACAACTATGTGCGCTGGTGCAGTCTTTCAACTGGTGCTGTCTGGCGAAGCAGTTTAAGCACAGCTTTTGTTGCTTAATGACGGAAACTCTCTCGGGTACGGACATTTGTAGAAAACGCGGGCATAGACGCACGGGATGGTTTTCCTTCTGACACAATTTGCAGTGCTGTGGCTTTGCAGTCACTGTTGCTTCGAAGGTTCTCAGGTGGTTGGACTCTTTTCTTGTGGGTTTGGACTGGAGTGGCGTATGTGCGGTAGGTCGTACATCCTCTATCGCCTCCAAGGTGCGATATCGGTCGATCAGAAATAAATTCATCTCGGACCATTGAGGGATCTCTGCCTTATCGTGGAGCGATTGTTCCCATAACGACAGCGTGAGCTTAGGCAATTTAGAGGAGCACAAGAAAATTAGCAGACAATCCCAATTTTCGGTGCTCACCCTGGACAAGTCGAGAGCCGTTAAACATCCCTGGATTGTGCCCTGAAGCTCTTTAAGGGCGGCTCCAGACTCTTGTGTTGCTGAGGGGAGATTGAAAAGAATTTTCAATTGACTATTGACTAATAGTCGCTTATTCTCAAATCTCTCCGTCAGGCTCGCCCACGCTGACTGAAAGCCGTCATTCGTGAGCGGGGACTTGGAGACAATTGCTCTAGCTTCGCCGCTGGTTTTGGAATTAAGATGGAACAATTTTTCCACCGGCGTCAATCGTTAATATAAACAGCTGTAAACAAGTCTCGGAAAGTAGGCCAGCGTAGGTAATCCCCACTGAAAACTTCAGTGTCGCATGGCGGGAGACTGCAACCCCTGGACATGGAGAAGTTGGAGGGGGGTTGCTCAGCTTGTCTATTTAACGCCGTGGATCTTTCTATTTTTTCGCTTAGTTGAGCCGCACATCGCTCGTAAACGGAGTACGAGTAATCATATTTAGCTTGCATAGCCACCAGGTCACTGCTGCTGCAAGCGCTTTGGTTGAGAGCTTTGGAACATAACTCGTACTCGCGTTCTACCTTTTCCCATAAAGTTTTAATCTGATCTCGTCGGACTTGGAGAGTGAACAGTGACACGTCACTGTCCGCTGCGTCATTGATCTTCACTTCAAACTGGCCTAGTCGGTCAGTTATAGAAACGAAGTCGTTCAGTGCCATTTCGCTTGACTTCTGCATTTTTTGCGTAGTCGAACGGGTAATTTTTGGGGTAATATCTCTTGTTGGAATCGGACTCACAGTCTTGCGGACGGTTGTGCTGGTACTCTCGACCTTGAGTTTCCCGAAAACTGCTCTAGGTGAGGTTAAAGGTCGCTTTGACTCCTTGACGGACGGTGCTGTGAGTCGTTTTTGGCTGTTTTGATCACCACCGATTGGCATACTAGGCTCTTCACAGAGCCAAAATTGTACTAGCCAGGTGAAATGTGATCAAATACAAATAATTTGAATCAGCAGAGAGAAAACGGAATAAGAAATGGCACAGGAACGATGGAATCGAGATATCAGAATAAAATGGAATGACCGAAATGGTGTGCACTATTGAGTCCAACGAAATCGGAAAATTTTGTTAAATTAATTATTTTACTAATAATTTACCAAATTGATTCTTATTTAGTTTCCTTTAATTGAGAAAAAAATCTGATTATTTCTTTATTGAAACACCAGAGAAAAGGATTTATTCTCTTTTGACAAAGCGGCCGTGTGGTGGAAACGGATCGCGCAAAAAAATGATGCTTATCGCTTATTGCTTATTGATGGTTGAGCTCAAGAAGAAGCACGTTTATTCTACACGCAGCTCAACGAAAAGGTTTTTTGTCATAGAATTACTTGTGATAAATTGTTATTTTAATAAAAAATCGCACGGATATTCGATTTAATACGCAACTTGGAAACGTCTTAACTTATAATTATGTCTTATAATTTTTTTTATAAGAATAAGAAAAAGTAATGTATATGTTTGTATTTTATTAAGTAAACGCAGCTCAATGGCAAGGTGGAAACATACAAAATATAAAAGTTTCACAGAATCAGTTTATATATATACATAGTAGTATATACATAGTAGACATTACTGATGCGGCTTTATACGGATGGTCCGCAGACCTATGGATCTAGGATTCTAGTCTTTACTGGAAATTTTACTGGATGGAAAATGGAGACTAGATTCTATCGGGAGCAGGATCAGCTTAGAGATAGGTCTCTTGGAGACACCTCGGGCTGTTAAGACGTCGACCACTCGGACCCTTTGGTCGTCGCCAGGATAGGTCGTTTGGATTCGACCTAGACGCCAGTCATTAACTGGAAGATTATCTTCTTTAATAATGACTAGATCGCCCCGTTGTAAGTCTCGCGTTGGAGTTTGCCATTTGTTTCTTTTGTGTAACTCTAAAAGATACTCATGTTTCCAACGGAGACAGAACTGTTGTTGCAAAGCCTTCAAGCGCTGCCAGCGGTTGATGATGGACGCGGCGTTTTCCTTGATCTCTGGCTCTGTGGCGGAAAGTAGAGGACCCCCGACTAGAAAATGACCGGGAGTCAGAGCTAGGAGATCAGTAGGATCTTCCGACAATGGAGATATCGGTCTTGAATTCAGGCATGCTTCAACTTTGGATAGGAGCGTGGAAAGCTCTTCGAAGGTGTATTTGGAGGTCGATGTAGATTTATAAATAGATTTTTGAAACTCTTTACACCTGCCTCCCACAGGCCACCCATATGCGGTGCACTAGGAGGGTTGAAGTGCCAGGACAGTTTCTGGAGACTGTAAGTGGCCTGGAGTTGAGTCTTAAGCGCTTCTACAAAATCGCGCGAGAGGACTTTGGCCGCTCCGACGAAGGTTTTGCCGTTGTCGGAATGCATTTGACTTGGGCACCCTCGTCGTGCCACAAATCTCGCAAATGCCGCTAGGAATTTTTCTGTGGTCAGGTCAGATGTAGCTTCTAGGTGGATGGCTTTGGTGCTGAAGCACACAAAGACGCACACGTAGCCTTTCGTAATAAGACAGGCTCGACCTGTGTAATTTTTTACATCGAAGGGGCCTGCAAAATCGACTCCTGTGTGAGTGAACGGTCGAGAGAATGTGACTCTCTCCACAGGCAAGTCGCCCATGAGCTGCGTTTGCAATTTCTTTTTTCGGATGACGCAGATTTTGCAGGAATGAATTGTGGATTTGACCAACACCTTCAGCTTTGGAATCCAGTACTGTGATCGTATTAAACGCATCATGAGCTGGTTGCCTCCATGCAAGGATATAAGATGGGTGAAAGCGGTCAAGAGACGCGAATATGCACATGTGTATGGCAGTATGATTGGATGCCGCTCATCGTAGCCGAGTGCTTCGGCCGCTCTTACACGACCACATGCTCGAATAATTCCCTTACCATCTAAAAAGGGGTTCAAATTAAGGATTTTGCTGGAAGTGAGCTGTTTTTTCGTGCTCAAGCAAGTGTACTCTGACGAGTATGCTTGTCTCTGGGTCAGGAGAATGAGTTTTTCTTGTGCATAAGAAATCTCGTTGCTGTCAATTTCCATAGCTGACGGGAGCGACAATCGTTTGCAACGCTTGAAGAAGCGATAGATGTAGGCTAACACTCGCAGGGCTCGATCGAACTTGGAGAAGCGCTCGAGGAAAGAAAATGAGGGAGCCGTGTTTACGAGGTTTACCTTAATCGTACGTTGCTCTATTGTCGTATCTGGGAGGGGATCTGAAGGAATGGGCCATTGGTTCTGAGGTAGGCGTAACCATTCTGGCCCGTGCCACCACAGCTCATTGTTGACTAACGCGTGTGGTGGGGCACCTCTGCTCGCTAGGCCCGCTGGATTGTACTCGGATCGTACATGGGACCATTTATTGGAGTCGGTGGCCTGAGTAATTTTTGCGACTCTGTTTGCTACAAAGGTAGTCCAGGCGCATGGTGGCTTATGAAGCCAAGCTAGCACAATTGTGGAATCTGTCCAATAGAACCAGTCGCCGCCAGCGGAAGGTAGCTGGGGACTGAGTGCAGCGGATAACTCGGACAGAAGTGCTGCTCCGCACAGCTCTAGTCGTGGCAAGGATATCGTCTTGACCGGAGCGACCCTCGTTTTCGCTGTTAGGAGATGTACTGAGATGCGATCTTGTATCTCAGTGCGCACGTAAATGGCGGCCCCATATGCACGCTGCGAAGCGTCACAAAACCCATGGTATTGGATAGTCCCCTGTGGGCGGAATTCGACCCATCTAGGGATGCGAATCGCACTGAGGCCCGGAAACTCTTGGTGAAATAAATTCCACTTAATGAGAAGACTCTCAGGTAGCGGATCGTCCCAGCCCAGTTCTTGGAGCCAGATCTCCTGCATGAATATTTTTGCCTGGATAATGACTGGACCCAGCCAACCTGCTGGGTCGAACAGTTTGGCAATCTGTGAAAGGACTTCACGTTTGGAGACGGACTGTTTGGCTGTTAGTTCGGATGGAGCGAAAAAGAACTGATCGGTGTCAGCTTTCCATCTGATCCCGAGAGTCTTTGCCGAACAGGCTTCCTCGATCTCTAAAAAGTCGGCGTGAAGCAAGTGGTCCTTGGGAATCGCTCTTAGCAAGTCCTTTTCATTGGATGTCCATTTTCGCAAGGGAAACCCGGCAGATTCAAGGGCCTTGCGGAGTTCTGCAATTGCTTGATCTGCTGTTGATTTGGAATGGGCTCCCGCTAGTACATCGTCGACATACATATTGTTTGCGATAATATGACTTGCTAAGGGATAGAGCGAACGAACGTCATCAGATAGCTGATGTAGTACCCGGATTGCCAAAAAGGGGGCACAGTTAACTCCAAACGTGACTGTGCTGAGTTCGAAGTCACGAAGCTCGTTGTCCTTTGTTCGGAACAGAATTCTCTGATAGGGCGTGTGGTTGGGATGCACAAGTATTTGCCGATACATTTTTGTGATATCGGCATTGAACACATATCGGAAGAAGCGCCATCTTAGAATTTGAATGGTTAAGTCGGATTGCAGAACGGGCCCTGCATGTAGCACATCGTTCAGACTTTTACCATTCGATGACGGGTGGGAGGCGTTAAATACTACGCGGAGCTTGGTCGTGGTGCTGTGAGGCTTGTGAACAGCATGGTGTGGTAGATAAAAGTTATCTGAACCATTGCTTGGAGGGACTTGTCGCATGTGACCTAAGTCTAGATATTCCTGGATCACCGCATCGTACTGCTCCTTAAGGGGGGCATTTTTTGCCAGACGATTCTCATTTCGTAGAAATTGAGCTAGTGCGATGGACCTTGAATGGCCTAACTGGATGTGATCGGAATTCTTGAATGGCAGTGTGACCAAGTATCTGCCGTTTTTATCCCTTTTAGTGGTTTTTTGAAAATTGCGCTCACAAAAAAGGTCGGATTCCTTTTCCAGCTTAACTGGAATATCCTCCACCTCCCAAAATTTTGTGAGCAGTTTATCCAAGCTCGCATTTGGATTCAGCGAGACTTGAGTCGAAAAGGATGCGACAATTTTGGCACTGGTCTTAGAAACGGGGCCTGTAAGGATCCAGCCGAAAATCGTTTCTTGACCAAGGAGAGTGCCACATATGTTGGGATAGGAGCCACCTAACAATATGGATGGGAGGATATCGGCGCCGAGAAGCACGTCTATCTGTGAGCTCCTATAGAAAGAGGGATCGGCCAAGTGTAATTTTGGAAGTTCTTCCAAAGCAGTTTGGGGGATGGTGTAGGAGGGCAAATTGCCTGCCAGCTTTGGAAGAACATAAGCCGAGGTTTCAATATGAACCCTGGGCTTTATAGGAGAGCCAATATTAAAATGGCAAAGTTTTTGAGGTTGAGCCGAAATGGCTTGATTCAAACCGGAGACCTGTGCGGTTGATAAGGAAGTTTAACCCTTTTGAACAATCGCTCTGAAATAAAGGTCGCTTCAGACCCAGAGTCGATTAATGCCCGGGCTGTATACTTTGTGCCCAAATGACACACTTGGATGACAGCCGTGCCGAGGAGAACACCATGTGAGTTTGCGGAAAAATAGTTTTGAACGGTAGCTTGGGTTGAAGTAGAAGTGGACTGTATTGGTGAAGGAGGGTTCAAAACTATTGATGTTGTGGAAGCTGAGGGCACCTGGGGTCTGTCACGGTGGAGTAGCGTGTTGTGACGTCCCTTGCACGTGAAACAACTATGTGCGCTGGTGCAGTCTTTCAACTGGTGCTGTCTGGCGAAGCAGTTTAAGCACAGCTTTTGTTGCTTAATGACGGAAACTCTCTCGGGTACGGACATTTGTAGAAAACGCGGGCATAGACGCACGGGATGGTTTTCCTTCTGACACAATTTGCAGTGCTGTGGCTTTGCAGTCACTGTTGCTTCGAAGGTTCTCAGGTGGTTGGACTCTTTTCTTGTGGGTTTGGACTGGAGTGGCGTATGTGCGGTAGGTCGTACATCCTCTATCGCCTCCAAGGTGCGATATCGGTCGATCAGAAATAAATTCATCTCGGATCATTGAGGGATCTCTGCCTTATCGTGGAGCGATTGTTCCCATAACGACAGCGTGAGCTTAGGCAATTTAGAGGAGCACAAGAAAATTAGCAGACAATCCCAATTTTCGGTGCTCACCCTGGACAAGTCGAGAGCCGTTAAACATCCCTGGATTGTGCCCTGAAGCTCTTTAAGGGCGGCTCCAGACTCTTGTGTTGCTGAGGGGAGATTGAAAAGAATTTTCAATTGACTAATAGTCGCTTATTCTCAAATCTCTCCGTCAGGCTCGCCCACGCTGACTGAAAGCCGTCATTCGTGAGCGGGGACTTGGAGACAATTGCTCTAGCTTCGCCGCTGGTTTTGGAATTAAGATGGAACAATTTTTCCACCGGCGTCAATCGTTAATATAAACAGCTGTAAACAAGTCTCGGAAAGTAGGCCAGCGTAGGTAATCCCCACTGAAAACTTCAGTGTCGCATGGCGGGAGACTGCAACCCCTGGACATGGAGAAGTTGGAGGGGGGTTGCTCAGCTTGTCTATTTAACGCCGTGGATCTTTCTATTTTTTCGCTTAGTTGAGCCGCACATCGCTCGTAAACGGAGTACGAGTAATCATATTTAGCTTGCATAGCCACCAGGTCACTGCTGCTGCAAGCGCTTTGGTTGAGAGCTTTGGAACATAACTCGTACTCGCGTTCTAGTCGGTCAGTTATAGAAACGAAGTCGTTCAGTGCCATTTCGCTTGACTTCTGCATTTTTTGCGTAGTCGAACGGGTAATTTTTGGGGTAATATCTCTTGTTGGAATCGGACTCACAGTCTTGCGGACGGTTGTGCTGGTACTCTCGACCTTGAGTTTCCCGAAAACTGCTCTAGGTGAGGTTAAAGGTCGCTTTGACTCCTTGACGGACGGTGCTGTGAGTCGTTTTTGGCTGTTTTGATCACCACCGACTGGCATACTAGGCTCTTCACAGAGCCAAAATTGTACTAGCCAGGTGAAATGTGATCAAATACAAATAATTTGAATCAGCAGAGAGAAAACGGAATAAGAAATGGCACAGGAACGATGGAATCGAGATATCAGAATAAAATGGAATGATCGAAATGGTGTGCACTATTGAGTCCAACGAAATCGGAAAATTTTGTTAAATTAATTATTTTACTAATAATTTACCAAATTGATTCTTATTTAGTTTCCTTTAATTGAGAAAAAAATCTAATTATTTCTTTATTGAAACACCAGAGAAAAGGATTTATTCTCTTTTGACAAAGCGGCCGTGTGGTGGAAACGGATCGCGCAAAAAAATGATGCTTATCGCTTATTGCTTATTGATGGTTGAGCTCAAGAAGAAGCACGTTTATTCTACACGCAGCTCAACGAAAAGGTTTTTTGTCATAGAATTACTTGTGATAAATTGTTATTTTAATAAAAAATCGCACGGATATTCGATTTAATACGCAACTTGGAAACGTCTTAACTTATAATTATGTCTTATAAATTTTTTTTATAAGAATAAGAAAAAGTAATGTATATGTTTGTATTTTATTAAGTAAACGCAGCTCAATGGCAAGGTGGAAACATACAAAATATAAAAGTTTCACAGAATCAGTTTATCGAAAACCGATCTTGACACTTTACAACCCTGTTGTTTGTTTACGTTTTGCACTTGCCAATTAATTGTTAAAAATAAATATATAAATTAATATTGAAGCTGCTGTGGAGGAAAAATAACAAACGATACACATATAATAGGATGTGTGTGTGTGTATACATGCAGGTGAATTTGCACAGTGTGGTTTTATTTAATTAAATACCAATTAGAATTGTGTGTTTTTATATATGTATTTAGTGTGTGATTCTTTGGTGAAGGTTGGAATGGAGAAGCGCATACACTTGTTGTTCAATGGAGCGAAAGCCTATGTGTGCAGATATGTCCGGATGTACTTGCGTACATCAATATGGCGATCGGTTAAATTTTTGGGTATGCACTTGTACATATATGTATATATATATGTACAGACACCAATATGGCGACCTTATCGGAGTCACTTTCTGTTTTATTTCTTTCAATATTTATCACTTTTTAGACGCCTTAATGGCCACGAACAATATTTTATCTGCGGGTTTTTTTGTTGAATTTTTTAAATACAATTGCCCCTCGCTTTAACCACGGACAATGTGAAGCGAAAAAAAATAAGTTCAGACACACAAAAGAATTAATTAACTGGAGTTGCCGGAAATTGGCAATGGACAAGTTGAGGTAGGTGCACTGCTACTTATCTTGTTCGAATTTATAGCTGTTCCTGGAACCTTTTCTTGCAGATCCACCAATGCTTGCTGGGGCGAACTGGATATACCAAATGTAGAAGTATCCGGCTCGAAGGACCAAATGTTGTAGTAGGGCGTCCGCAGGGCTTCCAGGTGAAGTTCTATAGAATGAATTGCCGTTGGGGGAGCGTTTCTGCTCTGCACAAATTTATTTTAGGTTTGAAGGAAAAAGGTTATTTTTCGTCTATTTCATTTTTTCAGAGTACATTACAAGAGTACCTACAAGTGTATTAGTATACGTGTGGTGAAATTTCAGTACATGTTCCGTGTACTGGTTTCGGAGTTACATGGCGGTTGGATGGCGACTGTCGGATACACTTCTTGTGTGAACATATATGAAGAGCAAGTAAAACTAATAAATGCCGAGTTTATTCAAAATATCTTGATGTACAAAATGTTTTTTCATACAAAAACTTAATTTTCGACCGATCGTTCCTATGGCAGCTATTTGAAACAGTGGTCCGATCCAGCTGGTTTTGACATATGTCAAGATATCTTGATAAACACAATGTTTTTTTATACAAAATTTTTTTGCTTTGCTTATTTTGCTTATATATGAGGAGATTGTAAAACTTATAGTTGCCTAGTTTGATAAATAAAATGTTTTTTCATACAAAAACTTATTTTCGACCGATCGTTCCTATGGCAGCTATATGATATATTGGACCGATCTGAATAGGATTTTGCATATATATGAAGAGCATAGTAAAACTAATAAATGCCGAGTTTGATCAAAATATCTTGATGAACAAAATGTTTTTACATACAAAAACTTAATTTTCGACCGATCATTCCTATGGCAGCTATATGATCTAGTGGTCCGATATAAATAGGATTTTGTATATATATGAGAAGCTTAGTAAAACTAAAAGTTGCCTAGATTGGTCAAGATATATTGATAAACAATATGTTTTTTCATACAAGAACTTAATTTTCGACCGATCGTTCCTATGGCAGCTATATGATATATTGGTCCGATCTGAATAGGGTTTTGCATATATATGAAGAGCAAGTAAAACTAATAAATTCCGAGTTTATTCAAAATATCTTGATGAACAAAATGTTTTTTCATACAAAAACTTAATTTTCGACCGATCGTTCCTATGGCAGCTATATGAAACAGTGGTCCGATCCAGCTGGTTTTGACATATGTCAAGATATCTTGATGTACAAAATGTTTTTTCAAACAAAAACTTAATTTTCGACTGATCGTTCCTATGGCAGCTATATGAAACAGTGGTCTGATCCAGCTGGTTTTGACATATGTCAAGATATCTTGATAAACAAAATGTTTTTTCATACAACAACTTAATTTTCGACCGATCGTTCCTATGGCAGCTATATGATATATTGGTCCGATCTGAATAGGATTTTGCATATATATGAAGAGCATAGTAAAACTAATAAATGCCGAGTTTGATCAAAATATCTTGATGAACAAAATGTTTTTACATACAAAAAATTAATTTTCGACCGATCATTCCTATGGCAGCTATATGATCTAGTGGTCCGATATAAATAGGATTTTGTATATATATGAGAAGCTTAGTAAAACTAAAAGTTGCCTAGATTGGTCAAGATATATTGATAAACAATATGTTTTTTCATACAACAACTTAATTTTCGATCGATCGTTCCTAAGGCAGCTATACGAAACAGTGGTCCGATACAGCTGGTTTTGGCATATGTCAAGATATTTTGATAAACAAAATGTTTTTTTCATACAAAAACTTAATTTGCGACCGATCGTTCCTAAGGCAGCTATATGAAACAGTGGTCCGATACAGCTGGTTTTGGCATATGTCAAGATATCTTGATAAACAAAATGTTTTTTCATACAACTTAATTTTCGACCGATCGTTCCTATGGCAGCTATATGATATATTGGTCCTATCTGAATAGGGTTTTGCATATATATGAAGAGCATAGTAAAACTAATAAATTCCGAGTTTGATCAAAATATCTTGATGAACAAAATGTTTTTTCATACAAAAATTAATTTTCGACCGATCGTTCCTATGGCAGCTATATGATAAATGGTTCGACCTTAATAGGATTTTGCTTATATATGAGGAGATTAGTAAAACTTATAGTTGCCTAGTTTGATAAATAAAATGTTTTTTCATACAAAAACTTATTTTTCGACCGATCGTTCCTATGGCAGCTATATGATATATTGGTCCGATCTGAATAGGATTTTGCATATATATGAAGAGCATAGTAAAACTAATAAATGCCGAGTTTGATCAAAATATCTTGATGAACAAAATGTTTTTACATACAAAAACTTAATTTTCGACCGATCATTCCTATGGCAGCTATATGATCTAGTGGTCCGATATAAATAGGATTTTGTATATATATGAGAAGCTTAGTAAAACTAAAAGTTGCCTAGATTGGTCAAGATATATTGATAAACAATATGATTTTACATACAACAACTTAATTTTCGACCGATCGTTCCTAAGGCAGCTATATGAAACAGTGGTCTGATACAGCTGGTTTTGGCATATGTCAAGATATTTTGATAAACAAAATGTTTTTTTCATACAAAAACTTAATTTGCGACCGATCGTTCCTAAGGCAGCTATATGAAACAGTGGTCCGATACAGCTGGTTTTGGCATATGTCAAGATATTTTGATAAACAAAATGTTTTTTTCATACAAAAACTTAATTTTCGACCGATCGTTCCAATGCAGCTATATGATATATTGGTCCGATCTGAATAGGATTTTGCATATATATGAAGAGCATAGTAAATTTAATAAATGCCGAGTTTCATCAAAATATCTTGATGAAGATAATGTTTTTTCATACAAAAGCTTAATTTTCGACCGATCGTTCCAATGGCAGCTATATGATATAGTGGTCCGACCTTAATAGGATTTTGCCTATATATGAGGAGATAAGTAAAACTTACAGTTGCGTAGTTTGATAAACAAAATGTTTTTTCATACAAAAACTTAATTTTCGACCGATCGTTCCTATGGCAGCTATATGAAACAGTGGTCCGATCCAGCTGGTTTTGACATATGTCAAGATATCTTGAGAAACAAAATGTTTTTTCATACAAAAACTTAATTTTCTACCGATCGTTCCTATTGCAGCTATATGAAACAGTGGTCCGATCCAGCTGGTTTTGACATATGTCAAGATATCTTGATGAGCAAAAGGTTTCTTCATAAAAAAACTTAATTTTCGACCGATCGTTCCTATGGCAGCTATATGATATAGTGTTCCGATCTGAATAGGATTTTGCCTATATATGAGAACTAAGGTAAAACTAATAAATGCAGAGTTTTTCAAGATATCTTGAAAAAAAAATGTTTTTTTCTACAACAACTTAATTTTCGAGCGATCGTTCCTATGGCAGCTATATGATATAGAGGTCCGATATTAATATGATTTTTCCTATATATGAGAACTAAGGTAAAACTAAGAAAAGCAGAGATTGGTCAAGATATCTTGAAAAAAAAAATGTTTTTTCTACAACAATTTAATTTTGGACCGACCGTTCCTATGAAAGATATATGATATTTTGGTCCCAGCTTAATGGGATTTTGTCTATATATGAGGAGTAAAGTACAACTAATTAATGTCGAGGTTGGTCAAGATATCTTGAAAAACAAAATTTTTTTTCATACAACAACTTAATTTTCGACTGATCGTTCCTATGGCAGCTATATGATAATTGGTCTGATCTGAATAGGATTTTGCATATATATGAGGAGCTTAGTAAAACTAATAGTTGCATAGTTTGGTCAAGATATCTCGAAAAACAAAATGTTTATTTTTAATACAACAACTTAATTTTCGACCGACCGTTCCTATGTCATATATATGATATAGTGCTACCAGCTTAATGGGATTTTGTCTATATATGAGGAGTATAGTAAAACTAATAAATGCCGAGGTTGGTCAAGATATCTTGATGGAAAAAAGGTTTTTTCATACAAAAGCTTAATTTTCGAACGATCGTTCCTATGGCAGCTATATGATATTTTGGTCCGATCTGAATAGGATTTTGCATATATATGAAGAGCACAGTAAAACTAATAAATGCCGAGTTTGATCAAAATATCTTGATGAACAAAATGTTTTTACATACAAAAACTTAATTTTCGACCGATCATTCCTATGGCAGCTATATGATCTAGTGGTCCGATATAAATAGGATTTTGTATATATATGAGAAGCTTAGTAAAACTAAAAGTTGCCTAGATTGGTCAAGATATATTGATAAACAATAAGATTTTACATACAACAACTTAATTTTCGACCGATCGTTCCTAAGGCAGCTATATGAAACAGTGCTCCGATCCAGCTGGTTTTGACATATGTCAAGATATCTTGATAAACAAAAGGTTTTTTCATACTAAAACTTAATTTTCGACCGATCGTTCCTATGGCAGCTATATGAAACAGTGGTCCGATCCAGCTGGTTTTGACATATGTCCAGATATCTTGATAAACAAAATGTTTTTTCATACAAAAAGATAATTTTCGACCGATGATATAGTGGTCCGACCTTAATAGGATTTTGCCTATATATGAGGAGATTAGTAAAACTTACACTTGCGTAGATTGATAAACAAAATGTTGTTTCATAGAAAAACTTAATTTTCGACCGATCGTTCCTATGGCAGCTATATGAAACAGTGGTCCGATCCAGCCGGTTTTGACATATGTCAAGATATCTTGATAAACCAAATGTTTTTTCATACAACAACTTAATTTTCGACCGATCGTTCCTATGGCAGCTATATGAAACAGTGGTCCGATTCAGCTGGTTTTGACATATGTCAAGATATTTTGATAAACAAAATGTTTTTTTCATACAAAAACTTAATTTTCGACCGAAGATATAGTGGTCCGACCTTAATAGGATTTCGCCTATATATGAGGAGATTAGTAAAACTTATAGTTGCCTAGTTTGATAAACAAAATGTTTTTTCATACAAAAACTTAATTTTCGACCGATCGTTCCTATGGCAGCTATATGAAACATGATCATAATAGGATTTTGCATATATATGAGGAGCTTAGTAAAACTTAAAGTTGCCTAGTTTGGTCAAGATATCCCAAAAAACAAATTGTTTTTTTTTTAATACAACAATTTAAATTTGGACCGACCGTTCCTATGACAGATATATGATATAGTGGTCCCAGCTTAATTGGATTTTGTCTATATATGAGGAGTATAGTAAAACTAATAAATGCCGAGGTTGGTCAAGATATCTTGAAAAACAAAATTTTTTTCATACAACTTAATTTTCGACCGATCGTTCCTTTGGCAGCTATATGATAGATTGGTCCGATCTGAATAGGATTTTGCATATATATGAAGAGCATAGTAAAACTAATAAATGCCTAGTTTGATCAAAATATCTTGATAAACAAAATGTTTTTTCATACAAAAACTTAATTTGCGACCGCTCGTTCCTAAGGCAGCTATATGAAACAGTGCTCCGATCCAGCTGGTTTTGACATATGTCAAAATATCTTGATAAACAAAATGTTTTTTCAAAAAAAAAATTTAATTTTCGACCGATCGTTCCTATGGCAGCTATATGAAACAGTGGTCCGATCCAGCTGGTTTTGACATATGTCAAGATACCTTGATAATCCAATTGTTTTTTCATACAAAAACTTTATTTTCGACCGATCGTTCCTATGGCAGCTATATGATATAGTGGTCCGACCTTCATAGAATTTTACCTATATATGAGGAGACTTGTAAAACTTATAGTTGCTTAGTTTGATAAACAAAATGTTTTTTCATACAGAAACTTAATTTTCGACCGATCGTTCCTATGGCAGCTATATGAAACAGTGCTCCGATCCAGCTGGTTTTGACATATGTCAAAATATCTTGATAAACAAAATGTTTTTTCAAAAAAAGAATTTAATTTTCGACCGATCGTTCCTATGGCAGCTATATGATATAGTGGTACTATATTAATAGGATTTTGCATATATATAAAGAGCATAGTAAAACTAATAATTGCCTAGTTTGGTCAAGATATCTCGAAAAACAAAATGTTTTTTTTAAATACAACAACTTAATTTTCGACCGACCGTTCCTATGACATATATATGATATAGTGGTACCCGCTTAATGGGATTTTGTCTACATATGAGGAGTAGGTAAAAATAATAAATGCCGAGGATGGTCAAGATATCTTGAAAAACAAATTTTTTTTTCTTACCACAACTTAATTTTCGACCGATCGTTCCTATGGCAGCTATATTAAACAGTGGTCCGATCCAGCTGGTTTTGACATATGTCAAGATATCTTGATAAACAAAATGTTTTTTCATACAAAAACTTAATTTTCGACCGATCGTTCCTATGGCAGCTATATGAAACAGTGGTCCGATCCAGCTGATTTTGACATGTCAAGATCTCTTGATAAACCAAATGTTTTTTCATTCAAAAACATAATTTTCGACCGATCGTTCCTATGGCAGCTATATGATTTAGTGTTCCGATCTTAAAAGGATTTTGCATATATATGAGGAGCTTAGTAAAACTAAAAGTTGCCTAGTTTGGTCAAGATATCTTCATGAACAAAATGTTTTTTTTTTATACAAAAACTTAATTTTCGACTGATCGTTCCTGTGGCAGCTATATGAAACAGTGGTCCGATCCAGCTGGTTTTGACATATGTCAAGATATCTTGAGAAACAAAATGTTTTTTCATACAAAAACTTTATTTTCGACCGATCGTTCCTATGGCAGCTATATGAAATTGTGGTCCGATCCAGCTGGTTTTACATATGTCAAGATATCTTGAGAAACAAAATGTTTTTTCATACAAAAACTTAATTTTCTACCGATCGTTCCTATTGCAGCTATATGAAACAGTGGTCCGATCCAGCTGGTTTTGACATATGTCAAGATATCTTGATAAACAAAATGTTTTTTTCATACAAAAACTTAATTTTTGACCGATGGTTCCTATGGCAGCTATATTAAACAGTTGTCCGATCCAGCTGGTTTTGGCATATGTCAAGATACTTTGATAAGCAAAATGTTTTTTCATACAAAAACTTAATGTTCGACCGATCGTTCCTATGGCAGCTATATTAAACAGTGGTCCGATCCAGCTGGTTTTGACATATGTCAAGATATCTTGATAAACCAAATGTTTTTTCATACAAAAACTTAATTTTCGACCGATCGTTCCTATGGCAGCCATATGAAATTGTGGTCCGATCCAGCTGGTTTTGACATATGTCAAGATATCTTGAGAAACAAAATGTTTTTTTCATACAAAAACTTAAATTTTCTACCGATCGTTCCTATTGAAGCTATATGAAACAGTGGTCCGATCCAGCTGGTTTTGACATATGTCAAGATATCTTGATAAACAAAATGTTTTTTCATACAAAAACTTAATTTTCGACCGATGGTTCCTATGGCAGCTATATGAAACAGTGGTCCGATACAGCTGGTTTTGACATATGTCAAGATATTTTGATAAACAAAATGTTTTTTCATACAAAATCCTAATTTTCGACCGATGATAAAGTTTTTTCATACAAAAACTTAATTTTAGACCGATCGTTCCTACGGCAGCTATATGAAACAGTGGTCCGATCCAGCTGGTTTTGACATATGTCAAGATACCTTGATAAACAAAATGTTTTTTCATACAAAAACTTAATTTTCGACTGATCGTTCCTATAGCACCTATATTAAACAGTTGTCCGATCCAGCTGGTTTTGACATATGTCAAGATATTTTGATAAACAAAATGTTTTTTTCATACAAAAACTTAATTTTCGACCGAAGATATAGTGGTCCGACCTTAATAGGATTTCGCCTCTATATGAGGAGATTAGTAAAACTTGTAGTTGCCTAGTTTGATAAACAAAATGTTTTTTCATACAAAAACTTAATTTTCGACCGATCGTTCCTATGGCAGCTATATGAAACATGATCATAATAGGATTTTGCATATATATGAGGAGCTTAGTAAAACTTAAAGTTGCCTAGTTTGGTCAAAATATCCCAAAAAACAAATTGTTTTTTTTTAATACAACAATTTAAATTTGGACCGACCGTTCCTATGACAGATATATGATATAGTGGTCCCAGCTTAATTGGATTTTGTCTATATATGAGGAGTATAGTAAAACTAATAAATGCCGAGGTTGGTCAAGATATCTTGAAAAACAAAATTTTTTTTCATACAACTTAATTTTCGACCGATCGTTCCTATGGCAGCTATATGATAGATTGGTCCGATCTGAATAGGATTTTGCATATATATGAAGAGCATAGTAAAACTAATAAATGCCTAGTTTGATCAAAATATCTTGATAAACAAATGTTTTTTCATACAAAAACTTAATTTGCGACCGCTCGTTCCTAAGGCAGCTATATGAAACAGTGCTCCGATCCAGCTGGTTTTGACATATGTCAAAATATCTTGATAAACAAAATGTTTTTTCAAAAAAAAAATTTAATTTTCGACCGATCGTTCCTATGGCAGCTATATGAAACAGTGGTCCGATCCAGCTGGTTTTGACATATGTCAAGATACCTTGATAATCAAATTGTTTTTTCATACAAAAACTTTATTTTCGACCGATCGTTCCTATGGCAGCTATATGATATAGTGGTCCGACCTTCATAGAATTTTACCTATATATGAGGAGACTTGTAAAACTTATAGTTGCTTAGTTTGATAAACAAAATGTTTTTTCATACAGAAACTTAATTTTCGACCGATCGTTCCTATGGCAGCTATATGAAACAGTGCTCCGATCCAGCTGGTTTTGACATATGTCAAAATATCTTGATAAACAAAATGTTTTTTCAAAAAAAGAATTTAATTTTCGACCGATCGTTCCTATGGCAGCTATATGATATATTGGTCCGATCTGAATAGGATTTTGCATATATATGAAGAGCATAGTAAAACTAATAAATGCCTAGTTTGATCAAAATATCTTGATAAACAAAATGTTTTTTCATACAAAAACTTAATTTGCGACCGCTCGTTCCTAAGGCAGCTATATGAAACAGTGCTCCGATCCAGCTGGTTTTGACATATGTCAAAATATCTTGATAAACAAAATGTTTTTTCAAAAAAAAAATTTAATTTTCGACCGATCGTTCCTATGGCAGCTATATGAAACAGTGGTCCGATCCAGCTGGTTTTGACATATGTCAAGATACCTTGATAATCAAATTGTTTTTTCATACAAAAACTTTATTTTCGACCGATCGTTCCTATGGCAGCTATATGATATAGTGGTCCGACCTTCATAGAATTTTACCTATATATGAGGAGACTTGTAAAACTTATAGTTGCCTAGTTTGATAAACAAAATGTTTTTTCATACAGAAACTTAATTTTCGACCGTTCGTTCCTATGGCAGCTATATGAAACAGTGCTCCGATCCAGCTGGTTTTGACATATGTCAAAATATCTTGATAAACAAAATGTTTTTTCAAAAAAAGAATTTAATTTTCGACCGATCGTTCCTATGGCAGCTATATGATATAGTGGTACTATATTAATAGGATTTGCATATATATAAAGAGCATAGTAAAACTAATAATTGCCTAGTTTGGTCAAGATATCTCGAAAAACAAAATGTTTTTTTTAAATACAACAACTTAATTTTCGACCGACCGTTCCTATGACATATATATGATATAGTGGTACCCGCTTAATGGGATTTTGTCTACATATGAGGAGTAGGTAAAAATAATAAATGCCGAGGATGGTCAAGATATCTTGAAAAACAAATTTTTTTTTTACCACAACTTAATTTTCGACCGATCGTTCCTATGGCAGCTATATTAAACAGTGGTCCGATCCAGCTGGTTTTGACATATGTCAAGATATCTTGATAAACAAAATGTTTTTTCATACAAAAACTTAATTTTCGACCGATCGTTCCTATGGCAGCTATATGAAACAGTGGTCCGATCCAGCTGATTTTGACATGTCAAGATCTCTTGATAAACCAAATGTTTTTTCATTCAAAAACATAATTTTCGACCGATCGTTCCTATGGCAGCTATATGATTTAGTGTTCCGATCTTAAAAGGATTTTGCATATATATGAGGAGCTTAGTAAAACTAAAAGTTGCCTAGTTTGGTCAAGATATCTTCATGAACAAAATGTTTTTTTTTTTATACAAAAACTTAATTTCGACTGATCGTTCCTGTGGCAGCTATATGAAACAGTGGTCCGATCCAGCTGGTTTTGACATATGTCAAGATATCTTGAGAAACAAAATGTTTTTTCATACAAAACTTTATTTTCGACCGATCGTTCCTATGGCAGCTATATGAAATTGTGGTCCGATCCAGCTGGTTTTTACATATGTCAAGATATCTTGAGAAACAAAATGTTTTTTCATACAAAACTTAATTTCTACCGATCGTTCCTATTGCAGCTATATGAAACAGTGGTCCGATCCAGCTGGTTTTGACATATGTCAAGATATCTTGATAAACAAAATGTTTTTTTCATACAAAAACTTAATTTTTGACCGATGGTTCCTATGGCAGCTATATTAAACAGTTGTCCGATCCAGCTGGTTTTGGAATATGTCAAGATACTTTGATAAGCAAAATGTTTTTTCATACAAAAACTTAATGTTCGACCGATCGTTCCTATGGCAGCTATATTAACAGTGGTCCGATCCAGCTGGTTTTGACATATGTCAAGATATCTTGATAAACCAAATGTTTTTTCATACAAAAACTTAATTTTCGACCGATCGTTCCTATGGCAGCCATATGAAATTGTGGTCCGATCCAGCTGGTTTTGACATAAGTCAAGATATCTTGAGAAACAAAATGTTTTTTCATACAAAAACTTAAATTTTCTACCGATCGTTCCTATTGAAGCTATATGAAACAGTGGTCCGATCCAGCTGGTTTTGACATATGTCAAGATATCTTGATAAACAAAATGTTTTTTCATACAAAAACTTAATTTTCGACCGATGGTTCCTATGGCAGCTATATGAAACAGTGGTCCGATACAGCTGGTTTTGACATATGTCAAGATATTTTGATAAACAAAATGTTTTTTTCATACAAAATCCTAATTTTCGACCGATGATAAAGTTTTTTCATACAAAAACTTAATTTTAGACCGATCGTTCCTACGGCAGCTATATGAAACAGTGGTCCGATCCAGCTGGTTTTGACATATGTCAAGATACCTTGATAAACAAAATGTTTTTTCATACAAAAACTTAATTTTCGACTGATCGTTCCTATAGCACCTATATTAAACAGTTGTCCGATCCAGCTGGTTTTGACATATGTCAAGATATCTTGATAAACCAAATGTTTTTTCATACAAAAACTTAATTTTCGACTGATCGTTCCTATGGCAGCTATATGATTTAGTGTTCCGATCTTAATAGGATTTTGCATATATATGAGGAGATTAGTAAAACTTATAGTTGCCTAGTTTGATAAACAATATGTTTTTTCATACGAAAACTTAATTTTCGACCGATCGTTCCTATGGCAGCTATATGAAACAGTGGTCCGATCCAGCTGGTTTTGACATATGTCAAGATATCTTGAGAAACAAAATGTTTTTTCATACAAAAACTTAAATTTTCTACCGATCGTTCCTATTGAAGCTATATGAAACAGTGGTCCGATCCAGCTGGTTTTGAACTGTGTCAAGATATCTTGATAAACAAAATGTTTTTTCATACGAAAACTTAATTTTCGACCGATGGTTCCTATGGCAGCTATATGAAACAGTGGTCCGATACAGCTGGTTTTGACATATGTCAAGATATTTTGATAAACAAAATGTTTTTTTCATACAAAATCCTAATTTTCGACCGATGATAAAGTTTTTTCATACAAAAACTTAATTTTAGACCGATCGTTCCTACGGCAGCTATATGAAACAGTGGTCTGATCCAGCTGGTTTTGACATATGTCAAGATACCTTGATAAACAAAATGTTTTTTCATACAAAAACTTAATTTTCGACTGATCGTTCCTATAGCACCTATATTAAACAGTTGTCCGATCCAGCTGGTTTTGACACATGTCAAGATACTTTGATAACCAAAATGTTTTTTCATACAAAAACTTAATGTTCGACCGATCGTTCCTATGGCAGCTATATGAAACAGTGGTCCGATCCAGCTGGTTTTGACATATGTCAAGATATCTTGATAAACAAAATGTTTTTTCATACAAAAACTTAATTTTCGACCGATGGTTCCTATGGCAGCTATATGAAACAGTGGTCCGATACAGCTGGTTTTGACATATGTCAAGATATTTTGATAAACAAAATGTTTTTTCATACAAAAAAATTCTAATTTTCGACCGATGATATAGTGGTCCGACCTTAATAGGATTTTGCCTATATTTGAGGAGATTAGTAAAACTTACAATTGCGTAGATTGATAAACAAAACGTTGTTTCATAGAAAAACTTAATTTTCGACTGATCGTTCCTATGGCAGCTATATTAAACAGTTGTCCGATCCAGCTGGTTTTGACATATGTCAAGATATCATGATAAAAAAAATGTTTTTTCATACAAAAACTTAATTTTCGACCGATCGTTCCTATGGCAGCTTTATGAAATTGTGGTCCGATCCAGCTGGTTTTGACATATGTCAAGATATCTTGATAAACAAAATGTTTTTTCATACAAAAACTTAATTTTCGACCGATCGTTCCTATGGCAGCTATATGAAACAGTGGTCCGATCCAGCTGGCTTTGACGTATGTCAAGATATCTTGATAAACCAAATGTTTTTTCATACAACAACTTAATTTTCGACCGATCGTTCCTATGGCAGCTATATGAAACAGTGGTCCGATTCAGCTGGTTTTGACATATGTCAAGATATTTTGATAAACAAAATGTTTTTTTCATACAAAAACTTAATTTTCGACCGAAGATATAGTGGTCCGACCTTAATAGGATTTCGCCTCTATATGAGGAGATTAGTAAAACTTATAGTTGCCTAGTTTGATAAACAAAATGTTTTTCATACAAAAACTTAATTTTCGACCGATCGTTCCTATGGCAGCTATATGAAACATGATCATAATAGGATTTTGCATATATATGAGGAGCTTAGTAAAACTTAAAGTTGCCTAGTTTGGTCAAGATATCCCAAAAAACAAATTGTTTTTTTTTTAATACAACAATTTAAATTTGGACCGACCGTTCCTATGACAGATATATGATATAGTGGTCCCAGCTTAATTGGATTTTGTCTATATATGAGGTATAGTAAAACTAATAAATGCCGAGGTTGGTCAAGATATCTTGAAAAACAAAATTTTTTTTCATACAACTTAATTTTCGACCGATCGTTCCTATGGCAGCTATATGATATATTGTCCGATCTGAATAGGATTTTGCATATATATGAAGAGCATAGTAAAACTAATAAATGCCTAGTTTGATCAAAATATCTTGATAAACAAAATGTTTTTTCATACAAAAACTTAATTTGCGACCGCTCGTTCCTAAGGCAGCTATATGAAACAGTGCTCCGATCCAGCTGGTTTTGACATATGTCAAATATCTTGATAAACAAAATGTTTTTTCAAAAAAAAAATTTAATTTTCGACCGATCGTTCCTATGGCAGCTATATGAAACAGTGGTCCGATCCAGCTGGTTTTGACATATGTCAAGATACCTTGATAATCAAATTGTTTTTTCATACAAAAACTTTATTTTCGACCGATCGTTCCTATGGCAGCTATATGATATAGTGGTCCGACCTTCATAGAATTTTACCTATATATGAGGAGACTTGTAAAACTTATAGTTGCCTAGTTTGATAAACAAAATGTTTTTTCATACAGAAACTTAATTTTCGACCGATCGTTCCTATGGCAGCTATATGAAACAGTGCTCCGATCCAGCTGGTTTTGACATATGTCAAATATCTTGATAAACAAAATGTTTTTTCAAAAAAGAATTTAATTTTCGACCGATCGTTCCTATGGCAGCTATATGATATAGTGGTACTATATTAATAGGATTTTGCATATATATAAAGAGCATAGTAAAACTAATAATTGCCTAGTTTGGTCAAGATATCTCGAAAAACAAAATGTTTTTTTTAAATACAACAACTTAATTTTCGACCGACCGTTCCTATGACATATATATGATATAGTGGTACCCGCTTAATGGGATTTTGTCTACATATGAGGAGTAGGTAAAAATAATAAATGCCGAGGATGGTCAAGATATCTTGAAAAACAAATTTTTTTTCTTACCACAACTTAATTTTCGACCGATCGTTCCTATGGCAGCTATATTAAACAGTGGTCCGATCCAGCTGGTTTTGACATATGTCAAGATATCTTGATAAACAAAATGTTTTTTCATACAAAACTTAATTTTCGACCGATCGTTCCTATGGCAGCTATATGAAACAGTGGTCCGATCCAGCTGATTTTGACATGTCAAGATCTCTTGATAAACCAAATGTTTTTTCATTCAAAAACATAATTTTCGACCGATCGTTCCTATGGCAGCTATATGATTTAGTGTTCCGATCTTAATAGGATTTTGCATATATATGAGGAGCTTAGTAAAACTAAAAGTTGCCTAGTTTGGTCAAGATATCTTCATGAACAAAATGTTTTTTTTTTTTTATACAAAAACTTAATTTTCGACCCATCGTTCCTGTGGCAGCTATATGAAACAGTGGTCCGATCCAGCTGGTTTTGACATATGTCAAGATATTTTGAGAAACAAAATGTTTTTTCATACAAAAACTTTATTTTCGACCGATCGTTCCTATGGCAGCTATATGAAATTGTGGTCCGATCCAGCTGGTTTTTACATATGTCAAGATATCTTGAGAAACAAAATGTTTTTTCATACAAAAACTTAATTTTCTACCGATCGTTCCTATTGCAGCTATATGAAACAGTGGTCCGATCCAGCTGGTTTTGACATATGTCAAGATATCTTGATAAACAAAATGTTTTTTTCATAAAAAAACTTAATTTTCGACCGATCGTTCCTATTGCAGCCATATGAAACAGTGGTCCGATCCAGCTGGTTTTAACATATGTCAAGATATCTTGATAAACCAAATGTTTTTTCATACAAAAACTTAATTTTCGACTAATCGTTCCTATGGCAGCTATATGATTTAGTGTTCCGATCTTAATAGGATTTTGCATATATATGAGGAGATTAGTAAAACTTATAGTTGCCTAGTTTGATAAACAATATGTTTTTTCATACGAAAACTTAATTTTCGACCGATCGTTCCTATGGCAGCTATATGAAACAGTGGTCCGATCCAGCTGGTTTTGACATATGTCAAGATATCATGATAAAAAAAATGTTTTTTCATACAAAAACTTAATTTTCGACCGATCGTTCCTATGGCAGCTTTATGAAATTGTGGTCCGATCCAGCTGGTTTTGACATATGTCAAGATATCTTGATAAACAAAATGTTTTTTCATACAAAAACTTAATTTTCGACCGATCGTTCCTATGGCAGCTATATGAAACAGTGGTCCGATCCAGCTGGCTTTGACGTATGTCAAGATATCTTGATAAACCAAATGTTTTTTCATACAACAACTTAATTTTCGACCGATCGTTCCTATGGCAGCTATATGAAACAGTGGTCCGATTCAGCTGGTTTTGACATATGTCAAGATATTTTGATAAACAAAATGTTTTTTTTCATACAAAAACTTAATTTTCGACCGAAGATATAGTGGTCCGACCTTAATAGGATTTCGCCTCTATATGAGGAGATTAGTAAAACTTATAGTTGCCTAGTTTGATAAACAAAATGTTTTTTCATACAAAAACTTAATTTTCGACCGATCGTTCCTATGGCAGCTATATGAAACATGATCATAATAGGATTTTGCATATATATGAGGAGCTTAGTAAAACTTAAAGTTGCCTAGTTTGGTCAAGATATCCCAAAAAACAAATTGTTTTTTTTTTAATACAACAATTTAAATTTGGACCGACCGTTCCTATGACAGATATATGATATAGTGGTCCCAGCTTAATTGGATTTTGTCTATATATGAGGAGTATAGTAAAACTAATAAATGCCGAGGTTGGTCAAGATATCTTGAAAAACAAAATTTTTTTTCATACAACTTAATTTTCGACCGATCGTTCCTATGGCAGCTATATGATATATTGGTCCGATCTGAATAGGATTTTGCATATATATGAAGAGCATAGTAAAACTAATAAATGCCTAGTTTGATCAAAATATCTTGATAAACAAAATGTTTTTTCATACAAAAACTTAATTTGCGACCGCTCGTTCCTAAGGCAGCTATATGAAACAGTGCTCCGATCCAGCTGGTTTTGACATATGTCAAAATATCTTGATAAACAAAATGTTTTTTCAAAAAAAAAATTTAATTTTCGACCGATCGTTCCTATGGCAGCTATATGAAACAGTGGTCCGATCCAGCTGGTTTTGACATATGTCAAGATACCTTGATAATCAAATTGTTTTTTCATACAAAAACTTTATTTTCGACCGATCGTTCCTATGGCAGCTATATGATATAGTGGTCCGACCTTCATAGAATTTTACCTATATATGAGGAGACTTGTAAAACTTATAGTTGCCTAGTTTGATAAACAAAATGTTTTTTCATACAGAAACTTAATTTTCGACCGTTCGTTCCTATGGCAGCTATATGAAACAGTGCTCCGATCCAGCTGGTTTTGACATATGTCAAAATATCTTGATAAACAAAATGTTTTTTCAAAAAAAGAATTTAATTTTCGACCGATCGTTCCTATGGCAGCTATATGATATAGTGGTACTATATTAATAGGATTTTGCATATATATAAAGAGCATAGTAAAACTAATAATTGCCTAGTTTGGTCAAGATATCTCGAAAAACAAAATGTTTTTTTTAAATACAACAACTTAATTTTCGACCGACCGTTCCTATGACATATATATGATATAGTGGTACCCGCTTAATGGGATTTTGTCTACATATGAGGAGTAGGTAAAAATAATAAATGCCGAGGATGGTCAAGATATCTTGAAAAACAAATTTTTTTTTCTTACCACAACTTAATTTTCGACCGATCGTTCCTATGGCAGCTATATTAAACAGTGGTCCGATCCAGCTGGTTTTGACATATGTCAAGATATCTTGATAAACAAAATGTTTTTTCATACAAAAACTTAATTTTCGACCGATCGTTCCTATGGCAGCTATATGAAACAGTGGTCCGATCCAGCTGATTTTGACATGTCAAGATCTCTTGATAAACCAAATGTTTTTTCATTCAAAAACATAATTTTCGACCGATCGTTCCTATGGCAGCTATATGATTTAGTGTTCCGATCTTAATAGGATTTTGCATATATATGAGGAGCTTAGTAAAACTAAAAGTTGCCTAGTTTGGTCAAGATATCTTCATGAACAAAATGTTTTTTTTTTTATACAAAAACTTAATTTTCGACCGATCGTTCCTGTGGCAGCTATATGAAACAGTGGTCCGATCCAGCTGGTTTTGACATATGTCAAGATATCTTGAGAAACAAAATGTTTTTTCATACAAAAACTTTATTTTCGACCGATCGTTCCTATGGCAGCTATATGAAATTGTGGTCCGATCCAGCTGGTTTTTACATATGTCAAGATATCTTGAGAAACAAAATGTTTTTTCATACAAAAACTTAATTTTCTACCGATCGTTCCTATTGCAGCTATATGAAACAGTGGTCCGATCCAGCTGGTTTTGACATATGTCAAGATATCTTGATAAACAAAATGTTTTTTTCATACAAAAACTTAATTTTTGACCGATGGTTCCTATGGCAGCTATATTAAACAGTTGTCCGATCCAGCTGGTTTTGGCATATGTCAAGATACTTTGATAAGCAAAATGTTTTTTCATACAAAAACTTAATGTTCGACCGATCGTTCCTATGGCAGCTATATTAAACAGTGGTCCGATCCGCAGTTTTGACATATGTCAAGATATCTTGATAAACCAAATGTTTTTTCATACAAAAACTTAATTTTCGACCGATCGTTCCTATGGCAGCCATATGAAATTGTGGTCCGATCCAGCTGGTTTTGACATATGTCAAGATATCTTGAGAAACAAAATGTTTTTTCATACAAAAACTTAAATTTTCTACCGATCGTTCCTATTGAAGCTATATGAAACAGTGGTCCGATCCAGCTGGTTTTGACATATGTCAAGATATCTTGATAAACAAAATGTTTTTTCATACAAAAACTTAATTTTCGACCGATGGTTCCTATGGCAGCTATATGAAACAGTGGTCCGATACAGCTGGTTTTGACATATGTCAAGATATTTTGATAAACAAAATGTTTTTTTCATACAAAATCCTAAATTTCGACCGATGATAAAGTTTTTTCAAACAAAAACTTAATTTTAGACCGATCGTTCCTACGGCAGCTATATGAAACAGTGGTCCGATCCAGCTGGTTTTGACATATGTCAAGATACCTTGATAAACAAAATGTTTTTTCATACAAAAACTTAATTTTCGACTGATCGTTCCTATAGCACCTATATTAAACAGTTGTCCGATCCAGCTGGTTTTGACATATGTCAAGATATCTTGATAAACCAAATGTTTTTTCATACAAAAACTTAATTTTCGACTGATCGTTCCTATGGCAGCTATATGATTTAGTGTTCCGATCTTAATAGGATTTTGCATATATATGAGGAGATTAGTAAAACTTATAGTTGCCTAGTTTGATAAACAATATGTTTTTTCATACGAAAACTTAATTTTCGACCGATCGTTCCTATGGCAGCTATATGAAACAGTGGTCCGATCCAGCTGGTTTTGACATATGTCAAGATATCTTGAGAAACAAAATGTTTTTTCATACAAAAACTTAAATTTTCTACCGATCGTTCCTATTGAAGCTATATGAAACAGTGGTCCGATCCAGCTGGTTTTGACATATGTCAAGATATCTTGATAAACAAAATGTTTTTTCATACAAAACTTAATTTTCGAACGATGGTTCCTATGGCAGCTATATGAAACAGTGGTCCGATACAGCTGGTTTTGACATATGTCAAGATATTTTGATAAACAAATGTTTTTTTCATACAAAATCCTAATTTTCGACCGATGATAAAGTTTTTTCATACAAAAACTTAATTTTAGACCGATCGTTCCTACGGCAGCTATATGAAACAGTGGTCTGATCCAGCTGGTTTTGACATATGTCAAGATACCTTGATAAACAAAATGTTTTTTCATACAAAAACTTAATTTTCGACTGATCGTTCCTATGGCAGCTATATGAAACAGTGGTCCGATCCAGCTGATTTTGACATGTCAAGATCTCTTGATAAACCAAATGTTTTTTCATTCAAAAACATAATTTTCGACCGATCGTTCCTATGGCAGCTATATGATTTAGTGTTCCGATCTTAATAGGATTTTGCATATATATGAGGAGCTTAGTAAAACTAAAAGTTGCCTAGTTTGGTCAAGATATCTTCATGAACAAAATGTTTTTTTTTTTTATACAAAAACTTAATTTTCGACCGATCGTTCCTGTGGCAGCTATATGAAACAGTGGTCCGATCCAGCTGGTTTTGACATATGTCAAGATATCTTGAGAAACAAAATGTTTTTTCATACAAAAACTTTATTTTCGACCGATCGTTCCTATGGCAGCTATATGAAATTGTGGTCCGATCCAGCTGGTTTTTACATATGTCAAGATATCTTGAGAAACAAAATGTTTTTTCATACAAAAACTTAATTTTCTACCGATCGTTCCTATTGCAGCTATATGAACAGTGGTCCGATCCAGCTGGTTTTGACATATGTCAAGATATCTTGATAAACAAAATGTTTTTTTCATACAAAAACTTAATTTTTGACCGATGGTTCCTATGGCAGCTATATTAAACAGTTGTCCGATCCAGCTGGTTTTGGCATATGTCAAGATACTTTGATAAGCAAAATGTTTTTTCATACAAAAACTTAATATTCGACCGATCGTTCCTATGGCAGCTATATTAAACAGTGGTCCGATCCAGCTGGTTTTGACATATGTCAAGATATCTTGATAAACAAAATGTTTTTTCATACAAAAACTTAAATTTTCTACCGATCGTTCCTATTGAAGCTATATGAAACAGTGGTCCGATCCAGCTGGTTTTGACATATGTCAAGATATCTTGATAAACAAAATGTTTTTTCATACAAAAACTTAATTTTCGACCGATGGTTCCTATGGCAGCTATATTAAACAGTTGTCCGATCCAGCTGGTTTTGGCATATGTCAAGATACTTTGATAAGCAAAATGTTTTTTCATACAAAAACTTAATATTCGACCGATCGTTCCTATGGCAGCTATATTAAACAGTGGTCCGATCCAGCTGGTTTTGACATATGTCAAGATATCTTGATAAACAAAATGTTTTTTCATACAAAAACTTAAATTTTCTACCGATCGTTCCTATTGAAGCTATATGAAACAGTGGTCCGATACAGCTGGTTTTGACATATGTCAAGATATTTTGATAAACAAAATGTTTTTTTCATACAAAATCCTAATTTTCGACCGATGATAAAGTTTTTTCATACAAAAACTTAATTTTAGACGATCGTTCCTACGGCAGCTATATGAAACAGTGGTCCGATCCAGCTGGTTTTGACATATGTCAAGATACCTTGATAAACAAAATGTTTTTTCATACAAAAACTTAATTTTCGACTGATCGTTCCTATAGCACCTATATTAAACAGTTGTCCGATCCAGCTGGTTTTGACATATGTCAAGATATCTTGATAAACCAAATGTTTTTTCATACAAAAACTTAATTTTCGACTGATCGTTCCTATGGCAGCTATATGATTTAGTGTTCCGATCTTAATAGGATTTTGCATATATATGAGGAGATTAGTAAAACTTATAGTTGCCTAGTTTGATAAACAATATGTTTTTTCATACGAAAACTTAATTTTCGACCGATCGTTCGTATGGCAGCTATATGAAACAGTGGTCCGATCCAGCTGGTTTTGACATATGTCAAGATATCTTGAGAAACAAAATGTTTTTTCATACAAAAACTTAAATTTTCTACCGATCGTTCCTATTGAAGCTATATGAAACAGTGGACCGATCCAGCTGTTTTTGACATATGTCAAGATATCTTGATAAACAAAATGTTTTTTCATACAAAAACTTAATTTTCGACCGATGGTTCCTATGGCAGCTATATGAAACAGTGGTCCGATACAGCTGGTTTTGACATATGTCAAGATATTTTGATAAACAAAATGTTTTTTTCATACAAAATCCTAATTTTCGACCGATGATAAAGTTTTTTCATACAAAAACTTAATTTTAGACCGATCGTTCCTATTGCAGCTATATGAAACAGTGGTCCGATCCAGCTGGTTTTGACATATGTCAAGATACCTTGATAAACAAAATGTTTTTTCATACAAAAACTTAATTTTCGACTGATCGTTCCTATAGCACCTATATTAAACAGTTGTCCGATCCAGCTGGTTTTGACATATGTCAAGATACTTTGATAAACAAAATGTTTTTTCATACAAAAACTTAATTTTCGACCGATGGTTCCTATGGCAGCTATATGAAACAGTGGTCCGATACAGCTGGTTTTGACATATGTCAAGATATTTGATAAACAAAATGTTTTTTTCATACAAAAAAATTCTAATTTTCGACCGATGATATAGTGGTCCGACCTTAATAGGATTTTGCCTATATTTGAGGAGATTAGTAAAACTTACAATTGCGTAGATTGATAAACAAAACGTTGTTTCATAGAAAAACTTAATTTTCGACTGATCGTTCCTATGGCAGCTATATTAAACAGTTGTCCGATCCAGCTGGTTTTGACATATGTCAAGATACTTTGATAACCAAAATGTTTTTTCATAAAAAACTTAATTTTCGACCGATCGTTCCTATTGCAGCCATATGAAACAGTGGTCCGATCCAGCTGGTTTTGACATATGTCAAGATATCTTGATAAACCAAATGTTTTTTCATACAAAAACTTAATTTTCGACTAATCGTTCCTATGGCAGCTATATGATTTAGTGTTCCGATCTTAATAGGATTTTGCATATATATGAGGAGATTAGTAAAACTTATAGTTGCCTAGTTTGATAAACAATATGTTTTTTCATACGAAAAGTTAATTTTCGACCGATCGTTCCTATGGCAGCTATATGAAACAGTGGTCCGATCCAGCTGGTTTTGACATATGTCAAGATATCATGATAAAAAAATGTTTTTTCATACAAAAACTTAATTTTCGACCGATCGTTCCTATGGCAGCTTTATGAAATTGTGGTCCGATCCAGCTGGTTTTGACATATGTCAAGATATCTTGATAAACAAAATGTTTTTTCATACAAAAACTTAATTTTCGACCGATCGTTCCTATGGCAGCTATATGAAACAGTGGTCCGATCCAGCTGGCTTTGACGTATGTCAAGATATCTTGATAAACAAAATGTTTTTTCATACAAAAACCTTATCTTCGACCGATGATATAGTGGTCCGACCTTAATAGGATTTTGCTTATATATGAGGAGATTAGTAAAACTTACAATTGCGTAGATTGATAAACAAAATGTTGTTTCATAGAAAAACTTAATTTTCGACCGATCGTTCCTATGGCAGCTATATTAAACAGTGGTCCGATCCAGCTGGTTTTGGCATATGTCAAGATACTTTGATAACCAAAATGTTTTTTCATACAAAATCCTAATTTTCGACCGATGATAAAGTTTTTTCATACAAAAACTTAATTTTAGACCGATCGTTCCTACGGCAGCTATATGAAACAGTGGTCTGATCCAGCTGGTTTTGACATATGTCAAGATACCTTGATAAACATAATGTTTTTTCATACAAAAACTTAATTTTCGACTGATCGTTCCTATAGCACCTATATTAAACAGTTGTCCGATCCAGCTGGTTTTGACATATGTCAAGATACTTTGATAACCAAAATGTTTTTTCATACAAAAACTTAATGTTCGACCGATCGTTCCTATGGCAGCTATATGAAACAGTGGTCCGATCCAGCTGGTTTTGACATATGTCAAGATATCTTGATAAACAAAATGTTTTTTCATACAAAAACTTAATTTTCGACCGATGGTTCCTATGGCAGCTATATGAAACAGTGGTCCGATACAGCTGGTTTTGACATATGTCAAGATATTTTGATAAACAAAATGTTTTTTTCATACAAAATCCTAATTTTCGACCGATGATAAAGTTTTTTCATACAAAAACTTAATTTTAGACCGATCGTTCCTACGGCAGCTATATGAAACAGTGGTCCGATCCAGCTGGTTTTGACATATGTCAAGATACCTTGATAAACAAAATGTTTTTTCATACAAAAACTTAATTTTCGACCGATCGTTCCTATTGCAGCTATATGAAACAGTGGTCCGATCCAGCTGGTTTTGACATATGTCAAGATATCTTGATAAACCAAATGTTTTTTCATACAAAAACTTAATTTTGACTGATCGTTCCTATGGCAGCTATATGATATAGTGTTCCGATCGAGCTGGTTTAGATTGGTTAGATTAGTAAAACTTATAGTTGCCTAGTTTGATAAACAATATGTTTTTTCATACGAAAACTTAATTTTCGACCGATCGTTCCTATGGCAGCTGTATGAAACAGTGGTCCGATCCAGCTGGTTTTGACATATGTCAAGATATCATGATAAAAAAAATGTTTTTTTATACAAAACTTAATTTTCGACCGATCGTTCCTATGGCAGCTATATGAAATTGTGGTCCGATCCAGCTGGTTTTGACATATGTCAAGATATCTTGATAAACAAAATGTTTTTTCATACAAAAACTTAATTTTCGACCGATCGTTCCTATGGCAGCTATATGAAACAGTGGTCCGATCCAGCTGGCTTTGTCGTATGTCAAGATATCCTGATAAACAAAATGTTTTTCATACAAAAACCGTATTTTCGACCGATGATATAGTGGTCCGACCTTAATAGGATTTTGCCTATATATGAGGAGATTTGTAAAACTTACAATTGCGTAGATTGATAAACAAAATGTTGTTTCATAGAAAAACTTAATTTTCGACCGATCGTTCCTATGGCAGCTATATTAAACAGTTGTCCGATCCAGCTGGTTTTGGCATATGTCAAGATACTTTGATAACCAAAATGTTTTTTCATACAAAAACTTAATGTTCGACCGATCGTTCCTATGGCAGCTATATTAAACAGTGGTCCGATCCAGCTGGTTTTGACATATGTCAAGATATCTTGATAAACCAAATGTTTTTTCCATACAAAAACTTAATTTTCGACCGATCGTTCCTATGGCAGCTATATGAAATTGTGGTCCGATCCAGCAGGTTTTGACATATGTCAAGATATCTTGATAAACAAAATGTTTTTTCATACAAAAACTTATTTTCGACCGATCGTTCCTTTGTTAGCTATATGAAACAGTGGTCCGATCCAGCTGGTTTTGACATATGTCAAGATACCTTGCTAAACAAAATGTTTTTTCATACAAAAACTTAATGTTCGACCGATCGTTCCTATGGCAGCTATATTAAACAGTGGTCCGATCCAGCTGGTTTTGACATATGTCAAGATATCTTGATAAACCAAATGTTTTTCCATACAAAAACTTAATTTTCGACCGATCGTTCCTATGGCAGCTATATGAAATTGTGGTCCGATCCAGCAGGTTTTGACATATGTCAAGATATCTTGATAAACAAAATGTTTTTTCATACAAAAACTTATTTTCGACCGATCGTTCCTTTGTTAGCTATATGAAACAGTGGTCCGATCCAGCTGGTTTTGACATATGTCAAGATACCTTGGTAAACAAAATGTTTTTTCATACAGAAACTTAATTTTCGACCGATCGATCCTATGGCAGCTATATGAAATTGTGGTCCGATCCAGCTGGTTTTGACATATGTCAAGATATCTTGATAAACAAAATGTTCTTTCATACAAAAACTTAATTTTCCACCGATCGTTCCTATGGCAGCCATATGAAATTGTGGTCCGATCCAGCTGGTTTTAACATATGTCAAGATATCTTGAGAAACAAAATGTTTTTTCAAAACAAAATTTAATTTTCGACCGATCGTTCCTATGGCAGCTATATGATATAGTGGTCTGATATTAATAGGATTTTGCATATATATGAAGAGCATAGTAAAACTAATAGTTGCCTGGTTTTGACATATGTCAAGATATCTTGATAAACTAAATGTTTTTTTATACAAAAACTTAATTTTCGACCGATCGTTCCTAAGGCAGCCATATGAAATTGTGGTCCGATCCAGCTGGTTTTGACATATGTCAAGATATCTTGAGAAACAAAATATTTTTTCATACAAAAACTTAAATTTTCTACCGATCGTTCCTATTGCAGCTATATGAAACAGTGGTCTGATCCAGCTGGTTTTGACATATGTCAAGATATCTTGATAAACAAATGTTTTTCATACAAAAACTTAATTTTCGACCGATGGTTCCTATGGCAGCTATATGAAACAGTGGTCCGATACAGCTGGTTTTGACATATGTCAAGATATTTTGATAAACAAAATGTTTTTTTCATACAAAATCCTAATTTTCGACCGATGATAAAGTTTTTCATACAAAAACTTAATTTTAGACCGATCGTTCCTACGGCAGCTATATGAAGCAGTGGTCCGATCCAGCTGGTTTTGACATATGTCAAGATACCTTGATAAACAAAATGTTTTTTCATACAAAAACTTAATTTTCGACTGATCGTTCCTATGGCACCTATATTAAACAGTTGTCCGATCCAGCTGGTTTTGACATATGTCAAGATACTTTGATAACCAAAATGTTTTTTCATACAAAAACTTAATGTTCGACCGATCGTTCCTATGGCAGCTATATGAAACAGTGGTCCGATCCAGCTGGTTTTGACATATGTCAAGATATCTTGATAAAATGTTTTTTCATACAAAAACTTATTTTTCGACCGATGGTTCCTATGGCAGCTATATGAAACAGTGGTCCGATACAGCTAGTTTTGACATATGTCAAGATATTTTGATAAACAAAATGTTTTTTTCAAACAACAAAATTCTAATTTTCGACCGATGATATAGTGGTCCGACCTTAATAGGATTTTGCCTATATTTGAGGAGATTAGTAAAACTCACAATTGCGTAGATTGATAAACAAAATGTTGTTTCATAGAAAAACTTAATTTTCGACTGATCGTTCCTATGGCAGCTATATTAAACAGTTGTCCGATCCAGCTGGTTTTGACATATGTCAAGATACTTTGATAACCAAAATGTTTTTTCATACAAAAACTTAATTTTCGACCGATCGTTCCTATTGCAGCTATATGAAACAGTGGTCCGATCCAGCTGGTTTTGACATATGTCAAGATATCTTGATAAACCAAATGTTTTTTCATACAAAATTTAATTTTCGACCGATCGTTCCTATGGCAGCTATATGATTTAGTGTTCCGATCTTAATAGGATTTTGCATATATATGAGGAGATTAGTAAAACTTATAGTTGCCTAGTTTGATAAACAATATGTTTTTTCATACGAAAACTTAATTTTCGACCGATCGTTCCTATGGCAGCTATATGAAAAAGTGGTCCGATCCAGCTGGTTTTGACATATGTCAAGATATCATGATAAAAAAAATTTTTTTTCATACAAAAACTTAATTTTCGACCGATCGTTCCTATGGCAGCTATATGAAATTGTGGTCCGATCCAGCTGGTTTTGACATATGTCAAGATATCTTGATAAACAAAATGTTTTTTCATACAAAAACTTAATTTTCGACCGATCGTTCCTATGGCAGCTATATGAAACAGTGGTCCGATCCAGCTGGCTTTGACGTATGTCAAGATATCTTGATAAACAAAATGTTTTTCATAAAAAAACCTTATTTTCGACCGATGATATAGTGGTCCGACCTTAATAGGATTTTGCCTATATATGAGGAGATTAGTAAAACTTACAATTGCGTATATTGATAAACAAAATGTTGTTTCATAGAAAAACCTAATTTTCGACCGATCGTTCCTATGGCATCTATATTAAACAGTGGTCCGATCCAGCTGGTTTTGACATATGTCAAGATATCTTGATAAAAAAAATGTTTTTTTATACAAAAACTTAATTTTCGACCGATCGTTCCTATGGCAGCTATATGAAATTGTGGTCCGATCCAGCTGGTTTTGACATATGTCAAGATATCTTGATAAACAAAATGTTTTTTCATACAAAAACTTAATTTTCGACCGATCGTTCCTATGGCAGCTATATGAAACAGTGGTCCGATCCAGCTGGCTTTGTCGTATGTCAAGATATCCTGATAAACAAAATGTTTTTTCATACAAAACCGTATTTTCGACCGATGATATAGTGGTCCGACCTTAATAGGATTTTGCCTATATATGAGGAGATTTGTAAAACTTACAATTGCGTAGATTGATAAACAAAATGTTGTTTCATAGAAAAACTTAATTTTCGACCGATCGTTCCTATGGCAGCTATATTAAAACAGTTGTCCGATCCAGCTGGTTTTGGCATATGTCAAGATACTTTGATAACCAAAATGTTTTTTCATACAAAATCTTAATGTTCGACCGATCGTTCCTATGGCAGCTATATTAAACAGTGGTCCGATCCAGCTGGTTTTGACATATGTCAAGATATCTTGATAAACCAAATGTTTTCCATACAAAAACTTAATTTTCGACCGATCGTTCCTATGGCAGCTATATGAAATTGTGGTCCGATCCAGCAGGTTTTGACATATGTCAAGATATCTTGATAAACAAAATGTTTTTTCATACAAAAACTTATTTTCGACCGATCGTTCCTTTGTTAGCTATATGAAACAGTGGTCCGATCCAGCTGGTTTTGACATATGTCAAGATACCTTGGTAAACAAAATGTTTTTTCATACAAAAACTTAATTTTCGACCGATCGTTCCTATGGCAGCTATATGATATATTGGTCCGACCTTAATAGAATTTGCCTATATATGAGGAGATTAGTAAAACTTATAGTTGCCTAGTTTGATAAACAAAATGTTTTTTCATACAGAAACTTAATTTTCGACCGATCGATCCTATGGCAGCTATATGAAATTGTGGTCCGATCCAGCTGGTTTTGACATATGTCAAGATATCTTGATAAACAAAATGTTCTTTCATACAAAAACTTAATTTTCCACCGATCGTTCCTATGGCAGCCATATGAAATTGTGGTCCGATCCAGCTGGTTTTAACATATGTCAAGATATCTTGAGAAACAAAATGTTTTTTCAAAACAAAAATTTAATTTTCGACCGATCGTTCCTATGGCAGCTATATGATATAGTGGTCTGATATTAATAGGATTTTGCATATATATGAAGAGCATAGTAAAACTAATAGTTGCCTGGTTTTGACATATGTCAAGATATCTTGATAAACAAAATGTTTTTTTATACAAAAACTTAATTTTCGACCGATCGTTCCTAAGGCAGCCATATGAAATTGTGGTCCGATCCAGCTGGTTTTGACATATGTCAAGATATCTTGAGAAACAAAATATTTTTCATACAAAAACTTAAATTTTCTACCGATCGTTCCTATTGCAGCTATATGAAACAGTGGTCTGATCCAGCTGGTTTTGACATATGTCAAGATATCTTGATAAACAAAATGTTTTTTCATACAAAAACTTAATTTTCGACCGATGGTTCCTATGGCAGCTATATGAAACAGTGGTCCGATACAGCTGGTTTTGACATATGTCAAGATATTTTGATAAACAAAATGTTTTTTTCATACAAAATCCTAATTTTCGACCGATGATAAAGTTTTTTCATACAAAAACTTAATTTTAGACCGATCGTTCCTACGGCAGCTATATGAAGCAGTGGTCCGATCCAGCTGGTTTTGACATATGTCAAGATACCTTGATAAAAAAATGTTTTTTCATACAAAAACTTAATTTTCGACTGATCGTTCCTATGGCACCTATATTAAACAGTTGTCCGATCCAGCTGGTTTTGACATATGTCAAGATACTTTGATAACCAAAATGTTTTTTTCATACAAAAACTTAATGTTCGACCGATCGTTCCTATGGCAGCTATATGAAACAGTGGTCCGATCCAGCTGGTTTTGACATATGTCAAGATATCTTGATAAAATGTTTTTTCATACAAAAACTTATTTTTCGACCGATGGTTCCTATGGCAGCTATATGAAACAGTGGTCCGATACAGCTAGTTTTGACATATGTCAAGATATTTTGATAAACAAAATGTTTTTTTCAAACAACAAAATTCTAATTTTCGACCGATGATATAGTGGTCCGACCTTAATAGGATTTTGCCTATATTTGAGGAGATTAGTAAAACTCACAATTGCGTAGATTGATAAAAAAATGTTGTTTCATAGAAAAACTTAATTTTCGACTGATCGTTCCTATGGCAGCTATATTAAACAGTTGTCCGATCCAGCTGGTTTTGACATATGTCAAGATACTTTGATAACCAAAATGTTTTTTCATACAAAAACTTAATTTTCGACCGATCGTTCCTATTGCAGCTATATGAAACAGTGGTCCGATCCAGCTGGTTTTGACATATGTCAAGATATCTTGATAAACCAAATGTTTTTTCATACAAAATTTAATTTTCGACCGATCGTTCCTATGGCAGCTATATGATTTAGTGTTCCGATCTTAATAGGATTTTGCATATATATGAGGAGATTAGTAAAACTTATAGTTGCCTAGTTTGATAAACAATATGTTTTTTCATACGAAAACTTAATTTTCGACCGATCGTTCCTATGGCAGCTATATGAAAAAGTGGTCCGATCCAGCTGGTTTTGACATATGTCAAGATATCATGATAAAAAAAATTTTTTTTCATACAAAAACTTAATTTTCGACCGATCGTTCCTATGGCAGCTATATGAAATTGTGGTCCGATCCAGCTGGTTTTGACATATGTCAAGATATCTTGATAAACAAAATGTTTTTTCATACAAAACTTAATTTTCGACCGATCGTTCCTATGGCAGCTATATGAAACAGTGGTCCGATCCAGCTGGCTTTGACGTATGTCAAGATATCTTGATAAACAAAATGTTTTTCATAAAAAAACCTTATTTTCGACCGATGATATAGTGGTCCGACCTTATAGGATTTTGCCTATATATGAGGAGATTAGTAAAACTTACAATTGCGTATATTGATAAACAAAATGTTGTTTCATAGAAAAACCTAATTTTCGACCGATCGTTCCTATGGCATCTATATTAAACAGTGGTCCGATCCAGCTGGTTTTGACATATGTCAAGATATCTTGATAAACCAAATGTTTTTCCATACAAAAACTTAATTTTCGACCGATCGTTCCTATGGCAGCTATATGAAATTGTGGTCCGATCCAGCAGATTTTGACATATGTCAGATTTCTTGATAAACAAAATGTTTTTCATACAAAAACTTATTTTCGACCGATCGTTCCTATGTTAGCTATATGAAACAGTGGTCCGATCCAGCTGGTTTTGACATATGTCAAGATACCTTGATAAACAAAATGTTTTTTCATACAAAAACTTAATTTTCGACCGATCGTTCCTATGGCAGCTATATGATATATTGGTCCGACCTTAATAGAATTTTGCCTATATATGAGGAGATTAGTAAAACTTATAGTTGCCTAGTTTGATAAACAAAATGTTTTTTCATACAGAAACTTAATTTTCGACCGATCGTTCCTATGGCAGCTATTTGAAACAGTGCTCCGGTCCAGCTGGTTTTGACATATGTCAAAATATCTGTTAACAAAATGTTTTTTAAAAAAAAAATATAATTTTCGACCGATCGTTCCCATGGCAGATATATGATATAGTGGTCCGATTATAATAGGATTTTGCATATATATGAAGAGCATAGTAAAACTAATAATTGCCTAGTTTGGTCAAGATATCTCGAAAAACAAAATGTTTTTTTAAATACAACAACTTAATTTTCGACCGACCGTTCCTATGACATATATATGATATAGTGGTACCAGCTTAATGGGATTTTGTCTATATATGAGGAGTATGTAAAACTAATAAATGCCGAGGCTGGTCAAGATATCTTGAAAAACAAACTTTATTTTTTACCACAACTTAATTTTCGACCGATCGTTCCTATGGCAGCTATATGAAACAGTGGTCCGATCCAGCTGGTTTTGACATATGTCAAGATATCTTGATAAACAAAATTTTTTTTTATACAAAAACTTAATTCTCGACCGATCGTTCCTATGGCAGCTATATGAAACAGTGGTCCGATCCTGCTGGTTTTGACATATGTCAAGATATCTTGAGAAACAAAATGTTTTTTCATACAAAAACTTAATTTCCGACCGATCGTTCCTATGGCAGCTATATGAAACAGTGGTCCGATCCAGATGGTTTTGATATATGTCAAGATACCTTGATAAACAAAATGTTATTTCATACAAAAACTTAATTTTCGACTGATCGTTCCTATGGCAGCTATATTAAACAGTTGTCCGATCCAGCTGGTTTTGACATATGTTCATATACTTTGATAACCAAATGTTTTTTCATACAAAAACTTAATGTTCGACCGATCGTTCCTATGGCAGCTATATGAAACTTTGGTCCGATCCAGCTGGTTTTGACATATGTCAAGATATCTTGATAAACAAAATGTTTTTTCATACAAAAACTTAATTTTCGACCGATGGTTCCTATGGCAGCTATATGAAACAGTGGTCCGATACAGCTGGTTTTGACATATGTCAAGATATTTTGATAAACAAAATGTTTTTTCATACAAAAAAATTCTAATTTTCGACCGATGATATAGTGGTCCGACCTTAATAGGATTTTGCCTATATATGAGGAGATTAGTAAAACTTACAATTGCGTAGATTGATAAACAAAATTGTTTCATAGAAAAACTTAATTTTCGACTGATCGTTCCTATGGCAGCTATATGAAATTGTGGTCCGATCCAGCTGGTTTTGACACATGTCAAGATATCTTGAGAAACAAATGTTTTTTCATACAAAAACTTAATTTTCTACCGATCGTTCCAATTGCAGCTATATGAAAAAGTGGTCCGATCTAGCTGTATTTGACATATGTCAAGATATCTTGATAAACAAAATGTTTTTTCATACAAAAACTTAATTTTCGACCGATCGTTCCTATGGCAGCTATATGAAATTGTGGTCCGATCCAGCTGGTTTGACATATGTCAAGATATCTTGAGAAACAGAACGTTTTTTCAAAACAAAAATTAATTTCGACCGATCGTTCCTATGGCAGCTATATGATATAGTGGTCTGATATTAATAGGATTTTGCATATATATGAAGAGCATAGTAAAACTGATAGTTGCCTGGTTTTGACATATGTCAAGATATCTTGATAAACAAAATGTTTTTTCATACAAAAACTTAATTTTCGACCGATCGTTCCTATGGCAGCCATATGAAATTGTAGTCCGATCCAGCTGGTTTTGACATATGTCAAGATATCTTGAGAAACAAAATGTTTTTTCATACAAAAACTTAAATTTTCTACCGATCGTTCCTATTGCAGCTATATGAAACAGTGGTCCGATCCAGCTGGTTTTGACATATGTCACGATATCTTGATAAACAAAATGTTTTTTCATACAAAAACTTAATTTTCGACCGATCGTTCCTATGTCAGCTATATGAAACAGTGGTCCGATACAGCTGGATTTGACATATGTCAAGATATTTTGATAAAAATGTTTTTTTCATAAAAAAAAAATTCTAATTTTCGACCGATGATAAAGTTTTTTCATACAAAAACTTAATTTTCGACCGATCGTTCCTATGGCATCTATATGAAACAGTGGTCCGATCCAGCTGGTTTTGACATATGTCAAGATACCTTGATAAACAAAATGTTTTTTCATACAAAAATTAATTTTCGACCGATCGTTCCTATGGCAGCTATATGAAATTGTGGTCCGATCCAGCTGGTTTTGACATATGTCAAGATATCTTGAGAAACAAAATGTTTTTTCATACAAAAACTTAATTTTTTACCGATCGTTCGTATGGCAGTTATATTAAGCAGTTGTCCGATCCAGCTGGTTATGACATATGTCAAGATACTTTGATAACCAAAATGTTTTTTCATACAAAATCTTAATGTTCGACCGATCGTTCCTATGGCAGCTATATGAAACAGTGGTCCGATCCAGCTGGTTTTGACATATGTCAAGATATCTTGATAAACAAAATGTTTTTTCATACAAAAACTTAATTTTCGACCGATGGTTGCTATGGCAGCTATATGAAACAGTAGTCCGATACAGCTGGTTTTGACATATGTCAAGATATTTTGATAAACGAAATGTTTTTTCATACAAAAAATTCTAATTTTCGACCGATGAAATAGTGGTCCGACCTTAATAGGATTTTGCCTATATATGAGGAGATTAGTAAAACTTACAATTGCGTAGATTGATAAACAAACTGTTGTTTCATAGAAAAACTTAATTTTCGACTGATCGTTCCTATGGCAGCTATATGAAATTGGGGTCCGATCCAGCTGGTTTTGACATATGTCAAGATATCTTGAGAAACAGAATGTTTTTTCAAAACAAAATTTAATTTTCGACCGATCGTTCCTATGGCAGCTATATGATATAGTGGTCTGATATTAATAGGATTTTGCATATATATGAAGAGCATAGTAAAACTGATAGTTGCCTGGTTTTGACATATGTCAAATATCTTGATAAACAAAATGTTTTTTCATACAAAACTTAATTTTCGACCGATCGTTCCTATGGCAGCCATATGAAATTGTAGTCCGATCCAGCTGGTTTTGACATATGTCAAGATATCTTGAGAAACAAAATGTTTTTTCATACAAAAACTTAAATTTTCTACCGATCGTTCCTATTGCAGCTATATGAAACAGTGTCCGATCCAGATGGTTTTGACATATGTCAAGATATCTTGATAAACAAAATGTTTTTTCATACAAAATTTAATTTTCGACCGATCGTTCCTATGGCAGCTATATGATTTAGTGTTCCGATCTTAATAGGATTTTGCATATATGAGGAGATTAGTAAACTTATAGTTGCCTAGTTTGATAAACAATATGTTTTTCATACGAAAACTTAATTTTCGACCGATCGTTCCTATGGCAGCTATATGAAAAAGTGGTCCGATCCAGCTGGTTTTGACATATGTCAAGATATCATGATAAAAAAAATTTTTTTTCATACAAAAACTTAATTTTCGACCGATCGTTCCTATGGCAGCTATATGAAATTGTGGTCCGATCCAGCTGGTTTTGACATATGTCAAGATATCTTGATAAACAAAATGTTTTTTCATACAAAAACTTAATTTTCGACCGATCGTTCCTATGGCAGCTATATGAAACAGTGGTCCGATCCAGCTGGCTTTGACGTATGTCAAGATATCTTGATAAACAAAATGTTTTTCATAAAAAAACCTTATTTTCGACCGATGATATAGTGGTCCGACCTTAATAGGATTTTGCCTATATATGAGGAGATTAGTAAACTTACAATTGCGTATATTGATAAACAAAATGTTGTTTCATAGAAAAACCTAATTTTCGACCGATCGTTCCTATGGCATCTATATTAAACAGTGGTCCGATCCAGCTGGTTTTGACATATGTCAAGATATCTTGATAAACCAAATGTTTTTCCATACAAAAACTTAATTTTCGACCGATCGTTCCTATGGCAGCTATATGAAATTGTGGTCCGATCCAGCAGATTTTGACATATGTCAGATTTCTTGATAAACAAAATGTTTTTCATACAAAAACTTATTTTCGACCGATCGTTCCTATGTTAGCTATATGAAACAGTGGTCCGATCCAGCTGGTTTTGACATATGTCAAGATACCTTGATAAACAAAATGTTTTTCATACAAAAACTTAATTTTCGACCGATCGTTCCTATGGCAGCTATATGATATATTGGTCCGACCTTAATAGAATTTTGCCTATATATGAGGAGATTAGTAAAACTTATAGTTGCCTAGTTTGATAAACAAAATGTTTTTTCATACAGAAACTTAATTTTCGACCGATCGTTCCTATGGCAGCTATTTGAAACAGTGCTCCGGTCCAGCTGGTTTTGACATATGTCAAATATCTTGTTAACAAAATGTTTTTTAAAAAAAAAATATAATTTTCGACCGATCGTTCCCATGGCAGATATATGATATAGTGGTCCGATTATAATAGGATTTTGCATATATATGAAGAGCATAGTAAAACTAATAATTGCCTAGTTTGGTCAAGATATCTCGAAAAACAAAATGTTTTTTTAAATACAACACTTAATTTTCGACCGACCGTTCCTATGACATATATATGATATAGTGGTACCAGCTTAATGGGATTTTGTCTATATATGAGGAGTATGTAAAACTAATAAATGCCGAGGCTGGTCAAGATATCTTGAAAAACAAACTTTATTTTTTTACCACAACTTAATTTTCGACCGATCGTTCCTATGGCAGCTATATGAAACAGTGGTCCGATCCAGCTGGTTTGACATATGTCAAGATATCTTGATAAACAAAATTTTTTTTTATACAAAAAACTTAATTCTCGACCGATCGTTCCTATGGCAGCTATATGAAACAGTGGTCCGATCCAGCTGGTTTTGACATATGTCAAGATATCTTGAGAAACAAAATGTTTTTTCATACAAAAACTTAATTTCCGACCGATCGTTCCTATGGCAGCTATATGAACAGTGGTCCGATCCAGATGGTTTTGATATATGTCAAGATACCTTGATAAACAAAATGTTATTTCATACAAAAACTTAATTTTCGACTGATCGTTCCTATGGCAGCTATATTAAACAGTTGTCCGATCCAGCTGGTTTTGACATATGTTCATATACTTTGATAACCAAAATGTTTTTTCATACAAAACTTAATGTTCGACCGATCGTTCCTATGGCAGCTATATGAAACTTTGGTCCGATCCAGCTGGTTTTGACATATGTCAAGATATCTTGATAAACAAATGTTTTTTCATACAAAACTTAATTTTCGACCGATGGTTCCTATGGCAGCTATATGAACAGTGGTCCGATCCAGCTGGTTTTGACATATGTCAAGATATTTGATAAACAAAATGTTTTTTCATACAAAAAATTCTAATTTTCGACCGATGATATAGTGGTCCGACCTTAATAGCATTTTGCCTATATATGAGGAGATTAGTAAAACTTACAATTGCGTAGATTGATAAACAAAATGTTGTTTCATAGAAAAACTTAATTTTCGACTGATCGTTCCTATGGCAGCTATATGAAATTGTGGTCCGATCCAGCTGGTTTTGACACATGTCAAGATATCTTGAGAAACAAAATGTTTTTTCATACAAAAACTTAATTTTCTACCGATCGTTCCAATTGCAGCTATATGAAAAAGTGGTCCGATCTAGCTGTATTTGACATATGTCAAGATATCTTGATAAACAAAATGTTTTTTCATACAAAAACTTAATTTTCGACCGATCGTTCCTATGGCAGCTATATGAAATTGTGGTCCGATCCAGCTGGTTTTGACATATGTCAAGATTCTTGAGAAACAGAACGTTTTTTTCAAAACAAAAATTAATTTTCGACCGATCGTTCCTATGGCAGCTATATGATATAGTGGTCTGATATTAATAGGATTTTGCATATATGAAGAGCATAGTAAAACTGATAGTTGCCTGGTTTTGACATATGTCAAGATATCTTGATAAACAAATGTTTTTTTCATACAAAAACTTAATTTCGACCGATCGTTCCTATGGCAGCCATATGAAATTGTAGTCCGATCCAGCTGGTTTTGACATATGTCAAGATATCTTGAGAAACAAAATGTTTTTTCATACAAAAACTTAAATTTTCTACCGATCGTTCCTATTGCAGCTATATGAAACAGTGGTCCGATCCAGCTGGTTTTGACATATGTCAAGATATCTTGATAAACAAAATGTTTTTTCATACAAAAACTTAATTTTCGACCGATCGTTCCTATGTCAGCTATATGAAACAGTGGTCCGATACAGCTGGATTTGACATATGTCAAATATTTTGATAAAAAATGTTTTTTTCATAAAAAAAAATTCTAATTTTCGACCGATGATAAAGTTTTTTCATACAAAAACTTAATTTTCGACCGATCGTTCCTATGGCATCTATATGAAACAGTGGTCCGATCCAGCTGGTTTTGACATATGTCAAGATACCTTGATAAACAAAATGTTTTTTCATACAAAAAATTAATTTTCGACCGATCGTTCCTATGGCAGCTATATGAAATTGTGGTCCGATCCAGCTGGTTTTGACATATGTCAAGATATCTTGAGAAACAAAATGTTTTTTCATACAAAAACTTAATTTTCGACCGATCGTTCGTATGGCAGTTATATTAAGCAGTTGTCCGATCCAGCTGGTTATGACATATGTCAAGATACTTTGATAACCAAAATGTTTTTTCATACAAAATCTTAATGTTCGACCGATCGTTCCTATGGCAGCTATATGAAACAGTGGTCCGATCCAGCTGGTTTTGACATATGTCAAGATATCTTGATAAACAAAATGTTTTTTTTCATACAAAAACTTAATTTTCGACCGATGGTTGCTATGGCAGCTATATGAAACAGTAGTCCGATACAGCTGGTTTTGACATATGTCAAGATATTTTGATAAACGAAATGTTTTTTTCATACAAAAAATTCTAATTTTCGACCGATGAAATAGTGGTCCGACCTTAATAGGATTTTGCCTATATATGAGGAGATTAGTAAAACTTACAATTGCGTAGATTGATAACAAACTGTTGTTTCATAGAAAACTTAATTTTCGACTGATCGTTCCTATGGCAGCTATATGAAATTGGGGTCCGATCCAGCTGGTTTTGACATATGTCAAGATATCTTGAGAAACAGAATGTTTTTTCAAAACAAAAATTTAATTTTCGACCGATCGTTCCTATGGCAGCTATATGATATAGTGGTCTGATATTAATAGGATTTTGCATATATATGAAGAGCATAGTAAAACTGATAGTTGCCTGGTTTTGACATATGTCAAGATATCTTGATAAACAAAATGTTTTTTCATACAAAAACTTAATTTTCGACCGATCGTTCCTATGGCAGCCATATGAAATTGTAGTCCGATCCAGCTGGTTTTGACATATGTCAAGATATCTTGAGAAACAAAATGTTTTTTCATACAAAAACTTAAATTTTCTACCGATCGTTCCTATTGCAGCTATATGAAACAGTGGTCCGATCCAGATGGTTTTGACATATGTCAAGATATCTTGATAAACAAAATGTTTTTTCATACAAAAACTTAATTTTCGACCGATCGTTCCTATGTCAGCTATATGAAACAGTGGTCCGATACAGCCGGATTTGACATATGTCAAGATATTTTGATAAAAAATGTTTTTTTCATACAAAATCCTAATTTTCGACCGATGATAAAGTTTTTTCATACAAAAACTTAATTTTCGACCGATCGTTCCTATGGCATCTATATGAAACAGTGGTCCGATCCAGCTGGTTTTGACATATGTCAAGATACCTTGATAAACAAAATGTTTTTTCATACAAAAAATTAATTTTCGACCGATCGTTCCTATGGCAGCTATATGAAATTGTGGTCCGATCCAGCTGGTTTTGACATATGTCAAGATATCTTGAGAAACAAAATGTTTTTCATACAAAAACTTAATTTTCGACCGATCGTTCGTATGGCAGCTATATTAAGCAGTTGTCCGATCCAGCTGGTTATGACATATGTCAAGATACTTTGATAACCAAAATGTTTTTCATACAAAATCTTAATGTTCGACCGATCGTTCCTATGGCAGCTATATGAAACAGTGGTCCGATCCAGCTGGTTTTGACATATGTCAAGATATCTTGATAAACAAAATGTTTTTTCATACAAAAACTTAATTTTCGACCGATGGTTGCTATGGCAGCTATATGAAACAGTAGTCCGATACAGCTGGTTTTGACATATGTCAAGATATTTTGATAAACGAAATGTTTTTTTCATACAAAAAATTCTAATTTTCGACCGATGAAATAGTGGTCCGACCTTAATAGGATTTTGCCTATATATGAGGAGATTAGTAAAACTTACAATTGCGTAGATTGATAAACAAACTGTTGTTTCATAGAAAACTTAATTTTCGACTGATCGTTCCTATGGCAGCTATATTAAACAGTTGTCCGATCTAGCTGGTTTTGACATATGTCAAGATACTTTGATAACCAAAATTTTTTTTCATACAAAAACTTAATTTTCGACCGATCGATCCTATGGCAGCTATATGAAACAGTGGTCCGATCCAGCTGGCTTTGACATATGTCAAGATATCTTGATAAACAAAATGTTTTTTCATACAAAACCTTATTTTCGACCGATGATATAGTGGTCCGACCTTAATAGGATTTTGCCTATATATGAGGAGATTAGTAAAACTTACAATTGCGTAGACTGATAAACAAAATGTTGTTTCATAGAAAAAGTTAATTTTCGACTGATCGTTCCTATGGCATCTATATTAAACAGTTGTCCGATCCAGCTGGTTTTGGCATATGTCAAGATACTTTGATAACCAAAATGTTTTTTCATACAAAAACCTTATTTTCGACCGATGATATAGTGGTCCGATCTTAATAGGATTTTGCATATATATGAGGAGATTAGTAAAACTTATAGTTGCCTAGTTTGATAATCAGTATGTTTTTTCATACAAAAACTGAATTTTCGACCGATCGTTCCTATGGCAGCTATATGAAACAGTGGTCCGATCCAGCTTATTTTGACATATGTCAAGATATCATCATAAACAAAAAGTTTTTTTATACAAAAACTTAATTTTCGACCGATCGTTCCTATGGCAGCTATATGAAATTGTGGTATAGTGGACCGACCTTAATAGGATTTTGCCTATATATGAGGAGATTAGTAAAACTTACAATTGCGTAGACTGATAAAGAAAATGTTGTTTCATAGAAAAACTTAATTTTCGACTGATCGTTCCTATGGCATCTATATTAAACAGTTGTCCGATCCAGCTGGTTTTGGCATATGTCAAGATACTTTGATAACCAAAATGTTTTTTCATACAAAAACCTTATTTTCGACCGATGATATAGTGGTCCGATCTTAATAGGATTTTGCATATATGAGGAGATTAGTAAAACTTATAGTTGCCTAGTTTGATAAACAATATGTTTTTTCATACAATAACTTAATTTTCGACCGATCGTTCCTATGGCAGCTATATGAAACAGTGGTCCGATCCAGCTTGTTTTGACATATGTCAAGATATCATGATAAACATAATGTTTTTCATACAAAAACTTAATTTTCGACCGATTCTTCGTATGGGAGCTATATGAAACAGTGGTCCGTACCAGCTGGTTTTGACATATGTCAAGATATCTTGATAAAAAAAATGTTTTTTCATACAAAAACTTAATTTTCGACCGATCGTTCCTATGGCAGCTATATGAAATTGTAGTCCGATCCAGCTGGTTTTGACATATGTCAAGATATCTTGAGAAACAAAATGTTTTTTCATACAAAAACTTAAATTTTCTACCGATCGTTCCTATTGCAGCTATATGAAACAGTGGTCCGATCCAGCTGGTTTTGACATATGTCAAGATATCTTGATAAACAAAATGTTTTTTCATACAAAAACTTAATTTTCGACCGATGGTTCCTATGGCAGCTATATGAAACAGTGGTCCGATACAGCTGGTTTTGACATATGTCAAGATATGTTGATAAACAAAATGTTTTTTTCATACAAAATCCTAATTTTCGACCGATGATAAAGTTTTTTCATACAAAAACTTAATTTTCGACCGATCGTTCCTATGGCAGCTATATGAAACAGTGGTCCGATCCAGCTGGTTTTGACATATGTCAAGATACCTTGATAAACAAAATGTTTTTTCATACAAAAACTGAATTTTCGACCGATCGTTCCTATGGCAGCTATATGAAATTGTGGTCCGATCCAGCTGGTTTTGACATATGTCAAGATATCTTGAGAAACAAAATGTTTTTTTATACAAAAACTTAATTTTCGACTGATCGTTCCTATGGCAGCTTTATTAAACAGTCCGATCCAGCTGGATTTGACATATGTCAAGATACTTTGATAACCAAAATGTTTTTTCATACAAAAACAAAAATTTTGATAAACAAAATGTTTTTTTCATACAAAAAAATTCTAATTTTCTACCGATGATATAGTGGTCCGACCTTAATAGGATTTTGCCTATATATGAGGAGATTAGTAAAACTTACAACTGCGTAGATTGATAAACAAAATGTTGTTTCATAGAAAAACTTAATTTTCGACCGATCGTTCCTATGGCAGCTATATTAAACAGTTGTCCGATCCAGCTGGTTTTGCAATATGTCAAGATACTTTGATAACCAAAATGTTTTTCATACAAAAACTTAATTTTCGACCGATCGTTCCTATGGCAGCTATATGAAACAGTGGTCCGATCCAGCTGGCTTTGACATATGTCAAGATATCTTGATAAACAAAATGTTTTTTCAAACAAAACTTAATTTTCGACCGATCGTTCCTATGGCAGCTATATGAAACAGTGGTCCGATCCAGCTGGTTTTGACATATTTCAAGATATCTTGATAAACAAAATGTTTTTCATACAAAAACTTAATTTTCGACCGATCGTTCCTATGGCAGCTATATGAAACAGTGGTCCGATCCAGCTGGCTTTGACATATGTCAAGATATCTTGATAAACAAAATGTTTTTTCAAACAAAAACTTAATTTTCGACCGATCGTTCCTATGGCAGCTATATGAAACAGTGGTCCGATCCAGCTGGTTTTGACATATTTCAAGATATCTTGATAAACAAAATGTTTTTTTATACAAAACTTAATTTTCGACTGATCGTTCCTATGGCAGCTTTATTAAACAGTCCGATCCAGCTGGATTTGACATATGTCAAGATACTTTGATAACCAAAATGTTTTTTTCATACAAAAACAAAAAATTTTGATAAACAAAATGTTTTTTTCATATAAAAACCTTATTTTCGACCGATGATATAGTGGTCCGACCTTAATAGGGTTTTGCCTATATATGAGGAGATTAGTAAAACTTACAATTGCGTAGATTGATAAACAAATTTTGTTTCATAGAAAAACTGAATTTTCGACTGATCGTTCCTATGGCAGCTATATTAAACAGTTGTCCGATCCAGCTGGTTTCGCATGTGTCAAGATACTTTGATAACCAAAATGTTTTTTCATACAAAACTTAATGTTTGTCCGATCGTTTCTATGGCAGCTATATGAAACAGTGTTCCGATCCAGCTGACATATGTCAAGATATCTTGACATATGTCAAGATATTTTGAGAAACAAAACAGTTTTTCATACAAAAACTTAATTTTCGACCGATGGTTCCTATAGCAGCTATATGAAACAGTGGTCCGATACAGCTGGTTTTGACATATGTCAAGATACTTTGATAACCAAAATGTTTTTTCATACAAAAACTTAATGTTCGACCGATCGTTCTTATGGCAGCTATATGAAACAGTGGTCCGATCCAGCTGGTGTTGACATATGTCAAGATATCTTGATAAACAAAATGTTTTTTCATACAAAAACTTAATTTTCGACCGATGGTTCCTATGGCAGCTATATGAAACAGTGGTCCGATACAGCTGGATTTGACATATGTCAAGATATGTTGATAAACAAAATGTTTTTTTCATACAAAATCCTAATTTTCGACCGATGATAAAGTTTTTTCATACAAAAACTTAATTTTCGACTGATCGTTCCTATGGCAGCTATATTAAACAGTTGTCCGATCCAGCTGGTTTTGACATATGTCAAGATACTTTGATAACCAAAATGTTTTTTCATACAAAAACTTAATGTTCGACCGATCGTTCTTATGGCAGCTATATGAAACAGTGGTCCGATCCAGCTGGTGTTGACATATGTCAAGATATCTTGATAAACAAAATGTTTTTTCATACAAAAACTTAATTTTCGACCGATGGTTCCTATGGCAGCTATATGAAACAGTGGTCCGATACAGCTGGTTTTGACATATGTCAAGATATTTTGATAAACAAAATGTTTTTTTCATACAAAAAAATTCTAATTTTCGACCGATGATATAGTGGTCCGACCTTAATAGGATTTTGCCTATATATGAGGAGATTAGTAAAAACTTACAATTGCGTAGATTGATAAACAAAATTTTGTTTCATAGAAAAACTGAATTTTCGACTGATCGTTCCTATGGCAGCTATATTAAATAGTTGTCCGATCCAGCTGGTTTTGGCATATGTCAAGATACTTTGATAACCAAAATGTTTTTTCATACAAAAACTTAATGTTCGTCCGATCGTTTCTATGGCAGCTATATGAAACAGTGGTCCGATCCAGCTGACATATGTCAAGATATCTTGACATATGTCAAGATATCTTGATAAACCAAATGTTTTCCATACAAAAACTTAATTTTCGACCGATCGTTCCTATGGCAGCTATATGAAATTGTGGTCCGATCCAGCAGGTTTTGACATATGTCAAGATATCTTGATAAACAAAATGTTTTTTCATACAAAAACTTATTTTCGACCGATCGTTCCTATGGCAGCTATATGAAACAGTGGTCCGATCCAGCTGGTTTTGACATATGTCAAGATACCTTGATAAACAAAATGTTTTTTCATACAAAAACTTTATTTTCGACCGATCGTTCCTATGGCAGCTATATGATATAGTGGTCCGACCTTAATAGAATTTTGCCTATATATGAGGAGATTAGTAAAACTCATAGTTGCCTAGTTTGATAAACAAAATGTTTTTTCATACAGAAACTTAATTTTCGACCGATCGTTCCTATGGCAGCTATATGAAACAGTGGTCCGATCCAGCTGGTTTTGACATGTCAAGATATCTTGATAAACCAAATGTTTTTTCATTCAAAAACTTAATTTTCGACCGATCGTTCCTATGGCAGCTATATGATTTAGTGTTCCGATCTTAATAGGATTTTGCATATATATGAGGAGCTTAGTAAAACTAAAAGTTGCCTAGTTTGGTCAAGATATCTTCGTGAACAAAATGTTTTTTCTTTTATACAAAAACTTAAGTTTCGACCGATCGTTCCTATGGCAGCTATATGAAACAGTGGTCCGATCCAGCTGGCTTTGACATATGTCAAGATATCTTGAGAAACAAAATGTTTTTTCATACAAAAACTTAACTTTCGACCGATAGTTCCTATGGCAGCTATATGAAACAGTGGTCCGATCCAGCTGGTTTTGACATATGTCAAGATATCTTGATAAACAAAATGTTTTTTCATACAAAAACTTAATTCTCGACCGATCGTTCTAATGGCAGCTATATGAAACAGTGGTCCGATACAGCTGGTTTTGATGTATGTCAAGATACTTTGATAACCAAAATGTTTTTTCATACAAAAACTTAATGTTCGACCGATCTTTCCTATGGCAGCTATATGAAACAGATGTCCGATCCAGCTGGTTTTGACATATGTCAAGATACTTTTACAACCAAATGTTTTTTCATACAAAACTTAATTTTCGACCGATGGTTCCTATGGCAGCTATATGAAACAGTGGTCCGATACAGCTGGTTTTGACATATGTCAAGATATTTTGATAAACAAAATGTTTTTTTCATACAAAAAAATTCTAATTTTCGACCGATGATATAGTGGTCCGGCCTTAATAGGATTTTGCCTATATATGAGGAGATTAGTAAAACTTACAATTGCGTAGATTGATAAACAAAATGTTGTTTCATAGAAAAACTTAATTTTCGACTGATCGTTCCTATGGCAGCTATATTAAACAGTAGTCCGATCCAGCTGGTTTTGCAATATGTCCAGATACTTTGATAACCAAAATGTTTTTTCATACAAAAACTTAATTTTCGACCGATCGTTCCTATGGCAGCTATATGAAACAGTGGTCCGATCCAGCTGGCTTTGACATATGTCAAGATATCTTGATAAACAAAATGTTTTTTCATACAAAAACCTTATTTTCGATCGATGATATAGTGGTCCGACCTTAATAGGGTTTTGCCTATATATGAGGAGATTAGTAAAACTTACAATTGCGTAGATTGATAAACAAAATGTTGTTTCATAGAAAAACTGAATTTTCGACTGATCGTTCCTATGGCAGCTATATGAAACAGTGTTCCGATCCAGCTGACATATGTCAAGATATCTTGACATATGTCAAGATATCTTGATAAACCAAATGTTTTTCCATACAAAAACTTAATTTTCGACCGATCGTTCCTATGGCAGCTACATGAAATTGTGGTCCGATCCAGCAGGTTTTGACATATGTCAAGATATCTTGATAAACAAAATGTTTTTTCATACAGAAACTTAATTTTCGACCGATCGTTTCTATGGCAGCTATATGAAACAGTGGTCCGATCCAGCTGGTTTTGACATGTCAAGATATCTAGATAAACCAAATGTTTTTTGATTCAAAAACTTAATTTTCGACCGATCGTTCCTATGGCAGCTATATGATTTAGTGTTCCGATCTTAATAGGATTTTGCATATATATGAGGAGCTTAGTAAAACTAAAAGTTGCCTAGTTTGGTCAAGATATCTTCGTGAACAAAATGTTTTTTCTTTTATACAAAAACTTAAGTTTCGACCGATCGTTCCTATGGCAGCTATATGAAACAGTGGTCCGATCCAGATGGCTTTGACATATGTCAAGATATCTTCAGAAACAAAATGTTTTTTCATACAAAAACTTAACTTTCGACCGATAGTTCCTATGGCAGCTATATGAAACAGTGGTCCGATCCAGCTGGTTTTGACATATGTCAAGATATCTTGATAAACAAAATGTTTTTTCATACAAAAACTTAATTCTCGACCGATCGTTCCTATGGCAGCTATATGAAACAGCGGTCCGATACAGCTGGTTTTGATGTTTTTTTCATACAAAATCCTACATTTCGACCGATGATATAGTGGTCCGACCTTAATAGGATTTTGCCTATATATGAGGAGATTAGTAGAACTTATAGTTGCCTAGTTTGATAAACAAAATATTTTTTCATACAAAAACTTAATTTTCGACCGATCGTTCCTATGGCAGCTTTATGAAACTGTGGTCCGATCCAGCTGGATTTGACATATGTCAAGATACTTTGATAAACAAAATGTTTTTTCATACAAAAACTTAATTTTCGACCGATCGTTCCTATGGCAGCTATATGAACCAGTGGTGCGATCCAGCTGGTTTTGACATATGTCAAGATATCTTGATAAACCAAATGTTTTTTCATACAAAAACTTAATTTTCGACCAATCGTTCCTATGGCAGCTATATGAAACAGTGGTCCGATCCAGCTGGTTTTGACATATGTCAAGATATCTTGCTAAACAAAATGTTTTTTCATACAAAAACTTAATTTGCGACCGATCGTTCCTATGGCAGCTATATGAAACAGTGGTCCGTTACAGCTGGTTTGGCATATGTCAAGATATCTTGATAAACAAAATGTTTTTTCATACAAAAACCTAATTTTCGACCAATGATATAGTGGTCCGACCTTAATAGGATTTTGCCTATATATGAGGAGATTAGTAAAACTTACAATTGCTTAGATTGATAAACAAAATTTTTTTCATACAAAAACTTAATTTTCGACTGGTCGTTCCTATGGCAGCTATATGAAACAGTGGTCCGATCCAGCTGGTTTTGACATATGTCAAGATATCTTGATAAACAAAATGTTTCCTTCATACAAAAACTTAATTTTCGACCGATCGTTCCTATGGCAGCTATATGAAACAGTGGTCCGATCCAGCTGGTTTTGACATATGTCAAGATATTTTGATAAACAAAATGTTTTTTTCATACAAAAACCTAATTTTCGACCGATCGTTCCTATGGCAGCTATATGAAACACTGGTCCGATCCAGCTGGTTTTGACATATGTCAAAATATCTTGATGAACAAAATGCTTTTTTACACAAAAGCTTTATGAAACAGTGCTCCGATCCAGCTGGTTTTGACATATGTCAAGATATCTCGATAAACAAAATGTTTTTTTCATACAAAAACTTAATTTCGACCGATCGTTCCTATGGCAGCTATGTGAAACAGTGATCCGATCCAGCTGGTTTTGACATATGTCAAGATATCTTGATAAACAAAATGTTTCTTTCATACAAAAACTTAATTTTCGACCGATCGTTCCTATGGCAGCTATATAAAACACTGGTCCGATCCAGCTGGTTTTGACATATGTCAAAATATCTTGATAAACAAAATGTTTTTTCATACAACAACTTAATTTTCGACTGATCGTTCCTATGGCAGCTATATGATATATTAGTCCGATCTGAATAGGATTTTGCATATATATGAAGAGCATAGTAAAACTAATAAATGCCGAGTTTGATCAAAATATCTTGATGAACAAACTGTTTTTCATACAAAAACTTAATTTTCGACCGATCGTTCCTATGGCAGCTATATGATTTAGTGTTCCGATCTTAAAAGGATTTCGCATATATATGAGGAGCTTAGTAAAAATAAAAGTTGCCTAGTTTGGTCAAGATATCTTCATGAACAAAATGTTTTTTTTTTATACAAAAACATAATTTTCGACCGATCGTTCCTATGGCAGCTTTATGAAACTGTGGTCCGATCCAGCTGGATTTGACATATGTCAAGATACTTTGATAACCAAAATGTTTTTTCATAAAAAAATTTAATTTTCGACCGATCGTTCCTATGGCAGCTATAAGAAACAGTGGTCCGATCCAGCTGGCTTTGACATATGTCAAGATATCTTGATAAACAAAATGTTTTTTCATACAAAAAACTAATTTTCGATCGATGATATAATGGTCCGACCTTAATAGGATTTTGCCTATATATGAGGAGATAAGTAAAACTTACAATTGCGTAGATTGATCAACAAAATGTTTTTTTCATACAAAAACTTAATTTTCGACTGATCGTTCCTATGGCAGCTATATTAAACAGTTGTCCGATCCAGCTGGTTTTGACATATGTCAAGATACTTTGATAACCAAAATGTTTTTTCATACAAAAACTTAATTTTCGACTGATCGTTCCTATGGCAGCTATATTAAACAGTTGTCCGATCCAGCTGGATTTGACATATGTCAAGATACTTTGATAAACAAAATGTTTTTTCATACAAAAACTTAATTTTCGACCGATTGTTCCTATGGCAGCTATATGAAACAGTGGTCCGATCCAGCTGGTTTTGACATATGTTAAGATATCTTGAGAAACAAAATGTTTTTTCATACAAAAACTTAATTTTCGACCGATCGTTCCTATGGCACCTACATGAAACAGTGGTCCGATCCAGCTGGTTTTGACATATGTCAAGATATCTTGATAAACAAAATGTTTTTTCATACAAAAACTTTATTTTCGACCGATCGTTCCTATGGAAGCTATATGAAATTGTGGTCCGATCCAGCTGGTTTTGACGCTATTAGAGCCTACATCTAAGCAGAATGTTGTAAGTAGGAAATACGTGTTCTCAAGTTACATTAAAATAATCTTAATTTGCTATATTAATAAAGAAAATACAATAAATAGGAAAAATAAAAGTAAGAAGATTGTTAATAAAGTAAAGCAATGTAAGTTAGATAAAGAGTGTTAAGTAGATAGGACAGAGAGAAAAGTAATGGGAAATCACCGACCCGGTGGGGGAAAATTTTTTAGCCTGTCCGGCAAGCTATGCCCCGGCTCATAGCTGGGAATGGTCAGCGACTTCCCGAAGGTATCCTGAAAGCTACGATTTTATTAGGGGTAGAGACAGTTCGGTAGAGAAAACGTGATGCAAACTATTATAATTTTTACATAGCACGCGAAAAGGATTGTGCATAGCGTAGTCTGTTGTGCACGTAGATAGTAAGGGGCGATAATTTCTGGTTGGTCTAGCCGGAACAGAGAATTGAAGACGCGCTAGCAGAAAAGGAGAATGTATGTCGCCAATAATCAACTTATGTAGAAGGACAACACCGAGAATTGTTCTACGGTTGGTTAACGACGGAAGGTTGAGAAGAAGCAGTCTGCTGGAGTAGGATGGCAACCGAAGATTAGGGTCCCAATTTAAACCTCGTAAGGCAAAAAGCAGAAATTGCTTCTGAACAGATTCAATACGATCCTGGCTATTGTTATACTGTGGAGACCAGATGCAAGAGCAGTATTCAAGGATAGGGCGAACAAGAGAGATGTACAGAAGTTTTGTTATAAAAGGATCGTTAAACTCTTTAGATCATCGTTTAATGAATCCAAGTACACCTTTTGCCTCATTAACGATGGTATCTATGTGAAGATTGAAACAGAGTTTAGAATCAAAAATTACGCCTAGATCCTTAACTGTTAGTATACAATGCAAAGGGATATTATCGATTGTATAACTGACAAGATAAGGTGTAGTACGATTAAAAGTCATAAACATACACTTTGAACAATTTAGATGCAATTGATTGGCCGAACACCATAGTTGCATAGCGTTCAAATCGTCTTGTAGACGAGAATGATGTAGGGGATTAGTGTATGATAGAAAAAGTTTGACATCGTCCGCATACATGAGTACACGGGCATGTGATATAACAGAGGGGAGATCATTTATAAAAAGAGTAAAGAGTAAAGGTCCAAGATGACTACCTTAAGGAACACCAGAAGTAACGTGAACCCGTTTAGAGGTAGTCAGCCTCAGCATTACTCTTTGGGTCCTACCTATTAAATAAGAATTAATCCAAAGCAAAAGAGACAGGGGGAAACCTATTCGGTCAAGTTTAAAAAGTAAAATGTCATGGTGCACAGAGTCAAACGCCTTACTGAAGTCAGTGTAAATGACATCAGTTTGCATTTTCGAAAGGAAAGCATCGTTTACCAAGGAAGTAAACTCAAGCAGATTGGTCGTAGTTGACCGATTCTTTACGAATCCATGTTGATGATATGAGATGATATAAGATTCTTTCCAAAGAGATGGATGATTAAAAGCTTTAGCAATGGATAAAGAAGGGAAGAACTACACTCCTTGAGAAGACAACTAGGAATATTGTCCGGCCCAGGAGAAGAATTAGTATTAGGACAGACTGAAGAGTAAGTTGATTGGAAAAATTAGCAAAGAGGTTAGCAGAATCAGTGTCATTGCTAGCTTTATCAAAGCCAAGAAAAAAGAAGATGGCAAACTTGAAGATTTACGCTTCAAGTTTACAAAATTATAAAACTGTCTCGGATTTCGGGCAAATTGCCTTTTACAACGTGTTAGATAATTCTCATAGCATTGATAATTAAGAAGAAAGAAGTTCGACTTGGCTATGGAATATTTAGCCAAGTCTGTACACGAACCAGACTTTTTAAACTTTTTAAAATATTTGGATTTTACATTTTTTAGATGTGATAATCTGGTAGTAAACCATTGTGGTTTTGAAAAAGTAGTCGAAGGAATTGACTTAGGAATACACACATCGAAGAGGGAGATTAGGGTGATGTAAAAAAAATTAATGGCTGTATTCATATCAACTAAGTCATATAAGAAAGACCAATCGGTTGAATAAATAAGCTGATTCAGCAAAAAATAATTTCCTTTGCGAAAGCAATAGCGGGTCTTATTGGCTGATGAGCACGAAATGAAAGGATTACAATTTAGCATTGCAATCTCTAAAGTTGGATGATAGACATCCTCAGGAAGAGATAAAGGAGGGGACCTAGACACATTAGAAATAAGGTAGTCGTTAACAAATACAAGGTCAAGTGTTCTAATCAAATGATTAGAAATTGAATTGATTTGAAACAACGAAAGATCAAGCAAGCAGTCTATAAAATCGTGCTGTGCTGAGGGCAGTAAATAATGACCAAGAGATGTTGGGCAAATTAAAATCACCCAAAACCATAAATAGGTCATTATCACGCACGTGTGAAGAAACTTCTTTAATACAAGTAATATGTTTCATATAAACTTGAATATCAGAAGAAGGTGGGACATAAGAGCATGTTACATAGACATTCCGTGTAGGAAAAGACACCTTAACTGAGACAATCTCAGCGTCAGTAGGCGTACTACAACAGAAAAGTTCAGACTGGAGAGTGGCTTTAACGGCAATTAACACCCTACCACCTCGAGTCGGCCGATCATTTCTATACAAAATAAAGTTATTTGATAAAATCTCAAAATCAGATATGGTTGAGTTCAGCCATGTTTCTGAAAATGCTATTATATCCGAATTGAAGGAAGTGCTGGCCATGAAAAGATTTTTAAGTTTTGAAATGAGACCTCTAACATTCTGATAATGAATAAAGATTTGGTCAGAAGATGAAGCTAGTTTTTTGGGGCAGAAATGGTACCCTGTATTGAAGGGACTGGAAGGGTGACAGGCTGGTTACGCTTTTTATGAAGAACATAGTAAAACTAATAAATGCCGAGTTTGATCAAAATATCTTGATGAACAAAATGTTTTTTTACACAAAAGCCTTATTTTCGACCGATCGTTCCTATGGCAGCTATATGATTTAGTGGTCCGATCATAATAGGATTTTGCATATATGTGAGGAGCTTAGTAAAACTTATAGTTGCCTAGTTTGGTCAAGATATCCCGAAAAACAAATCTTAATACAACAATTTAATTTTCGACCGACCGTTCCTATGACAGATATATGATATAGTGGTCCCAGCTTAATGGGATTTTGTCTATATATGAGGAGTATAGTAAAACTAATAAATGCCGAGGTTGGTCAAGATGTCTTGAAAAACAAAATTTTTTTCATACAACTTAATTTTCGACCGATCGTTCCTATGGCAGCTATATGAAACAGTGGTCCGATCCAGCTGGTTTTGACATATTTCAAGATATCTTGATAAAGAAAATGTTTTTCATACAAAAACTAAATTTTCGACCGGTCGTTCCTATGGCAGCTATATTAAACAGTTGTCCGATCCAGCTGGATTTGACATATGTCAAGATACTTTGATAAACAAAATGTTTTCATACAAAAACTTAATTTTCGACCGATTGTTCCTATGGCAGCTATATGAAACAGTGGTCCGATCCAGCTGGTTTTGACATATGTTAAGATATCTTGAGAAACAAAATGTTTTTTCATACAAAAACTTAATTTTCGACCGATCGTTCCTATGGCACCTACATGAAACAGTGGTCCGATCCAGCTGGTTTTGACATATGTCAAGATATCTTGATAAACAAAATGTTTTTTCATACAAAAACTTTATTTTCGACCGATCGTTCCTATGGAAGCTATATGAAATTGTGGTCCGATCCAGCTGGTTTTGACGCTCTTAGAGCCTACATCTAAGCAGAATGTTGTAAGTAGGAAATACGTGTTCTCAAGTTACATTAAAATAATCTTAATTTGCTATATTAATAAAGAAAATACAATAAATAGGAAAAATAAAAGTAAGAAGATTGTTAATAAAGTAAAGCAATGTAAGTTAGATAAAGAGTGTTAAGTAGATAGGACAGAGAGAAAAGTAATGGGAAATCACCGACCCGGTGGGGGAAAATTTTTTAGCCTGTCCGGCAAGCTATGCCCCGGCTCATAGCTGGGAATGGTCAGCGACTTCCCGAAGGTATCCTGAAAGCTACGATTTTATTAGGGGTAGAGACAGTTCGGTAGAGAAAACGTGATGCAAACTATTATAATTTTACATAGCACGCGAAAAGGATTGTGCATAGCGTAGTCTGTTGTGCACGTAGATAGTAAGGGGCGATAATTTCTGGTTGGTCTAGCCGGAACAGAGAATTGAAGACGCGCTAGCAGAAAAGGAGAATGTATGTCGCCAATAATCAACTTATGTAGAAGGACAACACCGAGAATTGTTCTACGGTTGGTTAACGACGGAAGGTTGAGAAGAAGCAGTCTGCTGGAGTAGGATGGCAACCGAAGATTAGGGTCCCAATTTAAACCTCGTAAGGCAAAAAGCAGAAATTGCTTCTGAACAGATTCAATACGATCCTGGCTATTGTTATACTGTGGAGACCAGATGCAAGAGCAGTATTCAAGGATAGGGCGAACAAGAGAGATGTACAGAAGTTTTGTTATAAAAGGATCGTTAAACTCTTTAGATCATCGTTTAATGAATCCAAGTACACCTTTTGCCTCATTAACGATGGTATCTATGTGAAGATTGAAACAGAGTTTAGAATCAAAAATTACGCCTAGATCCTTAACTGTTAGTATACAATGCAAAGGGATATTATCGATTGTATAACTGACAAGATAAGGTGTAGTACGATTAAAAGTCATAAACATACACTTTGAACAATTTAGATGCAATTGATTGGCCGAACACCATAGTTGCATAGCGTTCAAATCGTCTTGTAGACGAGAATGATGTAGGGGATTAGTGTATGATAGAAAAAGTTTGACATCGTCCGCATACATGAGTACACGGGCATGTGATATAACAGAGGGGAGATCATTTATAAAAAGAGTAAAGAGTAAAGGTCCAAGATGACTACCTTAAGGAACACCAGAAGTAACGTGAACCCGTTTAGAGGTAGTCAGCCTCAGCATTACTCTTTGGGTCCTACCTATTAAATAAGAATTAATCCAAAGCAAAAGAGACAGGGGGAAACCTATTCGGTCAAGTTTAAAAAGTAAAATGTCATGGTGCACAGAGTCAAACGCCTTACTGAAGTCAGTGTAAATGACATCAGTTTGCATTTTCGAAAGGAAAGCATCGTTTACCAAGGAAGTAAACTCAAGCAGATTGGTCGTAGTTGACCGATTCTTTACGAATCCATGTTGATGATATGAGATGATATAAGATTCTTCCAAAGAGATGGATGATTAAAAGCTTTAGCAATGGATAAAGAAGGGAAGAACTACACTCCTTGAGAAGACAACTAGGAATATTGTCCGGCCCAGGAGAAGAATTAGTATTAGGACAGACTGAAGAGTAAGTTGATTGGAAAAATTAGCAAAGAGGTTAGCAGAATCAGTGTCATTGCTAGCTTTATCAAAGCCAAGAAAAAAAGAAGATGGCAAACTTGAAGATTTACGCTTCAAGTTTACAAAATTATAAAACTGTCTCGGATTTCGGGCAAATTGCCTTTTACAACGTGTTAGATAATTCTCATAGCATTGATAATTAAGAAGAAAGAAGTTCGACTTGGCTATGGAATATTTAGCCAAGTCTGTACACGAACCAGACTTTTTAAACTTTTTAAAATATTTGGATTTTACATTTTTTAGATGTGATAATCTGGTAGTAAACCATTGTGGTTTTGAAAAAGTAGTCGAAGGAATTGACTTAGGAATACACACATCGAAGAGGGAGATTAGGGTGATGTAAAAAAAATTAATGGCTGTATTCATATCAACTAAGTCATATAAGAAAGACCAATCGGTTGAATAAATAAGCTGATTCAGCAAAAAATAATTTCCTTTGCGAAAGCAATAGTGGGTCTTATTGGCTGATGAGCACGAAATGAAAGGATTACAATTTAGCATTGCAATCTCTAAAGTTGGATGATAGACATCCTCAGGAAGAGATAAAGGAGGGGACCTAGACACATTAGAAATAAGGTAGTCGTTAACAAATACAAGGTCAAGTGTTCTAATCAAATGATTAGAAATTGAATTGATTTGAAACAACGAAAGATCAAGCAAGCAGTCTATAAAATCGTGCTGTGCTGAGGGCAGTAAATAATGACCAAGAGATGTTGGGCAAATTAAAATCACCCAAAACCATAAATAGGTCATTATCACGCACGTGTGAAGAAACTTCTTTAATACAAGTAATATGTTTCATATAAACTTGAATATCAGAAGAAGGTGGGACATAAGAGCATGTTACATAGACATTCCGTGTAGGAAAAGACACCTTAACTGAGACAATCTCAGCGTCAGTAGGCGTACTACAACAGAAAAGTTCAGACTGGAGAGTGGCTTTAACGGCAATTAACACCCTACCACCTCGAGTCGGCCGATCATTTCTATACAAAATAAAGTTATTTGATAAAATCTCAAAATCAGATATGGTTGAGTTCAGCCATGTTTCTGAAAATGCTATTATATCCGAATTGAAGGAAGTGCTGGCCATGAAAAGATTTTTAAGTTTTGAAATGAGACCTCTAACATTCTGATAATGAATAAAGATTTGGTCAGAAGATGAAGCTAGTTTTTTGGGGCAGAAATGGTACCCTGTATTGAAGGGACTGGAAGGGTGACAGGCTGGTTACGCTTTTTATGAAGAACATAGTAAAACTAATAAATGCCGAGTTTGATCAAAATATCTTGATGAACAAAATGTTTTTTTACACAAAAGCCTTATTTTCGACCGATCGTTCCTATGGCAGCTATATGATTTAGTGGTCCGATCATAATAGGATTTTGCATATATGTGAGGAGCTTAGTAAAACTTATAGTTGCCTAGTTTGGTCAAGATATCCCGAAAAACAAATCTTAATACAACAATTTAATTTTCGACCGACCGTTCCTATGACAGATATATGATATAGTGGTCCCAGCCTAATGGGATTTTGTCTATATATGAGGAGTATAGTAAAACTAATAAATGCCGAGGTTGGTCAAGATGTCTTGAAAAACAAAATTTTTTTCATACAACTTAATTTTCGACCGATCGTTCCTATGGCAGCTATATGAAACAGTGGTCCGATCCAGCTGGTTTTGACATATTTCAAGATATCTTGATAAAGAAAATGTTTTTCATACAAAAACTAAATTTTCGACCGGTCGTTCCTATGGCAGCTATATTAAACCGTTGTCCGATCCAGCTGGATTTGACATATGTCAAGATACTTTGATAAACAAAATGTTTTCATACAAAAACTTAATTTTCGACCGATTGTTCCTATGGCAGCTATATGAAACAGTGGTCCGATCCAGCTGGTTTTGACATATGTTAAGATATCTTGAGAAACAAAATGTTTTTTCATACAAAAACTTAATTTTCGACCGATCGTTCCTATGGCACCTACATGAAACAGTGGTCCGATCCAGCTGGTTTTGACATATGTCAAGATATCTTGATAAACAAAATGTTTTTTCATACAAAAACTTTATTTTCGACCGATCGTTCCTATGGAAGCTATATGAAATTGTGGTCCGATCCAGCTGGTTTTGACGCTATTAGAGCCTACATCTAAGCAGAATGTTGTAAGTAGGAAATACGTGTTCTCAAGTTACATTAAAATAATCTTAATTTGCTATATTAATAAAGAAAATACAATAAATAGGAAAAATAAAAGTAAGAAGATTGTTAATAAAGTAAAGCAATGTAAGTTAGATAAAGAGTGTTAAGTAGATAGGACAGAGAGAAAAGTAATGGGAAATCACCGACCCGGTGGGGGAAAATTTTTTAGCCTGTCCGGCAAGCTATGCCCCGGCTCATAGCTGGGAATGGTCAGCGACTTCCCGAAGGTATCCTGAAAGCTACGATTTTATTAGGGGTAGAGACAGTTCGGTAGAGAAAACGTGATGCAAACTATTATAATTTTTACATAGCACGCGAAAAGGATTGTGCATAGCGTAGTCTGTTGTGCACGTAGATAGTAAGGGGCGATAATTTCTGGTTGGTCTAGCCGGAACAGAGAATTGAAGACGCGCTAGCAGAAAAGGAGAATGTATGTCGCCAATAATCAACTTATGTAGAAGGACAACACCGAGAATTGTTCTACGGTTGGTTAACGACGGAAGGTTGAGAAGAAGCAGTCTGCTGGAGTAGGATGGCAACCGAAGATTAGGGTCCCAATTTAAACCTCGTAAGGCAAAAAGCAGAAATTGCTTCTGAACAGATTCAATACGATCCTGGCTATTGTTATACTGTGGAGACCAGATGCAAGAGCAGTATTCAAGGATAGGGCGAACAAGAGAGATGTACAGAAGTTTTGTTATAAAAGGATCGTTAAACTCTTTAGATCATCGTTTAATGAATCCAAGTACACCTTTTGCCTCATTAACGATGGTATCTATGTGAAGATTGAAACAGAGTTTAGAATCAAAAATTACGCCTAGATCCTTAACTGTTAGTATACAATGCAAAGGGATATTATCGATTGTATAACTGACAAGATAAGGTGTAGTACGATTAAAAGTCATAAACATACACTTTGAACAATTTAGATGCAATTGATTGGCCGAACACCATAGTTGCATAGCGTTCAAATCGTCTTGTAGACGAGAATGATGTAGGGGATTAGTGTATGATAGAAAAAGTTTGACATCGTCCGCATACATGAGTACACGGGCATGTGATATAACAGAGGGGAGATCATTTATAAAAAGAGTAAAGAGTAAAGGTCCAAGATGACTACCTTAAGGAACACCAGAAGTAACGTGAACCAGTTTAGAGGTAGTCAGCCTCAGCATTACTCTTTGGGTCCTACCTATTAAATAAGAATTAATCCAAAGCAAAAGAGACAGGGGGAAACCTATTCGGTCAAGTTTAAAAAGTAAAATGTCATGGTGCACAGAGTCAAACGCCTTACTGAAGTCAGTGTAAATGACATCAGTTTGCATTTTCGAAAGGAAAGCATCGTTTACCAAGGAAGTAAACTCAAGCAGATTGGTCGTAGTTGACCGATTCTTTACGAATCCATGTTGATGATATGAGATGATATAAGATTCTTTCCAAAGAGATGGAAAGACAGAAGTTTCAAGGGATATATTAAAAAGCTTTAGCAATGGATAAAGAAGGGAAGAACTACACTCCTTGAGAAGACAACTAGGAATATTGTCCGGCCCAGGAGAAGAATTAGTATTAGGACAGACTGAAGAGTAAGTTGATTGGAAAAAATTAGCAAAGAGGTTAGCAGAATCAGTGTCATTGCTAGCTTTATCAAAGCCAAGAAAAAAAGAAGATGGCAAACTTGAAGATTTACGCTTCAAGTTTACAAAATTATAAAACTGTCTCGGATTTCGGGCAAATTGCCTTTTACAACGTGTTAGATAATTCTCATAGCATTGATAATTAAGAAGAAAGAAGTTCGACTTGGCTATGGAATATTTAGCCAAGTCTGTACACGAACCAGACTTTTTAAACTTTTTAAAATATTTGGATTTTACATTTTTTAGATGTGATAATCTGGTAGTAAACCATTGTGGTTTTGAAAAAGTAGTCGAAGGAATTGACTTAGGAATACACACATCGAAGAGGGAGATTAGGGTGATGTAAAAAAATTAATGGCTGTATTCATATCAACTGAGTCATATAAGAAAGACCAATCGGTTGAATAAATAAGCTGATTCAGCAAAAAATAATTTCCTTTGCGAAAGCAATAGCGGGTCTTATTGGCTGATGAGCACGAAATGAAAGGATTACAATTTAGCATTGCAATCTCTAAAGTTGGATGATAGACATCCTCAGGAAGAGATAAAGGAGGGGACCTAGACACATTAGAAATAAGGTAGTCGTTAACAAATACAAGGTCAAGTGTTCTAATCAAATGATTAGAAATTGAATTGATTTGAAACAACGAAAGATCAAGCAAGCAGTCTATAAAATCGTGCTGTGCTGAGGGCAGTAAATAATGACCAAGAGATGTTGGGCAAATTAAAATCACCCAAAACCATAAATAGGTCATTATCACGCACGTGTGAAGAAACTTCTTTAATACAAGTAATATGTTTCATATAAACTTGAATATCAGAAGAAGGTGGGACATAAGAGCATGTTACATAGACATTCCGTGTAGGAAAAGACACCTTAACTGAGACAATCTCAGCGTCAGTAGGCGTACTACAACAGAAAAGTTCAGACTGGAGAGTGGCTTTAACGGCAATTAACACCCTACCACCTCGAGTCGGCCGATCATTTCTATACAAAATAAAGTTATTTGATAAAATCTCAAAATCAGATATGGTTGAGTTCAGCCATGTTTCTGAAATGCTATTATATCCGAATTGAAGGAAGTGCTGGCCATGGAAAGATTTTTAAGTTTTGAAATGAGACCTCTAACATTCTGATAATGAATAAAGATTTGGTCAGAAGATGAAGCTAGTTTTTTGGGGCAGAAATGGTACCCTGTATTGAAGGGACTGGAAGGGTGACAGGCTGGTTACGCTTTTTATGAAGAACATAGTAAAACTAATAAATGCCGAGTTTGATCAAAATATCTTGATGAACAAAATGTTTTTTTACACAAAAGCCTTATTTTCGACCGATCGTTCCAATGGCAGCTATATGAAACAGTGGTCCGATCCAGCTGGTTTTGACATATGTCAAGATATCTTGATAAACAAAATGTTTTTTCATACAAAAACTTAATTTTCGACCGATCGCCCTATGGCAGCTATATGAAACAGTGGTCCGATCCAGCTGGTTTTGACATATGTCAAGATATCTTGATAAGCAAAATGTTTTTTCATCAAAAAACTTAATTTTCGACCGATCTTTCCTATGGCAGCTATATGATATAGTGGTCCGATATTAATATGATTTTGCCTACATATGAGGAGTAAAGTAAAACTAATTAATGTCGAGGTTGGTCAAGATATCTTGAAAAACAAAATTTTTTTTCTTACAACAACTTATTTTTCGACCGATCGTTCCTATGGCAGCTATATGATATATTGGTCCGATCTGAATAGGATTTTGCATATATATGAAGAGCATAGTAAAACTAATAAATGCCGAGTTTGATCAAAATATCTTGATGAACAAAATGTATTTTACGCAAAAGCTAAATTTTCGACTGATCGTTCCTATGGCAGCTATATGATTTAGTGGTCCGATCATAATAGGATTTTGCATATATATGAGGAGCTTAGTAAAACTAATAGTTGCCTTGTTTGGTCAAGATATCTCGAAAAACAAAATGTTTTTTTTAATACAACAATTTAATTTTCGACCGACCGTTCCCATGACAGATATATGATATATTGGTCCGATCTGAATAGGATTTTGCATATATATGAAGAGCATAGTAAAACTAATAAATGCCGAGTTTGATCAAAATATCTTGATGAACAAAATGTTTTTTCACACAAAAGCTTAATTTTCGACCGATCGTTCCTATGGCTCCTATATGAAACAGTGGTCCGATCCAGCTGGTTTTGACATATGTCAAGATATCTTGATAAACAAAATGTTTTTTCATACAAAAACTTAATTTGCGACCGATCGTTCCTATGGCAGCTATATGAAACAGTGGTCCGTTACAGCTGGTTTTGGCATATGTCAAGATATCTTGATAAACAAAATGTTTTTTCATACAAAAACCTAATTTTCGACCAATGATATAGTGGTCCGACCTTAATAGGATTTTGCCTATATATGAGGAGATTAGTAAAACTTACAATTGCTTAGATTGATAAACAAAATGTTTTTTCATACAAAAACTTAATTTTCGACTGGTCGTTCCTATGGCAGCTATATTAAACAGTTGTCCGATCCAGCTGATTTTGACATATGTCAAGATACTTTGATAACCAAAATGTTTTTTTCATACAAAAACTTAATTTTCGACCGATCGTTCATATGGCAGGTATATGATATAGTGGCTTAGTAAAACTAATAGTTGCCTAGTTTGGTCAAGATATCACGAAAAACAAAATGTTTTTTTAATACAACAACTTAATTTTTGACCGACGGTTCCTATTACATATATATGATATAGTGGTACCAATTAATGGGATTTTGTCTATATATGAGGAGTATAGTAAAACTAATAAATGCCGTGGTTGGTCAAGATGTCTTGAAAAACAAAATTTTTTTCATACAACTTAATTTTCGACCGATCGTTCCTATGGCAGCTATATGATATATTGGTCCGATCTGAGTAGGATTTTGCATATATATGAAGAGCATAGTAAAACTAATAAACGCCGAGTTTGATCAAAATATCTTGATGAACAAAATGTTTTTTCATACAAAAGCTTAATTTTCGACCGATCGTTCCTATGGCAGCTATATGATATAGTGGTCCGATCTTAATAGGAATTTGCATATGTATGAGGAGCTTAGTAAAACTAATAGTTGCCTAGTTTGATAAAGATATCTTGATAAACAAAATGTTTTTTCATACAAAAACTTAATTTGCGACCGATCGTTCTTATGGCAGCTATATAATACAGTGGTCCGATACAGCTGGTTTGACATATGTCAAGATATTTTGATAAACAAAATGTTTTTTTCATACAAAAACCTAATTTTCGACCGATGATATAGTGGTCCGACCTTAATAGGATTTTGCCTATATATGAGGAGATTAGTAAAACTTACAATTGCGTAGATTGATAAACAAAATGTTTTTTCATACAAAAACTTAATTTTCGACTGATCGTTCCTATGGCAGCTATATTAAACAGTTGTCCGATCCAGCTGATTTTGACATATGTCAAGATACTTTGATAACCAAAATGTTTTTTTCATACAAAAACTTAATTTTCGTCCGATCGTTCCTATGGCAGCTATATGATATATTGGTCCGATCTGAATAGGATTTTGCATATATATGCAGAGCATAGTAAGACTAATAAATGCCGAGTTTGATCAAAATATCTTGATGAACAAAATGTTTTTTCATGCAAAAGCTTACTCACGCTGATAAAAGTTGCTAAAAGTGAAAACTAACAGAAAATTAGCACAAATAAAAGTAACTCAAAAATCTTAAAAAAAAAAAAAAAAAAAAAATGCAAAAGCTTAATTTTCGACCGATCGTTCCAATGGCAGCTATATGAAACAGTGGTCCGATCCAGCTGGTTTTGACATATGTCAAGATATCTTGATAAACAAAATGTTTTTTCATACAAAAACTTAATTTTCGACCGATCGCCCTATGGCAGCTATATGAAACAGTGGTCCGATCCAGCTGGTTTTGACATATGTCAAGATATCTTGATAAACAAAATGTTTTTTCATACAAAAACTTAATTTTCGACCGATCGTTCCTATGGCAGCTATATGAAACAGTGGTCCGATCCAGCTGGTTTTGACATATGTCAAGATACTTTAATAAACAACATGTTTTTTCATACAAAAACTTACTTTTCGACCGATCGTTCCTATGGCAGCTATATGATATATTGGTCCGATCTGAATAGGATTTTGCATATATATGAAGAGCATAGTAAAACTAATAAATGCTGAGTTTGATCAAAATATCTTGATGAACAAAATGTTTTTTCAGGCAAAAGCTTACTCACGCTGATAAAAGTTGCTAAAAGTGAAAAGTAACAGAAAATTAGCAAAAATAAAAGTAACTCAAAAATCTTAAAAAAAAAAAAAAAAAAAAAATGCAAAGCTTAATTTTCGACCGATCGTTCCAATGGCAGCTATATGAAACAGTGGTCCGATCCAGCTGGTTTTGACATATGTCAAGATATCTTGATAAACAAAATGTTTTTTCATTCAACAACTTAATTATCGACCGATCGTTCCTATGGCAGCTATATGATATATTGGTCCGATCTGAATATGATTTTGCATATATATGAAGAGCATAGTAAAACTAATAAATGCCGAGTTTGATCAAAATATCTTGATGAACAAAATGTTTTTTCACACAAAAGCTTAATTTTCGACCGATCGTTCCTATGGCACCTATATGAAACAGTGGTCCGATCCAGCTGGTTTTGACATATGTCAAGATATCTTGATAAACAAAATGTTTTTTCATACAAAAACTTAATTTGCGACCGATCGTTCCTATGGCAGCTATATGAAACAGTGGTCCGTTACAGCTGGTTTTGGCATATGTCAAGATATCTTGATAAACAAAATGTTTTTTCATACAAAAACTTAATTTGCGACCGATCGTTCCTATGGCAGCTATATGAAACAGTGGTCCGTTACAGCTGGTTTTGGCATATGTCAAGATATCTTGATAAACAAAATGTTTTTTCATACAAAAACCTAATTTTCGACCAATTATAGTGGTCCGACCTTAATAGGATTTTGCCTATATATGAGGAGATAAGTAAAACGTACAATTGCTTAGATTGATAAACAAAATGTTTTTTCATACAAAAACTTAATTTTCGACTGATCGTTCCTATGGCAGCTATATTAAACAGTTGTCCGATCCAGCTGATTTTGACATATGTCAAGATACTTTGATAACCAAAATGTTTTTTTCATACAAAAACTTAATTTTCGACCGATCGTTCATATTGCAGGTATATGATATAGTGGCTTAGTAAAACTAATAGTTGCCTAGTTTGGTCAAGATATCACGAAAAACAAAATGTTTTTTTTAATACAACAACTTAATTTTTGACCGACGGTTCCTATTACATATATATGATATAGTGGTACCAATTAATGGGATTTTGTCTATATATGAGGAGTATAGTAAAACTAATAAATGCCGTGGTTGGTCAAGATGTCTTGAAAAACAAAATTTTTTTCATACAACTTAATTTTCGACCGATCGTTCCTATGGCAGCTATATGATATATTGGTCCGATCTGAATAGGATTTTGCATATATATGAAGAGCATAGTAAAACTAATAAATGCCGAGTTTGATCAAAATATCTTGATGAACAAAATGTTTTTCATACAAATGCTTAATTTTCGACCGAGCGTTCCTATGGCAGCTATATGATTTAGTGGTCCGATCTTAATTGGATTTTGCATATATATGAGGAGCTTAGTAAAACTAATAGTTGCCTAGTTTGATAAAGATATCTTGATAAACAAAATGTTTTTTCATACAAAAACTTAATTTGCGACCGATCGTTCCTATGGCAGCTATATAATACAGTGGTCCGATACAGCTGGTTTTGACATATGTCAAGATATTTTGATAAACAAAATGTTTTTTTCATACAAAAACCTAATTTTCGACCGATGATCTAGTGGTCCGACCTTAATAGGATTTTGCCTATATATGAGGAGATTAGTAAAACTTACAATTGCGTAGATTGATAAACAAAATGTTTTTTCATACAAAAACTTAATTTTCGACTGATCGTTCCTATGGCAGCTATATTAAACAGTTATCCGATCCAGCTGATTTTGACATATGTCAAGATACTTTGATAACCAAAATGTTTTTTTCATACAAAAACTTAATTTTCGTCCGATCGTTCCTATGGCAGCTATATGATATATTGGTCCGATCTGAATAGGATTTTGCATATATATGAAGAGCATAGTAAAACTAATAAATGCCGAGTTTGATCAAAATATCTTGATAAACAAAATGTTTTTTCATACAGAAACTTAATTTTCGACCGATTGTTCCTATGGCAGCTATATGATATATTGGTCCGATCTGAATAGGATTTTGCATATATATGAAGAGCATAGTAAAACTAATAAAGGCCGAGTTTGATCAAAATATCTTGATGAACAAAATGTTTTTTCATACAAAAGCTTAATTTTCGACCGTTCGTTCCTATGGCAGCTATATGATATAGTGGTCCGACCTTAATAGGATTTTGCCTATATATGAGGAGATTAGTAAAACTTACAATTGCGTAGATTAATAAACAAAATGTTTTTTTCATACAAAGCTTAATTTTCGACCGATCGTTCCTATGGCAGCTATATGATATAGTGGTCCGATCTTAATAGGATTTTGCATATATATGAGGAGCTTTGTAAAACTAATAGTTGCCTAGTTTGATAAAGATATCTTGATAAACAAAATGTTTTTTCATACAGAAACTTAATTTTCGACCGATCGTTCCTATGGCAGCTATATGAAACAGTGGTCCGATCCAGCTGGTTTTGACATATGTCAAGATATCTTGATAAACAAAATGTTTTTTCATACAAAAACTTAATTTGCGACCGATCGTTCCTATGGCAGCTATATGAAACAGTGGTCCGTTACAGCTGGTTTTGGCATATGTCAAGATATCTTGATAAACAAAATGTTTTTTCATACAAAAACCTAATTTTCGACCGATGATCTAGTGGTCCGACCTTAATAGGATTTTGCCTATATATGAGGAGATTAGTAAAACTTACAATTGCGTAGATTGATAAACAAAATGTTTTTTCATACAAAAACTTAATTTTCGACTGATCGTTCCTATGGCAGCTATATTAAACAGTTATCCGATCCAGCTGATTTTGACATATGTCAAGATACTTTGATAACCAAAATGTTTTTTTCATACAAAAACTTAATTTTCGACCGATCGTTCCTATGGCAGCTATATGATATATTGGTCCGATCTGAATAGGATTTTGCATATATATGAAGAGCATAGTAAAACTAATAAATGCCGAGTTTGATCAAAATATCTTGATGAACAAAATGTTTTTTCATACAAATGCTTAATTTTCGACCGAGCGTTCCTATGGCAGCTATATGATTTAGTGGTCCGATCTTAATAGGATTTTGCATATATATGAGGAGCTTAGTAAAACTAATAGTTGCCTAGTTTGATAAAGATATCTTGATAAACAAAATGTTTTTTCATACAAAAACTTAATTTGCGACCGATCGTTCCTATGGCAGCTATATAATACAGTGGTCCGATACAGCTGGTTTTGACATATGTCAAGATATTTTGATAAACAAAATGTTTTTTTCATACAAAAACCTAATTTTCGACCGATGATCTAGTGGTCCGACCTTAATAGGATTTTGCCTATATATGAGGAGATTAGTAAAACTTACAATTGCGTAGATTGATAAACAAAATGTTTTTTCATACAAAACTTAATTTTCGACTGATCGTTCCTATGGCAGCTATATTAAACAGTTATCCGATCCAGCTGATTTTGACATATGTCAAGATACTTTGATAACCAAAATGTTTTTTTCATACAAAAACTTAATTTTCGTCCGATCGTTCCTATGGCAGCTATATGATATATTGGTCCGATCTGAATAGGATTTTGCATATATATGAAGAGCATAGTAAAACTAATAAATGCCGAGTTTGATCAAAATATCTTGATAAACAAAATGTTTTTTCATACAGAAACTTAATTTTCGACCGATTGTTCCTATGGCAGCTATATGATATATTGGTCCGATCTGAATAGGATTTTGCATATATATGAAGAGCATAGTAAAACTAATAAATGCCGAGTTTGATCAAAATATCTTGATGAACAAAATGTTTTTTCATACAAAAGCTTAATTTTCGACCGATCGTTCCTATGGCAGCTATATGATATAGTGGTCCGACCTTAATAGGATTTTGCCTATATATGAGGAGATTAGTAAAACTTACAATTGCGTAGATTAATAAACAAAATGTTTTTTTCATACAAAAGCTTAATTTTCGACCGATCGTTCCTATGGCAGCTATATGATATAGTGGTCCGATCTTAATAGGATTTTGCATATATATGAGGAGCTTTGTAAAACTAATAGTTGCCTAGTTTGATAAAGATATCTTGATAAACAAAATGTTTTTTCATACAGAAACTTAATTTTCGACCGATCGTTCCTATGGCAGCTATATGAAACAGTGGTCCGATCCAGCTGGTTTTGACATATGTCAAGATATCTTGATAACAAAATGTTTTTTCATACAAAAACTTAATTTGCGACCGATCGTTCCTATGGCAGCTATATGAATCAGTGGTCCGTTACAGCTGGTTTTGGCATATGTCAAGATATCTTGATAAACAAAATGTTTTTTCATACAAAAACCTAATTTTCGACCAATGATATAGTGGTCCGACCTTCATAGGATTTTGCCTATATATGAGGAGATAAGTAAAACTTACAATTGCTTAGATTGATAAACAAAATGTTTTTTCATACAAAAACTTAATTTTCGACTGATCGTTCCTATGGCAGCTATATTAAACAGTTGTCCGATCCAGCTGATTTTGACATATGTCAAGATACTTTGATAACCAAAATGTTTTTTTCATACAAAAACTTAATTTTCGACCGATCGTTCATATTGCAGGTATATGATATAGTGGCTTAGTAAAACTAATAGTTGCCTAGTTTGGTCAAGATATCACGAAAAACAAAATGTTTTTTTTAATACAACAACCTTATTTTTGACCGACGGTTCCTATTACATATATATGATATAGTGGTACCAATTAATGGGATTTTGTCTATATATGAGGAGTATAGTAAAACTAATAATGCCGTGGTTGGTCAAGATGTCTTGAAAAACAAAATTTTTTTCATACAACTTAATTTTCGACCGATCGTTCCTATGGCAGCTATATGATATATTGGTCCGATCTGAATAGGATTTTGCATATATATGAAGAGCATAGTAAAACTAATAAATGCCGAGTTTGATCAAAATATCTTGATGAACAAAATGTTTTTTCATACAAAGCTTAATTTTCGACCGAGCGTTCCTATGGCAGCTATATGATTTAGTGGTCCGATCTTAATAGGATTTTGCATATATATGAGGAGCTTAGTAAAACTAATAGTTGCCTAGTTTGATAAAGATATCTTGATAAACAAAATGTTTTTTTCATACAAAAACTTAATTTGCGACCGATCGTTCCTATGGCAGCTATATAATACAGTGGTCCGATACAGCTGGTTTTGACATATGTCAAGATATTTTGATAAACAAAATGTTTTTTTCATACAAAAACCTAATTTTCGACCGATGATATAGTGGTCCGACCTTAATAGGATTTTGCCTATATATGAGGAGATTAGTAAAACTTACAATTGCGTAGATTGATAAACAAAATGTTTTTTCATACAAAAACTTAATTTTCGACTGATCGTTCCTATGGCAGCTATATTAAACAGTTATCCGATCCAGCTGATTTTGACATATGTCAAGATACTTTGATAACCAAAATGTTTTTTCATACAAAAACTTAATTTTCGACCGATCGTTCATATTGCAGGTATATGATATAGTGGCTTAGTAAAACTAATAGTTGCCTAGTTTGGTCAAGATATCACGAAAAACAAAATGTTTTTTTTAATACAACAACTTAATTTTTGACCGACGGTTCCTATTACATATATATGATATAGTGGTACCAATTAATGGGATTTTGTCTATATATGAGGAGTATAGTAAAACTAATAATGCCGTGGTTGGTCAAGATGTCTTGAAAAACAAAATTTTTTTCATACAACTTAATTTTCGACCGATCGTTCCTATGGCAGCTATATGATATATTGGTCCGATCTGAATAGGATTTTGCATATATATGAAGAGCATAGTAAAACTAATAAATGCCGAGTTTGATCAAAATATCTTGATGAACAAAATGTTTTTTCATACAAAAGCTTAATTTTCGACCGAGCGTTCCTATGGCAGCTATATGATTTAGTGGTCCGATCTTAATAGGATTTTGCATATATATGAGGAGCTTAGTAAAACTAATAGTTGCCTAGTTTGATAAAGATATCTTGATAAACAAATGTTTTTTCATACAAAAACTTAATTTGCGACCGATCGTTCCTATGGCAGCTATATAATACAGTGGTCCGATACAGCTGGTTTTGACATATGTCAAGATATTTTGATAAACAAAATGTTTTTTTCATACAAAAACCTAATTTTCGACCGATGATCTAGTGGTCCGACCTTAATAGGATTTTGCCTATATATGAGGAGATTAGTAAAACTTACAATTGCGTAGATTGATAAACAAAATGTTTTTTCATACAAAACTTAATTTTCGACTGATCGTTCCTATGGCAGCTATATTAAACAGTTATCCGATCCAGCTGATTTTGACATATGTCAAGATACTTTGATAACCAAAATGTTTTTTTCATACAAAAACTTAATTTTCGTCCGATCGTTCCTATGGCAGCTATATGATATATTGGTCCGATCTGAATAGGATTTTGCATATATATGAAGAGCATAGTAAAACTAATAAATGCCGAGTTTGATCAAAATATCTTGATAAACAAAATGTTTTTTCATACAGAAACTTAATTTTCGACCGATTGTTCCTATGGCAGCTATATGATATATTGGTCCGATCTGAAGAGGATTTTGCATATATATGAAGAGCATAGTAAAACTAATAAATGCCGAGTTTGATCAAAATATCTTGATGAACAAAATGTTTTTTCATACAAAAGCTTAATTTTCGACCGATCGTTCCTATGGCAGCTATATGATATAGTGGTCCGACCTTAATAGGATTTTGCCTATATATGAGGAGATTAGTAAAACTTACAATTGCGTAGATTGATAACAAAATGTTTTTTCATACAAAAACTTAATTTTCGACTGATCGTTCCTATGGCAGCTATATTAAAAAGTTGTCCGATACAGCTGGTTTTGACATATGTCAAGATATTTTGATAACAAAATGTTTTTTTCATACAAAAACCTAATTTTCGACCGATGATATAGTGGTCCGACCTTAATAGGATTTTGCCTATATATGAGGAGATTAGTAAAACTTACAATTGCGTAGATTAATAAACAAAATGTTTTTTCATACAAAAGCTTAATTTTCGACCGATCGTTCCTATGGCAGCTATATGATATAGTGTCCGATCTTAATAGGATTTTGCATATATATGAGGAGCTTTGTAAAACTAATAGTTGCCTAGTTTGATAAAGATATCTTGATAAACAAAATGTTTTTTCATACAGAAACTTAATTTTCGACCGATCGTTCCTATGGCAGCTATATGAAACAGTGGTCCGATCCAGCTGGTTTTGACATATGTCAAGATATCTTGATAAACAAAATGTTTTTTCATACAAAAACTTAATTTGCGACCGATCGTTCCTATGGCAGCTATATGAAACAGTGGTCCGTTACAGCTGGTTTTGGCATATGTCAAGATATCTTGATAAACAAAATGTTTTTTCATACAAAACCTAATTTTCGACCAATGATATAGTGGTCCGACCTTAATAGGATTTTGCCTATATATGAGGAGATAAGTAAAACTTACAATTGCTTAGATTGATAAACAAAATGTTTTTTCATACAAAAACTTAATTTTCGACTGATCGTTCCTATGGCAGCTATATTAAACAGTTGTCCGATCCAGCTGATTTTGACATATGTCAAGATACTTTGATAACCAAAATGTTTTTTCATACAAAAACTTAATTTTCGACCGATCGTTCATATTGCAGGTATATGATATAGTGGCTTAGTAAAACTAATAGTTGCCTAGTTTGGTCAAGATATCACGAAAAACAAAATGTTTTTTTTAATACAACACTTAATTTTTAACCGACGGTTCCTATTACATATATATGATATAGTGGTACCAATTAATGGGATTTTGTCTATATATGAGAGTATAGTAAAACTAATAAATGCCGTGGTTGGTCAAGATGTCTTGAAAAACAAAATTTTTTTCATACAACTTAATTTTCGACCGATCGTTCCTATGGCAGCTATATGATATTGGTCCGATCTGAATAGGATTTTGCATATATATGAAGAGCATAGTAAAACTAATAAATGCCGAGTTTGATCAAAATATCTTGATGAACAAAATTTTTTTTCATACAAAAGCTTAATTTTCGACCGAGCGTTCCTATGGCAGCTATATGATTAGTGGTCCGATCTTAATAGGATTTTGCATATATATGAGGAGCTTAGTAAAACTAATAGTTGCCTAGTTTGATAAAGATATCTTGATAAACAAAATTTTTTTCATACAAAAACTTAATTTGCGACCGATCGTTCCTATGGCAGCTATATAATACAGTGGTCCGATACAGCTGGTTTTGACATATGTCAAGATATTTGATAAACAAAATGTTTTTTCATACAAAAACCTAATTTTCGACCGATGATATAGTGGTCCGACCTTAATAGGATTTTGCCTATATATGAGGAGATTAGTAAAACTTACAATTGCGTAGATTGATAAACAAAATGTTTTTTTCATACAAAAACTTAATTTTCGACTGATCGTTCCTATGGCAGCTATATTAAACAGTTATCCGATCCAGCTGATTTTGACATATGTCAAGATACTTTGAAACCAAAATGTTTTTTTTCATACAAAAACTTAATTTTCGACCGATCGTTCATATTGCAGGTATATGATATAGTGGCTTAGTAAAACTAATAGTTGCCTAGTTTGGTCAAGATATCACGAAAAACAAAATGTTTTTTTTTAATACAACACAACTTAATTTTTGACCGACGGTTCCTATTACATATATATGATATAGTGGTACCACATTAATGGGATTTTGTCTATATATGAGGAGTATAGTAAAACTAATAAATGCCGTGGTTGGTCAAGATGTCTTGAAAAACAAAATTTTTTTCATACAACTTAATTTTCAACCGATCGTTCCTATGGCAGCTATATGATATATTGGTCCGATCTGAATAGGATTTTGCATATATATGAAGAGCATAGTAAAACTAATAAATGCCGAGTTTGATCAAAATATCTTGATGAACAAAATGTTTTTTTCATACAAAAGCTTAATTTTCGACCGAGCGTTCCTATGGCAGCTATATGATTTAGTGGTCCGATCTTAATAGGATTTTGCATATATATGAGGAGCTTAGTAAAACTAATAGTTGCCTAGTTTGATAAAGATATCTTGATAAACAAAATGTTTTTTCATACAAAAACTTAATTTGCGACCGATCGTTCCTATGGCAGCTATATAATACAGTGGTCCGATACAGCTGGTTTTGACATATGTCAAGATATTTTGATAAACAAAATGTTTTTTTCATACAAAACCTAATTTTCGACCTATGATCTAGTGGTCCGACCTTAATAGGATTTTGCCTATATATGAGGAGATTAGTAAAACTTACAATTGCGTAGATTGATAAACAAAATGTTTTTTCATACAAAAACTTAATTTTTCGACTGATCGTTCCTATGGCAGCTATATTAAACAGTTATCCGATCCAGCTGATTTTGACATATGTCAAGATACTTTGATAACCAAAATGTTTTTTTCATACAAAAACTTAATTTTCGTCCGATCGTTCCTATGGCAGCTATATGATATATTGGTCCGATCTGAATAGGATTTTGCATATATATGAAGAGCATAGTAAAACTAATAAATGCCGAGTTTGATCAAAATATCTTGATAAACAAAATTTTTTTCATACAGAAACTTAATTTTCGACCGATTGTTCCTATGGCAGCTATATGATATATTGGTCCGATCTGAATAGGATTTTGCATATATATGAAGAGCATAGTAAAACTAATAAATGCCGAGTTTGATCAAAATATCTTGATGAACAAAATGTTTTTTCATACAAAAGCTTAATTTTCGACCGATCGTTCCTATGGCAGCTATATGATATAGTGGTCCGACCTTAATAGGATTTTGCCTATATATGAGGAGATTAGTAAAACTTACAATTGCGTAGATTGATAAACAAAATGTTTTTTCATACAAAAACTTAATTTTCGACTGATCGTTCCTATGGCAGCTATATTAAAAAGTTGTCCGATACAGCTGGTTTTGACATATGTCAAGATATTTTGATAAACAAAATGTTTTTTTCATACAAAAACCTAATTTTCGACCGATGATATAGTGGTCCGACCTTAATAGGATTTTGCCTATATATGAGGAGATTAGAAAACTTACAATTGCGTAGATTAATAAACAAAATGTTTTTTCATACAAAAGCTTAATTTTCGACCGATCGTTCCTATGGCAGCTATATGATATAGTGGTCCGATCTTAATAGGATTTTGCATATATATGAGGAGCTTTGTAAAACTAATAGTTGCCTAGTTTGATAAAGATATCTTGATAAACAAAATGTTTTTTCATACAGAAACTTAATTTTCGACCGATCGTTCCTATGCAGCTATATGAAACAGTGGTCCATCCAGCTGGTTTTGACATATGTCAAGATATCTTGATAAACAAAATGTTTTTTCATGCAAAAACTTAATTTTCGACCGATCGTTCCTATGGCAGCTATATGATTTAGTGGTCCGATCATAATAGGATTTTGCATATATATGAGGAGCTTAGTAAAACTAATAAATGCCTAGTTTGGTCAATATATCTCGAAAAACAAAATGTTTTTTTTTAATACAACAACTTACTTTTCGACCGACGGTTCCTATTACATATATATGATATAGTGGTACCAGCTTAATGGGATTTTGTCTATATATGAGGAGTATAGTAAACTATTAAATGCCGAGGTTAGTCAAGATATCTTGAAAAACAAAATTTTTTTCATACAACTTAATTTTCGACCGATTGTTCCTATGGCAGCTATATGAATATTGGGTCCGATTTGAATAGGATTTTGCATTTATATGAAGAGCATAGTAAAACTTATAATGCCGAGTTTGATCAAGTATCTTGATGAACAAAATGTTTTTCATACAAAAGCTTAATTTTCGACCGATCGTTCCTATGGCAGGTATATGATATAGTGGTCCGATCTTAATAGGATTTTGCATATATATGAAGAGCTTAGTAAAACTAATAGTTGCCTAGTTTGATAAAGATATCTTGATAAACAAAATGTTTTTTCATACAGAAACTTAATTTTCGACCGATCGTTTCTATGGCAGCTATATGAAACAATGGTCCGATCCAGCTGGTTTTGACATATGTCAAGATATCTTGATAAACAAAATGTTATTTCATGCAAAAACTTAATTTTCGACCGATCGTTCCTATGGCAGCTATATGATTTAGTGGTCCGATCATAATTGGATTTTGCATATATATGAGGAGCTTAGTAAAACTAATAAATGCCTAGTTTGGTCAATATATCTCGAAAAACAACATATAGTTTTTTAATACAACAACTTACTTTTCGACCGACGGTTCCTATTACATATATATGATATAGTGGTACCAGCTTAATGGGATTTTGTCTATATATGAGGAGTATAGTAAAACTAATAAATGCCGAGGTTGGTCAAGATATCTTGAAAAACAAAATTTTTTTCATACAACTTAATTTTCAACCGATCGTTCCTATGGCAGCTATATGATTATTGGTCCGATCTGAATAGGATTTTGCATTTATATGAAGAGCATAGTAAAACTAATAAATGCCGAGTTTGATCAATATCTTGATGAACAAAATGTTTTTCATACAAAAGCTTAATTTTCGACCGAGCGTTCCTATGGCAGCTATATGAAACAGTGGTCCGATCCACGTGGTTTGACATATGTCAAGATATCTTGATAAGCAAATGTTTCTTCTTCAAAAAAACTTAATTTTCGACCGATCGTTCCTATGGCAGCTATATGATATAGTGGTCCGATCTTAATAGGATTTTGCATATATATGAAGAGCATAGTAAAACTAATAAATGCCGAATTTGATCAAAATATCTTGATGAACAAAATGTTTTTTCATACAAAAGCTAAATTTTCGACCGATCGTTCCTAGGCAGCTATGTGATATAGTGGTCCGAGCTTAATAGGATTTTGCATATATATGAGATTTAGCAAACTAATAGTTGCCTAATTTGATAAAGATATCTTGATAAACAAAATGTTTTTTCATACAGAAACTTAATTTTCGACCGATCGTTCCTATGGCAGCTATATGAAACAGTGGTCCGATCCAGCTGTTTTGACATATGTCAGATATCTTGATAAACAAAATGTTTTTTCATACAAAAACTTATTTTCGACCGATCGTTCCTATGGCAGCTATATGAAACAGTGGTCCGATCCAGCTGGTTTTGACATATGTCAAGATATCTTGATAAACAAAATGTTTTTTCATACAAAACTTATTTTCGACCGATCGTTCCTATGGCAGCTTGATGAAACAGTGGTCCGATCCAGCTGGTTTTGAGATATGTCAAGATATCTTTGATAAGCAAAATGTTTTTTCATAAAAAAACTTAATTTTCGACCGATCGTTCCTATGGAAGCTATATGATATAGTGGTCCGATATATAATATGTTTGCCTATATATGAGGACTAAAGTAAAACTAATAAATGCAGAGTTTGGTCAGATATCTTGAAAAATAAACTTTTTTTTCATTCAACTTAATTTTCGACCGATCGTTCCTATGGCAGCTATATGATATATTGGTCCGATCTGAATAGGATTTTGCATATATATAAAGAGCATAGTTAAACTAATAAATGCCTAGTTTGATCAAAATATCTTGATGAACAAAATGTTTTTTCATACAATAACTTAATTTCGACCGATCGTTCCTATGGCAGCTATATGATATATTTGTCCGATCTGAATAGGATTTTGCATATATATGAAGAGCATAGTAAAACTAATAAATGCCGAGTTTGATTAAAATATCTTGATGAACAAAATTTTGTTCCATACAAAAGCTTATTTTTCGACCGATCGTTCCAATGGCAGCTATATGATATAGTGATCCGATCTTAATAGATTTTGCATATATATGAGGAGCTAATTAAAACTAATAGTTGCCTAGTTTGATAAAGATATCTTGATAAACAAAATGTTTTTTCATACAGAAACTTAATTTTCGACTGATGATATAGTGGTCCGACCTTAATAGATTGTGCCTATATATGAGGAGATTAGTAAAGCTTACAGTTGCGTAGTTTGATAAACAAAATGTTTTTTCATACAGAACTTAATTTTCGACCGATCGTTCCTATGGCAGCTATATGAAACAGTGGTCCGATCCAGCTGGTTTTGACATATGTCAAGATATCTTGATAAACAAAATGTCTTTTCATGCAAAAACTTAATTTTCGACCGATCGTTCCTATGGCAGCTATATGATTTAGTGGTCCGATCATAATAATTTTTGCATATATATGAGAGCTTAGTAAAACTAATAAATGCCTAGTTTGGTCAATATATCTTGAAAAACAAAATGTTTTTTTTTAATACAACAACTTACTTTTCGACCGACGGTTCCTATTACATATATATGATGTAGTGGTACCAGCTTAATGGGATTTTATCTATATATGAGGAGTATAGTAAAACTATTAATGCCGAGGTTAGTCAAGATATCTTGAAAAACAAAATTTTTTTCATACAACTTAATTTTCAACCGATCGTTCCTATGGCAGCTATATGATATATTGGTCCGATTTAAATAGGATTTTGCATTTATATGAAGAGCATAGTAAAACTAATAATGCCGAGTTTGATCAAGTATCTTGATGAACAAAATGTTTTTCATACAAAAGCTTAATTTTCGACCGATCGTTCCTATGGCAGCTATATGATATAGTGGTCCGATCTTAATAGGATTTTGCATATATATGAGAGCTTAGTAAAACTAATAGTTGTCTAGTTTGATAAAGATATCTTGATAAACAAAATGTTTTTTCATACAGAAACTTAATTTTCGACCGATCGTTCCTATGGCAGCTATATGAAACAGTGTCCGATCCAGCTGGCTTTGACATATGTCAAGATATCTTGATAAACAAAATGTTTTTTCATACAAAAACCTAATTTTCGACCGATGATATAGTGGTCCGACCTTTATAGATTTCGCCTCTATATGAGGAGATTAGTAAACCTTATAGTTTGCCTAGTTTGATAAACAAAATATTTTTTCATACAAAAACTTAATTTTCGACCGATCGTTCCTATGGCAGCTATATGATATAGTGGTCCGACCTTAATAGAATTTTGCCCATATATGAGGAGATTAGTAAAACTTATAGTTGCCTAGTTTGATAAACAAAATGTTTTTTCATACAAAACTTAATTTTTGACCGATCGTTCCTATGGCAGCTACATGAAACAGTGCTCCGATCCAGCTGGTTTTGAAATATGTCAAGATATCTTGAGAAACAAATGTTTTTTCTTATAAAAATTTAATTTTCGACCGATCGTTCCTATGGCAGCTATATGAAACAGTGGTCCGATCCAGCTGGTTTTGACATATGTCAAGATATCTTGATAAACAAAATGTTTTTTCATACAAAACTTAATTTTCGACCGATCGTTCCTATGGCAGCTATATGAAACACTGGTCCGATCCAGCTGGTTTTGACATATGTCAAAATATCTTGATAAACAAAATGTTTTTTCATACAACAACTTAATTTTCGACTGATCGTTCCTGTGGCAGCTATATGATATATTAGTCCGATCTGAATAGGAATTTGCATATATATGAAGAGCATAGTAAAACTAATAAATGCCGAGTTTGATCAAAATATCTTGATGAACAAACTGTTTTTCATACAAAACTTAATTTTCGACCGATCGTTCCTATGGCAGCTATATGATTTAGTGTTCCGATCTTATAGGATTTTGCATATATATGAGGAGCTTAGTAAAACTAAAAGTTGCCTAGTTTGGTCAGATATCTTCATGAACAAAATGTTTTTTTTTTTTATACAAAAACTTAATTTTCGACCGATCGTTCCTATGGCAGCTATATGAAACAGTGGTCCGATCCAGCTGGTTTTGACATATGTCAAGATATCTTGAGAACAAAATGTTTTTTCATACAAAAACTTTCAAAAATTTTCGACCAATCGTTCCTATGGCAGCTATATGATATTTCCGATCTGAATAGGATTTTGCATATATATGAAGAGCATAGTAAAACTAATATAGGCCGAGTTTGATCAAAATATCTTGTTGAACAAAATGTTTTTTGACACAAAAGCTAAATTTTCGACCGATCATTCCTATGGCACCTATATGATTTAGTGGTCCGATCATAATAGGATTTTGCATATATATGAGGAGCTTAGTAAAACTAATAGTTGCCTAATTTGGTCAAGATATCTCTAAACAAAATGTTTTTTTTAATACAACAACTTAATTTTCGACCGACCGTTCCTATGACAGATATATGATATAGTGGTGCCAGCTTAATGGGATTTTGTCTATATATGAGGAGTATTGTAAACTATTAAATGCCGAAGTTGGTCAAGATATCTTGAAAAACAAATGTTTTTCATACAACTTAATTTTCGACCGATCGTTCCTATGGCAGCTATATAATATGAGGAGTAAAGTAAAACTAATTATGTCGAGGTTGGTCAAGATATCTTGAAAAACAAAATTTTTTTCTTACAACAACTTAATTTTCGACCGATCGTTCCTATGGCTGCTATATGAAACAGTGGTCCGATCCAGCTGGTTTTGACATACGTCAAGATATCTTGATGCACCAAATGTTTTTTCATACAAAAACTTAATTTTCGACCGACCGTTCCTATGCAGCTATATGATAGTATATCCGATATTAATAGGATTTTGCCTATATATGAGGACTAAAGTAAAACTAATAAATACAGAGTTTGGTCAAGATATCTTGAAAAATAAAATGTTTTTTTTTCTACAACTTAATTTCGACCGATCGTTCCTATGGCAGCTATATGATAAAACTAATTAATGCCGAGGTTGGTCAAGAATATCTTGAAAAACAAGATTATTTTTCATACAACAACTTAATTTTCGACCGATCGTTCCTATGGCAGCTATATGATATATTGGTCCGATCTGAATAGGATTTTTGCATATATATGAAGAGCATAGTAAAACTAATAAATGCCGAGTTTGATCAAAATATCTTGATGAACAAAATGCTTTTTTACACAAAAGCTTTATTTTCGACCGATCGTTCCTATGGCAGCTATATGATTTAGTGGTCCGATCATAATAGGATTTTGCATATATATGAGGAGCTTAGTAAAACTAATAGTTGCCTAGTTTGGTCAAGATATCCCGAAAAATAAAATGTTTTTGTTTCTACAACTTAATTTTCGACCGATCGTTCCTATGGCAGCTATATGATATAGCGGTCCGATATTAATATGATTTTTCCTACATATGAGGAGTTAAGTAAAACTAATTAATGCCGAGGTTGGTCAAGATATCTTGAAAAACAAAATTTTTTTTCATACAAAAGCTTAATTTTCGACCGATCGTTCCCATGGCAGCTATATGATTTAGTGGTCCGATCTAATAGGATTTTGCATATATATGAGGAGCTTAGTAAAACTAAAAGTTGCCTAGTTTGGTCAAGATATCTTGATGAACACAATGTTTTTTTTATACAACAACTTAATTTTCGACCGATCGTTCCTATGGCAGCTATATGAAACAGTGGTCCGATCTAGCTGGTTTTGACATATGTCAAGATATCTTGAGAAACAAAATGTTTTTTCATACAAAAACTTAATTTTTGACCGATGGTTCCTATGGCACCTATATGAAACAGTGGTCCGATCCAGTTGGTTTTGACATATGTCAAGATATCTTGATAAACAAAATGTTTTTTTCCTATGGCAGCTATATGATATATTGGTCCGATCTGAATAGGATTTTGCATATATATGAAGAGCATAGTAAAACTAATAAAGGCCGAGTTTGATCAAAATATCTTGATGAACAAAATGTTTTTTCATACAAAAGCTTAATTTTCGACCGATCGTTCCTATGGCAGCTATATGATATAGAGGTCCGATCTGAATAGGATTATGCATATATATGAAGAGCATAGTAAAACTAATAAATGCCGAGATTGATCAAAATATCTGATGAACAAATGCTTTTTACACAAAAGATTTATTTTCGACCGATCGTTCCTATGGCAGCTATATGATATAGTGGTCCGATATTAATATGATTTTGCCTACATATGAGGAGTAAAGTAAAACTAATAAATGCCGTGGTTGGTCAAGATATCTTGAAAAACAAAATGTTTTTCATACAACTTAATTTTCGACCGATCGTTCCTATAGCAGCTATATGATATATTGGTCCGATCTGAATAGGGTTTTGCATATATATGAAGAGCATAGTAAAACTAATAATCCGAGATTGATCAAAATCTGATGAACAAAATGCTTTTTACACAAAAGATTTATTTTCGACCGATCGTTCCTATGGCAGCTATATGATATAGTGGTCCGATATTAATATGATTTTGCCTACATATGAGGAGTAAAGTAAAACTATAAATGTCGAGGTTGGTCAAGATATCTTGAAAAACAACATTTTTTTTCTTACAACAACTTAATTTTCGAACGATCGTTCCTATGGCAGCTATATGATATATTGGTCCGATCTGAATAGGATTATGCATATAGAAGAGTATAGTAAAACTAATAAATGCCGAGATTGATCAAAATATCTGATGAACACAATGCTTTTTACACAAAAGATTTATTTTCGACCGATCGTTCCTATGGCAGATATATGATATAGTGGTCCGATATTAATATGATTTTGCCTACATATGAGGAGTAAAGTAAACTAATAAATGCCGTGGTTGGTCAAGATATCTTGAAAAACCAAATGTTTTTTCATACAACTTAATTTTCGAACCGATCGTTCCTATAGCAGCTATATGATATATTGGTCCGATCTGAATAGGATTTTGCATATATATGAAGAGCATAGTAAGACTAATAAATGGCGACTTTGATCAAAATATCTTGATAAACAAAATGCTTTTTTACACAAAAGCTTATTTTCGACCGATCGTTCCTCAGGCAGCTATATGATTTAGTGGTCCGATCATATAGGATTTTTGCATTTATATGAGGAACTTAGTAAAACTAATAGTTGCCTAGTTTGGTCAAGATCCCGAAAAACAAAATGTTTTTTTTTTAATACAACAACTTAATTTTCGACCGACCGTTCCTATGACAGATATATGATATAGTGGTCCCAGCTTATTGGGATTTGTCTATATATGAGGAGTATAGTAAAACTAATGAATGCCGAGGTTGGTCAAGATATCTTGAAAAACAAAATGTTTTTTTCATACAACTTAATTTTCGACCGATCGTTCCTATGGCAGCTATAGATATAGCGGTCCGATATTAATATGATTTTCCTACATATGAGGAGTAAAGTAAAACTAATTATGCCGAGGTTGGTCAAAATATCTTGAAAACCAAAATTTTTTTCATACACAAGCTTAATTTTCGACCGATCGTTCCCATGGCAGCTATATGATTTTAGTGGTCCGATCTTAATAGGATTTTGCATATATATGAGAGCTTAGTAAATCTAAAGTTGCCTAGTTTGGTCAAGATATCTTGATGAACAAAATGTTTTTTTATACAACAACTTAATTTTCGACCGATCGTTCCTATGCAGCTATATGATATAGTGGTCCGATATTAATAGGATTTTGCCTATATATGAGGAGTAAAGTAAAACTAATTAATGCCGAGGTTGGTGAAGATATCTTGAAAAACAAATTTTTTTTCATACAACAACTTAATTTTCGAACGATCGTTCCTATGGCAGCTATATGATATATTGGTCCGATCTGAATAGGATTTTGCATATATATGAGGAGCTTAGTAAACTAATAGTTGCCTAGTTTGGTCAAGATATCCCGAAAAACAAAATTTTTTTTTTTAATACAACAACTTAATTTTCGACCGACCGTTCCTATGACAGATATATGATATAGTGGTCCCAGCTTAATGGGATTTTGTCTATATATGAGGAGTATAGTAAAACTAATGAATGCCGAGGTTGGTCAAGATACTTGAAAAACAATTTTTTTCATACAACAACTTAATTTTCGAACGATCGTTCCTATGGCAGCTATATGATATATGGTCCGATCTGAATAGGGTTTTGCATATATATGAAGAGCATAGTAAAACTAATAAATGGCGAGTTTGATCAGAATATCTTGATAAACAAAATGCTTTTTTACACAAAAGCTTTATTTTCGACCGATCGTTCTATGGCAGCTATATGATTTAGTGGTCCGATCATAATAGGATTTTGCATTTATATAGAGGAACTAGTAACACTAATAGTTGCCTAGTTTGGTCAAGATATCCCGAAAAACAAAATGTTTTTTTTTTAATACAACTTAATTTTCGACCGACCGTTCCTATGACAGATATATGATATAGTGTCCCAGCTTAATGGATTTTGTCTATATATGAGGAGTATAGTAAAACTAATGAATGCCGAGGTTGGTCAAGATATCTTGAAAAACAAAATTTTTTTTCATACAACTTAATTATCGACCGATCGTTCCTATAGCAGCTATATGATATATTGGTCCGATCTGAATAGGATTTTGCATATATATTGAGCATAGTAAAACTATAAATGCGAGTTTGATCAAAATATCTTGATGAACAAAATGCTTTTTTACACAAAAGCTTATTTTCGACCGATCGTTCCTATGGCAGCTATATGATTTAGTGGTCCGATCATAATATGATTTTGCATATATATATGAGGAGCTTAGTAAAACTAATAGTTGCCTAGTTTGGTCAAGATATCCCGAAAAATAATGTTTTTTTTCTAGAACAACTTAATTTTCGACCGATCGTTCCTATGACAGATATATGATATAGTGGTCCCAGCTTATTGGGATTTTGTCTATATATGAGAGTATAGTAAAATAATGAATGCCGAGGTTGGTCAAGATATCTTGAAAAACAAAATGTTTTTTCATACAACTTAATTTAATGAATGCGAGGTTGGTCAAGATATCTTGAAAACAAATTTTTTTTCATACAACTTAATTATCGACCGATCGTTCCTATAGCAGCTATATGATATATTGGTCCGATCTGAATAGGATTTTGCATATATATGAAGAGCATAGTAAAACTAATAATGCCGAGTTTGATCAATATCTTGATGAACAAAATGCTTTTTTACACAAAAGCTTATTTTCGACCGATCGTTCCTATGGCAGCTATATGATTTAGTGGTCCGATCATAATAGGATTTTGCATATATATATGAGGAGCTTAGTAAAACTAATAGTTGCCTAGTTTGGTCAAGATATCCCGAAAAATAAAATGTTTTTTTTCTAGAACAACTTAATTTTCGACCGATCGTTCCTATGGCAGCTATATGATATAGCGGTCCGATATTAATATGATTTTTCCTACATATGAGGAGTAAAGTAAAACTAATTAATGCCGAGGTTGGTCAAGATATCTTGAAAAACAAAATTTTTTTTTTCATACAAATAACATATGTCAAGATAGCTTGATGCACCAAATGTTTTTTCATACAAAAACTTAATTTTCGACCGATCGTTCCTATGGCAGCTATATGAAATTGTGGTCCGATCCAGCTGGTTTTGACATATGTCGAGATATCTTGATAAACAAATGTTTTTTCATACAAAAACTTAATTTTCGACCGGTCGTTCCTATGGCAGCTATATAAAACAGTGGTCCGATCCAGCTGGTTTTGACATATGTCAAGATATCTTGATAAACAAAATTTTTTCATAAAAAAACTTAATTTTCGACCGATTGTTCCTATGGCAACTATATGATATAGTGGTCCGATATTAATAGGATGTTGCCTATATATGAGGACTAAAGTAAAACTAATAAATACAGAGTTTGGTCAAGATATCTTGAAAAATAAAATGTTTTTTTCTACAACAACTTAATTTCGACCGATCGTTCCTATGGCAGCTATATGATAAAACTAATTAATGCCGAGGTTGGTCAAGATATCTTGAAAAACAAAATTTTTTTCATACAACAACTTAATTTTCGACCGATCGTTCCTATGGCAGCTATACGATATATTGGTCCGATCTGAATAGGATTTTGCATATATATGAAGAGCATAGTAAAACTAATAAATGCCGAGTTTGATCAAAATATCTTGATGAACAAAATGCTTTTTTACACAAAAGCTTTATTTTCGACCGATCGTTCCTATGGCAGCTAAATGATTTAGTGTTCCGATCATAATAGGATTTTGCATATATATGCGGAGCTTAGTAAAACTATAGTTGCCTAGTTTGGTCAAGATAACCCGAAAAATAAAATGTTTTTTTTCTACAACAACTTAATTTTCGACCGATCGTTCCTATGGCAGCTATATGATATAGCGGTCTGATATTAATATGATTTTTCCTACATATGAGGGGTAAAGTAAAACTAATTAATGCCGAGGTTGGTGAAGATATCTTGAAAAACAAAATTTTTTTTCATACAACAACTTAATTTTCGAACAAGCGTTCCTATGGCAGCTATATGATATATTGGTCCGATCTGAATAGGATTTTGCATATATATGAAGAGCATAGTAAAACTAATAAATGCCGAGTTTGATCAAAATATCTTGATGAACAAAATGCTTTTTTACACACAAAGCTTTATTTTCGACCGATCGTTCCTATGGCAGCTAAATGATTTAGTGGTCCGATCATAATAGGATTTTGCATTTATATGAGGTGCTTAGTAAAACTAATAGTTGCCTAGTTTGGTCAAGATATCCCGAAAAACAAATGTTTTTTAATACAACTTAATTTTCGACCGACCGTTCCTATGACAGATATATGATATAGTGGTCCCAGCTTAATGGATTTTGTCTATATATGAGGAGTATAGTAAAACTAATGAATGCCGAGGTTGGTCAAGATATCTTGAAAAACAAAATTTTTTTTCATACAACAACTTAATTTTCGAACGATCGTTCGAATAGTAAAACTAATAAATGCCGAGTTTGATCAAAATATCTTGATGAGCAAAATGCTTTTTTACACAAAAGATTATTTTCGACCGATCGTTCTTATGGCAGCTATATGATTTAGTGGTCCGATCATAATAGGATTTTGCATATATATGAGGAGCTTAGTAAAACTAATAGTTGCCTAGTTTGGTCAAGATATCTTGAAAAACAAATTTTTTTTCATACAACAACTTAATTTTCGAACGATCGTTCCTATGGCAGCTATATGATATTGGTCCGATCTGAATAGGATTTTGCATATATATGAAGAGCATAGTAAAACTAATAAATGCCGAGTTTGATCAAAATATCTTGATGAACAAACTGTTTTTCATACAAAACTTAATTTTCGACCGATCGTTCCTATGGCAGCTATATGATTTAGTGTTCCGATCTTAATAGGATTTTGCATATATATGAGGAGCTTAGTAAAACTAAAAGTTGCCTAGTTTGGTCAAGATATCTTCATGAACAAAATGTTTTTTTTTTTATACAAAAACTTAATTTTCGACCGATCGCTCCTATGGCAGCTATATGAAACAGTGGTCCGATCCAGCTGGTTTTGACATATGTCAAGATAACTTGATAAATCAAATGTTTTTTCATACAAAAACCTAATTTTCGACCGATGATATAGTGGTCCGACCTTAATAGGATTTTGTTTATATATGAGAAGATTAGTAAAACTTACAATTGCGTAGATTGATAAACAAAATGGTTTTTCATACAAAAACTTTATTTTCGACTGATCGTTCCTATGGCAGCGATATTAAACAGTTGTCCGATCTAGCTGGTTTTAACATATGTCAAGATACTTTGATAACCAAAATGTTTTTTTCATACAAAAACTTAATTTTCGACCGATCGTTCCTATGGCAGCTATATGAAACAGTGGTCCGATCCAGCTGGTTTTGACATATGTCAAGATATCTTGATGCACCAAATGTTTTTTTCATACAAAAACTTAATTTTTAACCGATCGTTCCTATGGCAGCTATATGAAATTGTGGTCCGATTCTGCTGGTTTTGACATATGTCGAGATATCTTGATAAACAAAATGTTTTTTCATACAAAACTTAATATCCGACCGGTCGTTCCTATGGCAGCTATATAAAACAGTGGTCCGATCCAGCTGGTTTTGACATATGTCAAGATATCTTGATAAACAAAATGTTTTTTCATAAAAGATATCTTGACCACCTCGGCAGGTCAAGATATCTTGAAAAACAAAATTTTTTTTCATACAACAACTTAATTTTCGACCGATCGTTCCTATGGCAGCTATACGATATATTGGTCCGATCTGAATAGGATTTTGCATATATATGAAGAGCATAGTAAAACTAATAAATGCCGAGTTTGATCAAAATATCTTGATGAACAAAATGCTTTTTTACACAAAAGCTTTATTTTCGACCGATCGGTCCTATGGCAGCTAAATGATTTAGTGGTCCGATCATAATAGGATTTTGCATATATATGAGAGCTTAATAAAACTAATAGTTGCCTAGTTTGGTCAAGATATCCCGAAAATAAAATGTTTTTTTTCTACAACAACTTAATTTTTGACCGATCGTTCCTATGGCAGCTATATGATATAGCGGTCCGATATTAATATGATTTTTCCTACATATGCGCAGTAAAGTAAAACTAATTAATGCCGAGGTTGGTCAAGATATCTTGAAAAACAAAATTTTTTTCATACAAAAGCTTAATTTTCGACTGATCGTGCCCATGGCAGCTATATGATTTAGTGGTCCGATCTTAATAGGATTTTGCATATATATGAGGAGCTTAGTAAAACTAAAAGTTGCCTAGTTTGGTCAAGATATCTTGATGAACAAAATGTTTTTTATACAACAACTTAATTTTCGACCGATCGTTCCTATGCAGCTATATGATATAGTGGTCCGATATTAATAGGATTTTGCCTATATATGAGGACTAAAGTAAAACTAATAAATGCAGAGTTTGGTCAAGATATCCCGAAAAACAAATGTTTTTTTTTTTAATACAACAACTTAATTTTCGACCGACCGTTCCTATGACAGATATATATGATATAGTGGTCCCAGCTTAATGGGATTTTGTCTATATATGAGGAGTATAGTAAAACTAATTAATGCCGAGGTTGGTCCAGATATCTTGAAAAACAAATTTTTTTTCATACAAAAGCTTAATTTTCGAACGATCGTTCCTATGGCAGCTATATGATATATTGGTCCGATCTGAATAGGATTTTGCATATATATGAAGAGCATAGTAAAACTAATAAATGCCGAGTTTGATCAAAATATCTTGATAAACAAAATGCTTTTTACACAAAAGCTTTATTTTCGACCGATCGTTCCTATGGCAGCTATATGATTTAGTGGTCCGATCATAATGGATTTTGCATTTATATGAGGAACTTAGTAACACTAATAGTTGCCTAGTTTGGTCAAGATATCCCGAAAAACAAAATTTTTTTTTTAATACAACTTAATTTTCGACCGACCGATCCTATGACAGATATATGATATAGTGGTCCCAGCTTAATGGGATTTTGTCTATATATGAGGAGTATAGTAAAACTAATGAATGCCGAGGTTGGTCAAGATATCTTGAAAAACAAAATTTTTTCATACAACTTAATTTTCGACCGATCGTTCCTATAGCAGCTATATGATATATTGGTCCGATCTGAATAGGATTTTGCATATATATGAAGAGCATAGTAAAACTAATAAATGGCGAGTTTGATCAAAATATCTTTATGAACAAAATGCTTTTTTACACAAAAGCTTTATTTTCGACCGATCGGTCCTATGGCAGCTAAATGATTTAGTGGTCCGATCATAATAGGATTTTGCATATATATGAGGAGCTTAATAAAACTAATAGTTGCCTAGTTTGGTCAAGATATCCCGAAAAATAAAATGTTTTTTTTTTCTACAACAACTTAATTTTTGACCGATCGTTCCTATGGCAGCTATATGATATAGCGGTCCGATATTAATATGATTTTTCCTACATATGCGCAGTAAAGTAAAACTAATTAATGCCGAGGTTGGTCAAGATATCTTGAAAAACAAAATTTTTTCATACAAAAGCTTAATTTTCGACTGATCGTGCCCATGGCAGCTATATGATTTAGTGGTCCGATCTCAATAGGATTTTGCATATATATGAGGAGCTTAGTAAAACTAAAAGTTGCCTAGTTTGGTCAAGATATCTTGATGAACAAAATGTTTTTTTACACAACAGCTTTATTTTCGACCGATCGTTCCTATGGCAGCTATATGATTTAGTGGTCCGATCATAATAGGATTTTGCATACATATGAGGAGCTTAGTAAAACTAATAGTTGCCTAGTTTGGTCAAGATATCCCGAAAAACAAAATGTTTTTTTTTAATACAACAACTTAATTTTCGACCGGCCGTTTCTATGACAGATATATGATATAGTGGTCCCAGCTTAATGGGATTTTGTCTATATATGAGGAGTATAGTAAACTAATGAATACCGAGGTTGGTCAAGATATCTTGAAAAAAAAATTTTTTTTCATACAACTTAATTTTCGACCGATCGTTCCTATAGCAGCTATATGATATATTGGTCCGATCTGAATAGGATTTGCATATATATTAAGAGCATAGTAAGACTAATAATGGCGAGTTTGATCAAAATATCTTGATGAACATAATGCTTTTTTACACAAAAGCTTTATTTCGATCGATCGGTCCTATGGCAGCTATATGATTTAGTGGTCCGATCATAATAGGATTTTGCATATATATGAGGAGCTTAGTAAAACTAATAGTTGCCTCGATTGGTCAAGATATCCCGAAAAATAAAATGTTTTTTTTCTACAACAACTTACTTTTCGACCGATCGTTCCTATGGCAGCTATATGATATAGTGGTCCGATGTTAATATGATTTTTCCTACATATGAGGAGTAAAGTAAAACTAATTAATGCCGAGGTTGGTCAAGATGTCTTGAAAAACAAAATTTTTTTTCATACAAAAGCTTAATTTTCGACCGATCGTTCCTATAGCAGCTATATGATATATTGGTCCGATCTGAATAGGATTTTGCATATATATGAGGAGCTTAGTAAAACTAAAAGTTGCCTAGTTTGGTCAAGATATCTTCATGAACAAAATGTTTTTTTTTTTATACAAAAACTTAATTTTCGACCGATCGCTCCTATGGCAGCTATATGAAACAGTGGTCCGATCCAGCTGGTTTTGACATATGTCAAGATAACTTGATAAATCAAATGTTTTTTCATACAAAAACCTAATTTTCGACCGATGATATAGTGGTCCGACCTTAATAGGATTTTGTTTATATATGAGAAGATTAGTAAAACTTACAATTGCGTAGATTGATAAACAAAATGGTTTTTCATACAAAAACTTTATTTTCGACTGATCGTTCCTATGGCAGCGATATTAAACAGTTGTCCGATCTAGCTGGTTTTAACATATGTCAAGATACTTTGATAACCAAAATGTTTTTTCATACAAAAACTTAATTTTCGACCGATCGTTCCTATGGCAGCTATATGAAACAGTGGTCCGATCCAGCTGGTTTTGACATATGTCAAGATATCTTGATGCACCAAATGTTTTTTCATACAAAAACTTAATTTTTAACCGATCGTTCCTATGGCAGCTATATGAAATTGTGGTCCGATTCTGCTGGTTTTGACATATGTCGAGATATCTTGATAAACAAAATGTTTTTTCATACAAAAACTTAATATCCGACCGGTCGTTCCTATGGCAGCTATATAAAACAGTGGTCCGATCCAGCTGGTTTTGACATATGTCAAGATATCTTGATAAACAAAATGTTTTTTTCATAAAAGATATCTTGACCAACCTCGGCAGGTCAAGATATCTTGAAAAACAAAATTTTTTTTCATACAACAACTTAATTTTCGACCGATCGTTCCTATGGCAGCTATACGATATATTGGTCCGATCTGAATAGGATTTTGCATATATATGAAGAGCATAGTAAACTAATAAATGCCGAGTTTGATCAAAATATCTTGATGAACAAAATGCTTTTTTACACAAAAGCTTTATTTTCGACCGATCGGTCCTATGGCAGCTTAATGATTTAGTGGTCCGATCATAATAGGATTTTGCATATATATGAGGAGCTTAATAAAACTAATAGTTGCCTAGTTTGGTCAAGATATCCCGAAAAATAAAATGTTTTTTTTCTACAACAACTTAATTTTTGACCGATCGTTCCTATGGCAGCTATATGATATAGCGGTCCGATATTAATATGATTTTTCCTACATATGCGCAGTAAAGTAAAACTAATTAATGCCGAGGTTGGTCAAGATATCTTGAAAAACAAAATTTTTTTCATACAAAAGCTTAATTTTCGACTGATCGTGCCCATGGCAGCTATATGATTTAGTGGTCCGATCTTAATAGGATTTTGCATATATATGAGGAGCTTAGTAAAACTAAAAGTTGCCTAGTTTGGTCAAGATATCTTGATGAACAAAATGTTTTTTATACAACAACTTAATTTTCGACCGATCGTTCCTATGCAGCTATATGATATAGTGGTCCGATATTAATAGGATTTTGCCTATATATGAGGACTAAAGTAAAACTAATAAATGCAGAGTTTGGTCAAGATATCCCGAAAAACAAAATGTTTTTTTTTTTAATACAACAACTTAATTTTCGACCGACCGTTCCTATGACAGATATATATGATATAGTGGTCCCAGCTTAATGGGATTTTGTCTATATATGAGGAGTATAGTAAAACTAATTAATGCCGAGGTTGGTCCAGATATCTTGAAAAACAAAATTTTTTTTCATACAAAAGCTTAATTTTCGAACGATCGTTCCTATGGCAGCTATATGATATATTGGTCCGATCTGAATAGGATTTTGCATATATATGAAGAGCATAGTAAAACTAATAAATGCCGAGTTTGATCAAAATATCTTGATAAACAAAATGCTTTTTACACAAAAGCTTTATTTTCGACCGATCGTTCCTATGGCAGCTATATGATTTAGTGGTCCGATCATAATAGGATTTTGCATTTATATGAGGAACTTAGTAACACTAATAGTTGCCTAGTTTGGTCAAGATATCCCGAAAAACAAAATTTTTTTTTTTAATACAACTTAATTTTCGACCGACCGATCCTATGACAGATATATGATATAGTGGTCCCAGCTTAATGGGATTTTGTCTATATATGAGGAGTATAGTAAAACTAATGAATGCCGAGGTTGGTCAAGATATCTTGAAAAACAAAATTTTTTTCATACAACTTAATTTTCGACCGATCGTTCCTATAGCAGCTATATGATATATTGGTCCGATCTGAATAGGATTTTGCATATATATGAAGAGCATAGTAAAACTAATAAATGGCGAGTTTGATCAAAATATCTTTATGAACAAAATGCTTTTTTACACAAAAGCTTTATTTTCGACCGATCGGTCCTATGGCAGCTAAATGATTTAGTGGTCCGATCATAATAGGATTTTGCATATATATGAGGAGCTTAATAAAACTAATAGTTGCCTAGTTTGGTCAAGATATCCCGAAAAATAAAATGTTTTTTTTCTACAACAACTTAATTTTTGACCGATCGTTCCTATGGCAGCTATATGATATAGCGGTCCGATATTAATATGATTTTTCCTACATATGCGCAGTAAAGTAAAACTAATTAATGCCGAGGTTGGTCAAGATATCTTGAAAAACAAAATTTTTTCATACAAAAGCTTAATTTTCGACTGATCGTGCCCATGGCAGCTATATGATTTAGTGGTCCGATCTCAATAGGATTTTGCATATATATGAGGAGCTTAGTAAAACTAAAAGTTGCCTAGTTTGGTCAAGATATCTTGATGAACAAAATGTTTTTTTACACAACAGCTTTATTTTCGACCGATCGTTCCTATGGCAGCTATATGATTTAGTGGTCCGATCATAATAGGATTTTGCATACATATGAGGAGCTTAGTAAAACTAATAGTTGCCTAGTTTGGTCAAGATATCCCGAAAAACAAAATGTTTTTTTTTTAATACAACAACTTAATTTTCGACCGGCCGTTTCTATGACAGATATATGATATAGTGGTCCCAGCTTAATGGGATTTTGTCTATATATGAGGAGTATAGTAAAACTAATGAATACCGAGGTTGGTCAAGATATCTTGAAAAACAAAATTTTTTTCATACAACTTAATTTTCGACCGATCGTTCCTATAGCAGCTATATGATATATTGGTCCGATCTGAATAGGATTTTGCATATATATTAAGAGCATAGTAAGACTAATAAATGGCGAGTTTGATCAAAATATCTTGATGAACATAATGCTTTTTTACACAAAAGCTTTATTTTCGATCGATCGGTCCTATGGCAGCTATATGATTTAGTGGTCCGATCATAATAGGATTTTGCATATATATGAGGAGCTTAGTAAAACTAATAGTTGCCTCGATTGGTCAAGATATCCCGAAAAATAAAATGTTTTTTTTCTACAACAACTTACTTTTCGACCGATCGTTCCTATGGCAGCTATATGATATAGTGGTCCGATGTTAATATGATTTTTCCTACATATGAGGAGTAAAGTAAAACTAATTAATGCCGAGGTTGGTCAAGATGTCTTGAAAAACAAAATTTTTTTTCATACAAAAGCTTAATTTTCGACCGATCGTTCCTATAGCAGCTATATGATATATTGGTCCGATCTGAATAGGATTTTGCATATATATGAAGAGCATAGTAAAACTAATAAATGGCGAGTTTGATCAAAATATCTTTATGAACAAAATGCTTTTTTACACAAAAGCTTTATTTTCGACCGATCGGTCCTATGGCAGCTAAATGATTTAGTGGTCCGATCATAATAGGATTTTGCATATATATGAGGAGCTTAATAAAACTAATAGTTGCCTAGTTTGGTCAAGATATCCCGAAAAATAAAATGTTTTTTTTCTACAACAACTTAATTTTTGACCGATCGTTCCTATGGCAGCTATATGATATAGCGGTCCGATATTAATATGATTTTTCCTACATATGCGCAGTAAAGTAAAACTAATTAATGCCGAGGTTGGTCAAGATATCTTGAAAAACAAAATTTTTTCATACAAAAGCTTAATTTTCGACTGATCGTGCCCATGGCAGCTATATGATTTAGTGGTCCGATCTCAATAGGATTTTGCATATATATGAGGAGCTTAGTAAAACTAAAAGTTGCCTAGTTTGGTCAAGATATCTTGATGAACAAAATGTTTTTTTACACAACAGCTTTATTTTCGACCGATCGTTCCTATGGCAGCTATATGATATATTGGTCCGATCTGAATAGGATTTTGCATATATATTAAGAGCATAGTAAGACTAATAAATGGCGAGTTTGATCAAAATATCTTGATGAACATAATGCTTTTTTACACAAAAGCTTTATTTTCGATCGATCGGTCCTATGGCAGCTATATGATTTAGTGGTCCGATCATAATAGGATTTTGCATATATATGAGGAGCTTAGTAAAACTAATAGTTGCCTCGATTGGTCAAGATATCCCGAAAAATAAAATGTTTTTTTTCTACAACAACTTACTTTTCGACCGATCGTTCCTATGGCAGCTATATGATATAGTGGTCCGATGTTAATATGATTTTTCCTACATATGAGGAGTAAAGTAAAACTAATTAATGCCGAGGTTGGTCAAGATGTCTTGAAAAACAAAATTTTTTTTCATACAAAAGCTTAATTTTCGACCGATCGTTCCTATAGCAGCTATATGATATATTGGTCCGATCTGAATAGGATTTTGCATATATATTAAGATCATAGTAAGACTAATAAATGGCGAGTTTGATAAAAATATCTTGATGAACATAATGCTTTTTTACACAAAAGCTTTATTTTCGATCGATCGGTCCTATGGCAGCTATATGATTTAGTGGTCCGATCTTAATAGGATTTTGCATATATGAGGAGCTTAGTAAAACTAAAAGTTGCCTAGTTTGGTCAAGATTTCTTGATAAACAAAATGTTTTTTTAAACAACTTAATTTTCGACCGATCGTTCCTATGGCAGCTATATGAAACAGTGGTCCGATCTAGCTGGTTTTGACATATGTCAAGATATCTTGAGAAACAAAATGTTTTTTCATACAAAAACTTAATTTTCGACCGATGGTTCCTATGGCACCTATATGAAACAGTGGTCCGATCCAGTTGGTTTTGACATATGTCAAGATATCTTGATAAACAAAATGTTTTTTCATACAAAAACTTAATTTTCGACCGATCGTTCCTATGGCAGCTATATGAAACAGTGGTCCGATCCAGCTGGTTTTGACATATGTCAAGATATCTTGATAAACAAAATGTTTTTTCATACAAAAAGTTAATTTTCGACCGATCGTTCCTATGGCAGCTATATGAAAAAGTGGTCCGATCCAGCTGGCTTTGACATATGTCAAGATATCTTGATAAACAAAATGTTTTTTCAAACAAAAACTTAATTTTCGACCGATCGTTCCTATGGCAGCTATATGAAACAGTGGTCCGATCCAGCTGGTTTTGACATATGTCAAGATATCTTGAGAAACAAAATGTTTTTTCATACAAAAACTTAATTTTCGACCGATCGTTCCTATGGCAGCTATATGAAACAGTGGTCCGATCCAGCTGGTTTTGACATATGTCAAGATATCTTGAGAAACAAAATGTTTTTTCATACAAAAACTTAATTTTCGACCGATGGTTCCTATGGCACCTATATGAAACAGTGGTCCGATCCAGTTGGTTTTGACATATGTCAAGATATCTTGATAAACAAAATGTTTTTCATACAAAAACTTAATTTTCGACCGATCGTTCCTATGGCAGCTATATGAAACAGTGGCCCGATCTAGCTGGTTTTGACATATGTCAAGATATCTTGAGAAACAAAATGTTTTTTCATACAAAAACTTAATTTTGGACCGATCGTTCCTATGGCACCTATATGAAACAGTGGTCCGATCCAGCTAGCTTTGACATATGTCAAGATATCTTGATAAACAAAATGTTTTTTCATACAAAAACCTAATTTTCGACCGATCGTTCCTATGGCAGCTATATGAAACAGTGGTCCGATCCAGCTGAATTTGACATATGTCAAGATATCTTGATAAACAAAATGTTTTTTCATACAAAAACTTAATTTGCGACCGATCGTTCCTATGGCAGCTATATGAAACAGTGGTCCGATACAGCTGGTTTTGACATATGTCAAGATATTTTGATAAATAAAATGTTTTTTTCATACAAAAACTTAATTTTCGACCGATGATATTGTGTTCCGATCTTAATAGGATTTTGCATATATATGAGGAGCTTAGTAAAACTAAAAGTTGCCTAGTTTGGTCAAGATATCTTCATGAACAAAATGTTTTTTTTTTATACAAAAACTTAATTTTAGACCGATCGTTCCTATGGCAGCTATATGAAACAGTGGTCCGATCCAGCTGGTTTTGACATATGTCAAGATATCTTGAGAAACAAAATGTTTTTTCATACAAAAACTTAATTTTCGACCGATCGTTCCTATGGCAGCTATATGATATATTGGTCCGATCTGAATAGGATTTTGCACCTATATGAAACAGTGGTCCGATCCAGCTGGTTTTGACATATGTCAAGATATCTTGATAAACAAAATGTTTTTTCATACAAAAACTTAATTTTCGACCGATCGTTCCTATGGCAGCTATATGAAACAGTGGTCCGATCCAGCTGGATTTGACATATGTGAAGATATCTTGATAAACAAAATGTTTTTTCATACAAAAACTTAATTTTCGACCGATCGTTCCTATGGCAGCTATATGAAACAGTGGTCCGATACAGCTGGTTTTGACATATGTCAAGATATTTTTATAAATAAAGTGTTTTTTTCATACAAAAACTTAATTTTCGACCGATGATATAGTGTTCCGATCTTAATAGGATTTTGCATATATATGAGGAGCTTAGTAAAACTAAAAGTTGCCTAGTTTGGTCAAGATATCTTCATGAACAAAATGTTTTTTTTTTATACAAAAACTTAATTTTCGACCGATCGTTCCTATGGCAGCTATATGAAACAGTGGTCCGATCCAGCTGGTTTTGACATATGTCAAGATATCTTGAGAAACAAATGTTTTTTCATACAAAAACTTAATTTTCGACCGATCGTTCCTATGGCAGCTATATGATATATTGGTCCGATCTGAATAGGATTTTGCATATATATGAAGAGCATAGTAAAACTAATAAAGGCCGAGTTTGATCAAAATATCTTGATGAACAAAATGTTTTTTCATACAAAAGCTTAATTTTCGACCGATCGTTCCTATGGCAGCTATATGATTTAGTGGACCGATCATAATAGGATTTTGCATATATATTAAGAGCATAGTAAGACTAATAAATTGCGAGTTTGATCAAAATATCTTGATGAACATAATGCTTTTTTACACAAAAGCTTTATTTTCGATCGATCGGTCCTATGGCAGCTATATGATTTAGTGGTCCGATCATAATAGGATTTTGCATATATATGAGGAGCTTAGTAAAACTAATAGTTGCCTCGTTTGGTCAAGATATCCCGAAAAATAAAATGTTTTTTTTCTACAACAACTTACTTTTCGACCGATCGTTCCTATGGCAGCTATATGAAACAGTGGTCCGATCCAGCTGGTTTTGACATATGTCAAGATATCTTGAGAAACAAAATGTTTTTTCATACAAAAACTTAATTTTCGACCGATCGTTCCTATGGCAGCTATATGATATATTGGTCCGATCTGAATAGGATTTTGCACCTATATTTTCGATCGATCGGTCCTATGGCGGCTATATGATTTAGTGGTCCGATCATAATAGGATTTTGCATATATATTAAGAGCATAGTAAGACTAATAAATGGCGAGTTTGTTTAAAATATCTTGATGAACATAATGCTTTTTTACACAAAAGCTTTATTTTCGATCGATCGGTCCTATGGCAGCTATATGATTTAGTGGTCCGATCATAATAGGATTTTGCATATATATGAGGAGCTTAGTAAAACTAATAGTTGCCTCGTTTGGTCAAGATATCCCGAAAAATAAAGTGTTTTTTTTCTACAACAACTTACTTTTCGACCGATCGTTCCTATGGCAGCTATATGATATAGCGGTCCGATGTTAATATGATTTTTCCTACATATGAGGAGTAAAGTAAAACTAATTAATGCCGAGGTTGGTCAAGATGTCTTGAAAAACAAAATTTTTTTTCATACAAAAGCTTAATTTTCGACCGATCGTTCCCATGACAGCTATATGATTTAGTGGTCCGATCTTAATAGGATTTTGCATATATATGAGGAGCTTAGTAAACTAAAAGTTGCCTAGTTTGGTCAAGATATCTTGATGAACAAAATGTTTTTTTATACAACTTAATTTTCGACCGATCGTTCCTATGGCAGCTATATGAAACAGTGGTCCGATCTAGCTGGTTTTGACATATGTCAAGATATCTTGAGAAACAAAATGTTTTTTCATACAAAAACTTAATTTTTGACCGATGGTTCCTATGGTACCTATATGAAACAGTGGTCCGATCCAGTTGGTTTTGACATATGTCAAGATATCTTGATAAACAAAATGTTTTTTCATACAAAAACTTAATTTTCGACCGATCGTTCCTATGGCAGCTATATGAAACAGTGGTCCGATCCAGCTGGTTTTGACATATGTCAAGATATCTTGATAAACAAAATGTTTTTTCATACAAAAGTTAATTTTCGACCGATCGTTCCTATGGCAGCTATATGAAACAGTGGTCCGATCCAGCTGGCTTTGACATATGTCAAGATATCTTGATAAACAAAATGTTTTTTCATACAAAAACTTAATTTTCGACCGATCTTTCCTATGGCAGCTATATGAAACAGTGGTCCGATCCAGCTGGTTTTGACATATTTCAAGATATCTTGATAAACAAAATGTTTTTCGTACAAAAACTTAATTTTCGACCGATCGTTCCTATGGCAGCTATATGATATATTGGTCCGATCTGAATAGGATTTTGCATATATATGAACAGCAGAGTAAAACTAATAAAGGCCGAGTTTGATCAAAATATCTTGATGAACAAAATGTTTTTTCATACAAAAGCTTAATTTTCGACCGATCGTTACCATGACAGCTATATGATTTAGTGGTCCGATCTTAATAGGATTTTGCATATATATGAGGAGCTTAGTAAAACTAAAAGTTGCCTAGTTTGGTCAAGATATCTTGATAAACAAAATGTTTTTTTATACAACTTAATTTTCGACCGATCGTTCCTATGGCAGCTATATGAAACAGTGGTCCGATCTAGCTGGTTTTGACATATGTCAAGATATCTTGAGAAACAAAATGTTTTTTCATACAAAAACTTAATTTTCGACCGATGGTTCCTATGGCACCTATATGAAACAGTGGTCCGATCCAGTTGGTTTTGACATATGTCAAGATATCTTGATAAACAAAATGTTTTTTCATACAAAAACTTAATTTTCGACCGATCGTTCCTATGGCAGCTATATGAAACAGTGGTCCGATCCAGCTGGTTTTGACATATGTCAAGATATCTTGATAAACAAAATGTTTTTTCATACAAAAAGTTAATTTTCGACCGATCGTTCCTATGGCAGCTATATGAAACAGTGGTCCGATCCAGCTGGCTTTGACATATGTCAAGATATCTTGATAAACAAAATGTTTTTTCAAACAAAAACTTAATTTTCGACCGATCGTTCCTATGGCAGCTATATGAAACAGTGGTCCGATCCAGCTGGTTTTGACATATTTCAAGATATCTTGATAAACAAAATGTTTTTCATACAAAAACTTAATTTTCGACCGATCGTTCCTATGGCAGCTATATGAAACAGTGGCCCGATCTAGCTGGTTTTGACATATGTCAAGATATCTTGAGAAACAAAATGTTTTTTCATACAAAAACTTAATTTTGGACCGATCGTTCCTATGGCACCTATATGAAACAGTGGTCCGATCCAGCTAGCTTTGACATATGTCAAGATATCTTGATAAACAAAATGTTTTTTCATACAAAAACCTAATTTTCGACCGATCGTTCCTATGGCAGCTATATGAAACAGTGGCCCGATCTAGCTGGTTTTGACATATGTCAAGATATCTTGAGAAACAAAATGTTTTTTCATACAAAAACTTAATTTTGGACCGATCGTTCCTATGGCACCTATATGAAACAGTGGTCCGATACAGCTGGTTTTGACATATGTCAAGATATTTTGATAAATAAAATGTTTTTTTCATACAAAAACTTAATTTTCGACCGATGATATAGTGTTCCGATCTTAATAGGATTTTGCATATATATGAGGAGCTTGGTAAAACTAAAAGTTGCCTAGTTTGGTCAAGATATCTTCATGAACAAAATGTTTTTTTTTTTATACAAAAACTTAATTTTAGACCGATCGTTCCTATGGCAGCTATATGAAACAGTGGTCCGATCCAGCTGGTTTTGACATATGTCAAGATATCTTGAGAAACAAAATGTTTTTTCATACAAAAACTTAATTTTCGACCGATCGTTCCTATGGCAGCTATATGATATATTGGTCCGATCTGAATAGGATTTTGCACCTATATGAAACAGTGGTCCGATCCAGCTGGTTTTGACATATGTCAAGATATCTTGATAAACAAAATGTTTTTTCATACAAAAACTTAATTTTCGACCGATCGTTCCTATGGCAGCTATATGAAACAGTGGTCCGATCCAGCTGGATTTGACATATGTCAAGATATCTTGATAAACAAAATGTTTTTTCATACAAAACTTAATTTTCGACCGATCGTTCCTATGGCAGCTATATGAAACAGTGGTCCGATACAGCTGGTTTTGACATATGTCAAGATATTTTGATAAATAAAGTGTTTTTTTTCATACAAAAACTTAATTTTCGACCGATGATATAGTGTTCCGATCTTAATAGGATTTTGCATATATATGAGGAGCTTAGTAAAACTAAAAGTTGCCTAGTTTGGTCAAGATATCTTCATGAACAAAATGTTTTTTTTTATACAAAAACTTAATTTTCGACCGATCGTTCCTATGGCAGCTATATGAAACAGTGGTCCGATCCAGCTGGTTTTGACATATGTCAAGATATCTTGAGAAACAAAATGTTTTTTCATACAAAAACTTAATTTTCGACCGATCGTTCCTATGGCAGCTATATGATATATTGGTCCGATCTGAATAGGATTTTGCATATATATGAAGAGCATAGTAAAACTAATAAAGGCCGAGTTTGATCCAAATATCTTGATGAACAAAATGTTTTTTCATACAAAAGCTTAATTTTCGACCGATCGTTCCTATGGCAGCTATATGATTTAGTGGTCCGATCATAATAGGATTTTGCATATATATTAAGAGCATAGTAAGACTAATAAATTGCGAGTTTGATCAAAATATCTTGATGAACATAATGCTTTTTTACACAAAAGCTTTATTTTCGATCGATCGGTCCTATGGCAGCTATATGATTTAGTGGTCCGATCATAATAGGATTTTGCATATATATGAGGAGCTTAGTAAAACTAATGAATGCCGAGGTTGGTCAAGATATCTTGAAAAACAAAATTTTTTTTCATACAACTTAATTTTCGACCGATCGTTCCTATAGCAGCTATATGATATATTGGTCCGATCTGAATAGGATTTTGCATATATATTAAGAGCATAGTAAGACTAATAAATGGCGAGTTTGTTTAAAATATCTTGATGAACATAATGCTTTTTTACACAAAAGCTTTATTTTCGATCGATCGGTCCAATGGCAGCTATATGATTTAGTGGTCCGATCATAATAGGATTTTGCATATATATGAGGAGCTTAGTAAAACTAATAGTTGCCTAGTTTGGTCAAGATATCCCGAAAACTAAAATGTTTTTTTTCTACAACAACTTACTTTTCGACCGATCGTTCCTATGGCAGCTATATGAAACAGTGGTCCGATCCAGCTGGTTTTGACATATGTCAAGATATCTTGAGAAACAAAATGTTTTTTCATACAAAAAGTTAATTTTCGACCGATCGTTCCTATGGCAGCTATATGATATATTGGTCCGATCTGAATAGGATTTTGCACCTATATTTTCGATCGATCGGTCCTATGGCAGCTATATGATTTAGTGGTCCGATCATAATAGGATTTTGCATATATATGAAGAGCATAGTAAGACTAATAAATGGCGAGTTTGTTTAAAATATCTTGATGAACATAATGCTTTTTTACACAAAAGCTTTATTTTCGATCGATCGGTCCTATGGCAGCTATATGATTTAGTGGTCCGATCATAATAGGATTTTGCATATATATGAGGAGCTTAGTAAAACTAATAGTTGCCTCGTTTGGTCAAGATATCCCGAAAAATAAAATGTTTTTTTTCTACAACAACTTACTTTTCGACCGATCGTTCCTATGGCAGCTATATGATATAGCGGTCCGATGTTAATATGATTTTTCCTACATATGAGGCGTAAAGTAAAACTAATTAATGCCGAGGTTGGTCAAGATGTCTTGAAAAACAAAATTTTTTTTCATACAAAAGCTTAATTTTCGACCGATCGTTCCCATGACAGCTATATGATTTAGTGGTCCGATCTTAATAGGATTTTGCATATATATGAGGAGCTTAGTAAAACTAAAAGTTGCCTAGTTTGGTCAAGATATGTTGATGAACAAAATGTTTTTTTATACAACTTAATTTTCGACCGATCGTTCCTATGGCAGCTATATGAAACAGTGGTCCGATCTAGCTGGTTTTGACATATGTCAAGATATCTTGAGAAACAAAATGTTTTTTCATACAAAAACTTAATTTTTGACCGATGGTTCCTATGGTACCTATATGAAACAGTGGTCCGATCCAGTTGGTTTTGACATATGTCAAGATATCTTGATAAACAAAATGTTTTTTCATACAAAAACTTAATTTTCGACCGATCGTTCCTATGGCAGCTATATGAAACAGTGGTCCGATCCAGCTGGTTTTGACATATGTCAAGATATCTTGATAAACAAAATGTTTTTTCATACAAAAAGTTAATTTTCGACCGATCGTTCCTATGGCAGCTATATGAAACAGTGGTCCGATCCAGCTGGCTTTGACATATGTCAAGATATCTTGATAAACAAAATGTTTTTTCATACAAAAACTTAATTTTCGACCGATCTTTCCTATGGCAGCTATATGAAACAGTGGTCCGATCCAGCTGGTTTTGACATATTTCAAGATATCTTGATAAACAAAATGTTTTTCATACAAAAACTTAATTTTCGACCGATCGTTCCTATGGCAGCTATATGAAACAGTGGCCCGATCTAGCTGGTTTTGACATATGTCAAGATATCTTGAGAAACAAAATGTTTTTTCATACAAAAACTTAATTTTGGACCGATCGTTCCTATGGCACCTATATGAAACAGTGGTCCGATCCAGCTGGTTTTGACATATGTCAAGATATCTTGATAAACAAAATGTTTTTTCATACAAAAACTTAATTTTCGACCGATCGTTCCTATGGCAGCTATATGAAACAGTGGTCCGATCCAGCTGGATTTGACATATGTCAAGATATCTTGATAAACAAAATGTTTTTTTATACAAAAACTTAATTTGCGACCGATCGTTCCTATGGCAGCTATATGAAACAGTGGTCCGATACAGCTGGTTTTGACATATGTCAAGATATTTTGATAAATAAAATGTTTTTTTCATACAAAAACTTAATTTTCGACCGATGATATAGTGTTCCGATCTTAATAGGATTTTGCATATATATGAGGAGCTTAGTAAAACTAAAAGTTGCCTAGTTTGGTCAAGATATCTTCATGAACAAAATGTTTTTTTTTTTATACAAAAACTTAATTTTCGATTGATCGTTCCTATGGCAGCTATATGAAACAGTGGTCCGATCCAGCTGGTTTTGACATATGTCAAGATATCTTGAGAAACAAAATGTTTTTTCATACAAAAACTTAATTTCGACCGATCGTTCCTATGGCAGCTATATGATATATTGGTCCGATCTGAATAGGATTTTGCATATATATGAAGAGCAGAGTAAAACTAATAAAGGCCGAGTTTGATCAAAATATCTTGATGAACAAAATATTTTTTCATACAAAAGCTTAATTTTCGACCGATCGTTCCTATGGCAGCTATATGATATATTGGTCCGATCTAAATAGGATTTTGCATATATATTAAGAGCATAGTAAGACTAATAAATGGCGAGTTTGATCAAAATATCTTGATGAACATAATGCTTTTTTACACAAAAGCTTTATTTTCGATCGATCGGTCCTATGGCAGCTATATGATTTAGTGGTCCGATCATAATAGGATTTTGCATATATATTAAGAGCATAGTAAGACTAATAAATGGCGAGTTTGTTTAAAATATCTTGATGAACATAATGCTTTTTAACACAAAAGCTTTATTTTCGATCGATCGGTCCTATGGCAGCTATATGATTTAGTGGTCCGATCATAATAGGATTTTGCATATATATGAGGAGCTTAGTAAAACTAATAGTTGCCTCGTTTGGTCAAGATATCCCGAAAAATAAAATGTTTTTTTTCTACAACAACTTACTTTTCGACCGATCGTTCCTATGGCAGCTATATGATATAGCGGTCCGATGTTAATATGATTTTTCCTACATATGAGGAGTAAAGTAAAACTAATTAATGCCGAGGTTGGTCAAGATGTCTTGAAAAACAAAATTTTTTTTCATACAAAAGTTTAATTTTCGACCGATCGTTCCCATGACAGCTATATGATTTAGTGGTCCGATCTTAATAAGATTTTGCATATATATGAGGAGCTTAGAAAAACTAAAAGTTGCCTAGTTTGGTCAAGATATCTTGATGAACAAAATGTTTTTTTATACAACTTAATTTTCGACCGATCGTTCCTATGGCAGCTATATGAAACAGTGGTCCGATCTAGCTGGATTTGACATATGTCAAGATATCTTGAGAAACAAAATGTTTTTTCATACAAAAACTTAATTTTCGACCGATCGTTCCTATGGCAGCTATATGATATATTGGTCCGATCTGAATAGGATTTTGCACCTATATTTTCGATCGATCGGTCCTATGGCAGCTATATGATTTAGTGGTCCGATCATAATAGGATTTTGCATATATATTAAGAGCATAGTAAGACTAATAAATGGCGAGTTTGTTTAAAATATCTTGATGAACATAATGCTTTTTTACACAAAAGCTTTATTTTCGATCGATCGGTCCTATGGCAGCTATATGATTTAGTGGTCCGATCATAATAGGATTTTGCATATATATGAGGAGCTTAGTAAAACTAATAGTTGCCTAGTTTGGTCAAGATATCCCGAAAACTAAAATGTTTTTTTTCTACAACAACTTACTTTTCGACCGATCGTTCCTATGGCAGCTATATGAAACAGTGGTCCGATCCAGCTGGTTTTGACATATGTCAAGATATCTTGAGAAACAAAATGTTTTTTCATACAAAAACTTAATTTTCGACCGATCGTTCCTATGGCAGCTATATGATATATTGGTCCGATCTGAATAGGATTTTGCACCTATATTTTCGATCGATCGGTCCTATGGCAGCTATATGATTTAGTGGTCCGATCATAATAGGATTTTGCATATATATTAAGAGCATAGTAAGACTAATAAATGGCGAGTTTGTTTAAAATATCTTGATGAACATAATGCTTTTTTACACAAAAGCTTTATTTTCGATCGATCGGTCCTATGGCAGCTATATGATTTAGTGGTCCGATCATAATAGGATTTTGCATATATATGAGGAGCTTAGTAAAACTAATAGTTGCCTCGTTTGGTCAAGATATCCCGAAAAATAAAATGTTTTTTTTCTACAACAACTTACTTTTCGACCGATCGTTCCTATGGCAGCTATATGATATAGCGGTCCGATGTTATATGATTTTTCCTACATATGAGGCGTAAAGTAAAACTAATTAATGCCGAGGTTGGTCAAGATGTCTTGAAAAACAAATTTTTTTCATACAAAAGCTTAATTTTCGACCGATCGTTCCCATGACAGCTATATGATTTAGTGGTCCGATCTTAATAGGATTTTGCATATATATGAGGAGCTTAGTAAAACTAAAAGTTGCCTAGTTTGGTCAAGATATGTTGATGAACAAAATGTTTTTTTATACAACTTAATTTTCGACCGATCGTTCCTATGGCAGCTATATGAAACAGTGGTCCGATCTAGCTGGTTTTGACATATGTCAAGATATCTTGAGAAACAAAATGTTTTTTCATACAAAAACTTAATTTTTGACCGATGGTTCCTATGGTACCTATATGAAACAGTGGTCCGATCCAGTTGGTTTTGACATATGTCAAGATATCTTGATAAACAAAATGTTTTTTCATACAAAAACTTAATTTTCGATCGATCGGTCCTATGGCAGCTATATGATTTAGTGGTCCGATCATAATAGGATTTTGCATATATATTAAGAGCATAGTAAGACTAATAAATGGCGAGTTTGTTTAAAATATCTTGATGAACATAATGCTTTTTTACACAAAAGCTTTATTTTCGATCGATCGGTCCTATGGCAGCTATATGATTTAGTGGTCCGATCATAATAGGATTTTGCATATATATGAGGAGCTTAGTAAAACTAATAGTTGCCTCGTTTGGTCAAGATATCCCGAAAAATAAAATGTTTTTTTTCTACAACAACTTACTTTTCGACCGATCGTTCCTATGGCAGCTATATGATATAGCGGTCCGATGTTAATATGATTTTTCCTACATATGAGGCGTAAAGTAAAACTAATTAATGCCGAGGTTGGTCAAGATGTCTTGAAAAACAAAATTTTTTTTCATACAAAAGCTTAATTTTCGACCGATCGTTCCCATGACAGCTATATGATTTAGTGGTCCGATCTTAATAGGATTTTGCATATATATGAGGAGCTTAGTAAAACTAAAAGTTGCCTAGTTTGGTCAAGATATGTTGATGAACAAAATGTTTTTTTATACAACTTAATTTTCGACCGATCGTTCCTATGGCAGCTATATGAAACAGTGGTCCGATCTAGCTGGTTTTGACATATGTCAAGATATCTTGAGAAACAAAATGTTTTTTCATACAAAAACTTAATTTTTGACCGATGGTTCCTATGGTACCTATATGAAACAGTGGTCCGATCCAGTTGGTTTTGACATATGTCAAGATATCTTGATAAACAAAATGTTTTTTCATACAAAACTTAATTTTCGACCGATCGTTCCTATGGCAGCTATATGAAACAGTGGTCCGATCCAGCTGGTTTTGACATATGTCAAGATATCTTGATAAACAAAATGTTTTTTCATACAAAAAGTTAATTTTCGACCGATCGTTCCTATGGCAGCTATATGAAACAGTGGTCCGATCCAGCTGGCTTTGACATATGTCAAGATATCTTGATAAACAAAATGTTTTTTCATACAAAAACTTAATTTTCGACCGATCTTTCCTATGGCAGCTATATGAAACAGTGGTCCGATCCAGCTGGTTTTGACATATTTCAAGATATCTTGATAAACAAAATGTTTTTCATACAAAAACTTAATTTTCGACCGATCGTTCCTATGGCAGCTATATGAAACAGTGGCCCGATCTAGCTGGTTTTGACATATGTCAAGATATCTTGAGAAACAAATGTTTTTTCATACAAAAACTTAATTTTGGACCGATCGTTCCTATGGCACCTATATGAAACAGTGGTCCGATCCAGCTGGTTTTGACATATGTCAAGATATCTTGATAAACAAAATGTTTTTTCATACAAAAACTTAATTTTCGACCGATCGTTCCTATGGCAGCTATATGAAACAGTGGTCCGATCCAGCTGGATTTGACATATGTCAAGATATCTTGATAAACAAAATGTTTTTTTATACAAAAACTTAATTTGCGACCGATCGTTCCTATGGCAGCTATATGAAACAGTGGTCCGATACAGCTGGTTTTGACATATGTCAAGATATTTTGATAAATAAAATGTTTTTTTCATACAAAAACTTAATTTTCGACCGATGATATAGTGTTCCGATCTAATAGGATTTTGCATATATATGAGGAGCTTAGTAAAACTAAAAGTTGCCTAGTTTGGTCAAGATATCTTCATGAACAAAATGTTTTTTTTTTTTATACAAAAACTTAATTTTCGATTGATCGTTCCTATGGCAGCTATATGAAACAGTGGTCCGATCCAGCTGGTTTTGACATATGTCAAGATATCTTGAGAAACAAAATGTTTTTTCATACAAAAACTTAATTTTCGACCGATCGTTCCTATGGCAGCTATATGATATATTGGTCCGATCTGAATAGGATTTTGCATATATATGAAGAGCAGAGTAAAACTAATAAAGGCCGAGTTTGATCAAAATATCTTGATGAACAAAATATTTTTTCATACAAAAGCTTAATTTTCGACCGATCGTTCCTATGGCAGCTATATGATATATTGGTCCGATCTAATAGGATTTTGCATATATATTAAGAGCATAGTAAGACTAATAAATGGCGAGTTTGATCAAAATATCTTGATGAACATAATGCTTTTTTACACAAAAGCTTTATTTTCGATCGATCGGTCCTATGGCAGCTATATGATTTAGTGGTCCGATCATAATAGGATTTTGCATATATATTAAGAGCATAGTAAGACTAATAAATGGCGAGTTTGTTTAAAATATCTTGATGAACATAATGCTTTTTAACACAAAAGCTTTATTTTCGATCGATCGGTCCTATGGCAGCTATATGATTTAGTGGTCCGATCATAATAGGATTTTGCATATATATGAGGAGCTTAGTAAAACTAATAGTTGCCTCGTTTGGTCAAGATATCCCGAAAAATAAAATGTTTTTTTTTCTACAACAACTTACTTTTCGACCGATCGTTCCTATGGCAGCTATATGATATAGCGGTCCGATGTTAATATGATTTTTCCTACATATGAGGAGTAAAGTAAAACTAATTAATGCCGAGGTTGGTCAAGATGTCTTGAAAAACAAAATTTTTTTTCATACAAAAGTTTAATTTTCGACCGATCGTTCCCATGACAGCTATATGATTTAGTGGTCCGATCTTAATAAGATTTTGCATATATATGAGGAGCTTAGAAAAACTAAAAGTTGCCTAGTTTGGTCAAGATATCTTGATGAACAAAATGTTTTTTTATACAACTTAATTTTCGACCGATCGTTCCTATGGCAGCTATATGAAACAGTGGTCCGATCTAGCTGGATTTGACATATGTCAAGATATCTTGAGAACAAAATGTTTTTTCATACAAAAACTTAATTTTCGACCGATGGTTCCTATGGTACATATGAAACAGTGGTCCGATCCAGTTGGTTTTGACATATGTCAAGATATCTGATAAACAAAATGTTTTTTCATACAAAAACTTAATTTTCGACCGATCGTTCCTATGGCAGCTATATGAAACAGTGGTCCGATCCAGCTGGTTTTGACATATGTCAAGATATCTTGATAATCAAAATGTTTTTTTCATACAAAAAGTTAATTTTCGACCGATCGTTTCTATGGCAGCTATATGAAACAGTGGTCCGATCCAGCTGGCTTTGACATATGTCAAGATATCTTGATAAACAAAATGTTTTTTCATACAAAAACTTAATTTTCGACCGATCGTTCCTATGGCAGCTATATGAAACAGTGGTCCGATCCAGCTGGTTTTGACATATTTCAAGATATCTTGATAAACAAAATGTTTTTCATACAAAAACTTAATTTTCGACCGATCGTTCCTATGGCAGCTATATGAAACAGTGGCCCGATCTAGCTGGTTTTGACATATGTCAAGATATCTTGAGAAACAAAATGTTTTTTCATACAAAACTTAATTTTGGACCGATCGTTCCTATGGCACCTATATGAAACAGTGGTCCGATCCAGCTGGTTTTGACATATGTCAAGATATCTTGATAAACAAAATGTTTTTTCATACAAAAACTTAATTTTCGACCGATCGTTCCTATGGCAGCTATATGATATATTGGTCCGATCTGAATAGGATTTTGCATATATATGAGGAGCTTAGTAAAACTAAAAGTTGCCTAGTTTGGTCAAGATATCTTGATGAACAAAATGTTTTTTTATACAACTTAATTTTCGACCGATCGTTCCTATGGCAGCTATATGAAACAGTGGTCCGATCTAGCTGGTTTTGACATATGTCAAGATATCTTGAGAAACAAAATGTTTTTTCATACAAAAACTTAATTTTCGACCGATCGTTCCTATGGCAGCTATATGATATATTGGTCCCAGCTTAATGGGATTTTGTATATATATGAAGAGCATAGTAAAACTAATAAATGCCGAGTTTGATCAAAATATCTTGATGAACAAAATGCTTTTTTACACAAAAGCTTTATTTTCGACCGATCGTTCCTATGGCAGCTATATGATTTAGTGGTCCGATCATAATAGGATTTTGCATACATATGAGGAGCTTAGTAAAACTAATAGTTGCCTAGTTTGGTCAAGATATCCCGAAAAACAAATGTTTTTTTTTTAATACAACAACTTAATTTTCGACCGGCCGTTTCTATGACAGATATATGATATAGTGGTCCCAGCTTAATGGGATTTTGTCTATATATGAGGAGTATAGTAAAACTAATGAATACCGAGGTTGGTCAAGATATCTTGAAAAACAAAATTTTTTTTCATACAACTTAATTTTCGACCGATCGTTCCTATAGCAGCTATATGATATATTGGTCCGATCTGAATAGGATTTTGCATATATATTAAGAGCATAGTAAGACTAATAAATGGCGAGTTTGATCAAAATATCTTGATGAACATAATGCTTTTTACACAAAAGCTTTATTTTCGATCGATCGGTCCTATGGCAGCTATATGATTTAGTGGTCCGATCATAATAGGATTTTGCATATATATGAGGAGCTTAGTAAAACTAATAGTTGCCTCGATTGGTCAAGATATCCCGAAAAATAAAATGTTTTTTTTCTACAACAACTTACTTTTCGACCGATCGTTCCTATGGCAGCTATATGATATAGTGGTCCGATGTTAATATGATTTTCCTACATATGAGGAGTAAAGTAAAACTAATTAATGCCGAGGTTGGTCAAGATGTCTTGAAAAACAAAATTTTTTTTCATACAAAGCTTAATTTTCGACCGATCGTTACCATGACAGCTATATGATTTAGTGGTCCGATCTTAATAGGATTTTGCATATATATGAGGAGCTTAGTAAAACTAAAAGTTGCCTAGTTTGGTCAAGATATCTTGATAAACAAAATGTTTTTTTATACAACTTAATTTTCGACCGATCGTTCCTATGGCAGCTATATGATACAGTGGTCCGATCTAGCTGGTTTTGACATATGTCAAGATATCTTGAGAAACAAATGTTTTTTCATACAAAACTTAATTTTCGACCGATGGTTCCTATGGCACCTATATGAACAGTGGTCCGATCCAGTTGGTTTTGACATATGTCAAGATATCTTGATAAACAAAATGTTTTTTCATACAAAAACTTAATTTTCGACCGATCGTTCCTATGGCAGCTATATGAAACAGTGGTCCGATCCAGCTGGTTTTGACATATGTCAAGATATCTTGATAAACAAAATGTTTTTTCATGCAAAAAGTTAATTTTCGACCGATCGTTCCTATGGCAGCTATATGAAACAGTGGTCCGATCCAGCTGGCTTTGACATATGTCAAGATATCTTGATAAACAAAATGTTTTTCAAACAAAAACTTAATTTTCGACCGATCGTTCCTATGGCAGCTATATGAAACAGTGGTCCGATCCAGCTGGTTTTGACATATTTCAAGATATCTTGATAAACAAAATGTTTTTCATACAAAAACTTAATTTTCGACCGATCGTTCCTATGGCAGCTATATGAAACAGTGGCCCGATCTAGCTGGTTTTGACATATGTCAAGATATCTTGAGAAACAAAATGTTTTTTCATACAAAAACTTAATTTTGGACCGATCGTTCCTATGGCACCTATATGAAACAGTGGTCCGATCCAGCTAGCTTTGACATATGTCAAGATATCTTGATAAACAAAATGTTTTTTCATACAAAAACCTAATTTTCGACCGATCGTTCCTATGGCAGCTATATGAAACAGTGGTCCGATCCAGCTGGATTTGACATATGTCAAGATATCTTGATAAACAAAATGTTTTTTCATACAAAAACTTAATTTGCGACCGATCGTTCCTATGGCAGCTATATGAAACAGTGGTCCGATACAGCTGGTTTTGACATATGTCAAGATATTTTGATAAATAAAATGTTTTTTTCATACAAAAACTTAATTTTCGACCGATGATATAGTGTTCCGATCTTAATAGGATTTTGCATATATATGAGGAGCTTAGTAAAACTAAAAGTTGCCTAGTTTGGTCAAGATATCTTCATGAACAAAATGTTTTTTTTTTTATACAAAACTTAATTTTAGACCGATCGTTCCTATGGCAGCTATATGAAACAGTGGCCCGATCTAGCTGGTTTTGACATATGTCAAGATATCTTGAGAAACAAAATGTTTTTTTCATACAAAAACTTAATTTTGGACCGATCGTTCCTATGGCAGCTATATGAAACAGTGGTCCGATCCAGCTGGTTTTGACATATTTCAAGATATCTTGATAAACAAAATGTTTTTCATACAAAAACTTAATTTTCGACCGATCGTTCCTATGGCAGCTATATGAAACAGTGGCCCGATCTAGCTGGTTTTGACATATGTCAAGATATCTTGAGAAACAAAATGTTTTTTCATACAAAAACTTAATTTTGGACCGATCGTTCCTATGGCACCTATATGAAACAGTGGTCCGATCCAGCTGGTTTTGACATATGTCAAGATATCTTGATAAACAAAATGTTTTTTCATACAAAAACTTAATTTTCGACCGATCGTTCCTATGGCAGCTATATGATATATTGGTCCGATCTGAATAGGATTTTGCATATATATGAGGAGCTTAGTAAAACTAAAAGTTGCCTAGTTTGGTCAAGATATCTTGATGAACAAAATTTTTTTTATACAACTTAATTTTCGACCGATCGTTCCTATGGCAGCTATATGAAACAGTGGTCCGATCTAGCTGGTTTTGACATATGTCAAGATATCTTGAGAAACAAAATGTTTTTTCATACAAAAACTTAATTTTCGACCGATCGTTCCTATGGCAGCTATATGATATATTGGTCCCAGCTTAATGGGATTTTGTATATATATGAAGAGCATAGTAAAACTAATAAATGCCGAGTTTGATCAAAATATCTTGATGAACAAAATGCTTTTTTACACAAAAGCTTTATTTTCGACCGATCGTTCCTATGGCAGCTATATGATTTAGTGGTCCGATCATAATAGGATTTTGCATACATATGAGGAGCTTAGTAAAACTAATAGTTGCCTAGTTTGGTCAAGATATCCCGAAAAACAAAATGTTTTTTTTTAATACAACAACTTAATTTTCGACCGGCCGTTTCTATGACAGATATATGATATAGTGGTCCCAGCTTAATGGGATTTTGTCTATATATGAGGAGTATAGTAAAACTAATGAATACCGAGGTTGGTCAAGATATCTTGAAAAACAAAATTTTTTTTCATACAACTTAATTTTCGACCGATCGTTCCTATAGCAGCTATATGATATATTGGTCCGATCTGAATAGGATTTTGCATATATATTAAGAGCATAGTAAGACTAATAAATGGCGAGTTTGATCAAAATATCTTGATGAACATAATGCTTTTTTACACAAAAGCTTTATTTTCGATCGATCGGTCCTATGGCAGCTATATGATTTAGTGGTCCGATCATAATAGGATTTTGCATATATATGAGGAGCTTAGTAAAACTAATAGTTGCCTCGATTGGTCAAGATATCCCGAAAAATAAAATGTTTTTTTTCTACAACAACTTACTTTTCGACCGATCGTTCCTATGGCAGCTATATGATATAGTGGTCCGATGTTAATATGATTTTTCCTACATATGAGGAGTAAGTAAAACTAATTAATGCCGAGGTTGGTCAAGATGTCTTGAAAAACAAAATTTTTTTTCATACAAAAGCTTAATTTTCGACTGATCGTTACCATGACAGCTATATGATTTAGTGGTCCGATCTTAATAGGATTTTGCATATATATGAGGAGCTTAGTAAAACTAAAAGTTGCCTAGTTTGGTCAAGATATCTTGATAAACAAAATGTTTTTTATACAACTTAATTTTCGACCGATCGTTCCTATGGCAGCTATATGAAACAGTGGTCCGATCTAGCTGGTTTTGACATATGTCAAGATATCTTGAGAAACAAAATGTTTTTTCATACAAAAACTTAATTTTCGACCGATGGTTCCTATGGCACCTATATGAAACAGTGGTCCGATCCAGTTGGTTTTGACATATGTCAAGATATCTTGATAAACAAAATGTTTTTTCATACAAAAACTTAATTTTCGACCGATCGTTCCTATGGCAGCTATATGAAACAGTGGTCCGATCCAGCTGGTTTTGACATATGTCAAGATATCTTGATAAACAAAATGTTTTTTCATGCAAAAAGTTAATTTTCGACCGATCGTTCCTATGGCAGCTATATGAAACAGTGGTCCGATCCAGCTGGCTTTGACATATGTCAAGATATCTTGATAAACAAAATGTTTTTTCAAACAAAAACTTAATTTTCGACCGATCGTTCCTATGCAGCTATATGAAACAGTGGTCCGATCCAGCTGGTTTTGACATATTTCAAGATATCTTGATAAACAAAATGTTTTTCATACAAAAACTTAATTTTCGACCGATCGTTCCTATGGCAGCTATATGAAACAGTGGCCCGATCTAGCTGGTTTTGACATATGTCAAGATATCTTGAGAAACAAAATGTTTTTTCATACAAAAACTTAATTTTGGACCGATCGTTCCTATGGCACCTATATGAAACAGTGGTCCGATCCAGCTAGCTTTGACATATGTCAAGATATCTTGATAAACAAAATGTTTTTTCATACAAAAACCTAATTTTCGACCGATCGTTCCTATGGCAGCTATATGAAACAGTGGTCCGATCCAGCTGGATTTGACATATGTCAAGATATCTTGATAAACAAAATGTTTTTTCATACAAAAACTTAATTTGCGACCGATCGTTCCTATGGCAGCTATATGAAACAGTGGTCCGATACAGCTGGTTTTGACATATGTCAAGATATTTTGATAAATAAAATGTTTTTTTCATACAAAAACTTAATTTTCGACCGATGATATAGTGTTCCGATCTTAATAGGATTTTGCATATATATGAGGAGCTTAGTAAAACTAAAAGTTGCCTAGTTTGGTCAAGATATCTTCATGAACAAAATGTTTTTTTTTTTATACAAAAACTTAATTTTAGACCGATAGTTCCTATGGCAGCTATATGAAACAGTGGTCCGATCCAGCTGGTTTTGACATATGTCAAGATATCTTGAGAAACAAAATGTTTTTTCATACAAAACTTAATTTTCGACCGATCGTTCCTATGGCAGCTATATGATATATTGGTCCGATCTGAATAGGATTTTGCACCTATATGAAACAGTGGTCCGATCCAGCTGGTTTTGACATATGTCAAGATATCTTGATAAACAAAATGTTTTTTCATACAAAAACTTAATTTTCGACCGATCGTTCCTATGGCAGCTATATGAAACAGTGGTCCGATCCAGCTGGATTTGACATATGTCAAGATATCTTGATAAACAAAATGTTTTTTCATACAAAAACTTAATTTTCGACCGATCGTTCCTATGGCAGCTATATGAAACAGTGGTCCGATACAGCTGGTTTTGACATATGTCAAGATATTTTGATAAATAAAGTGTTTTTTTCATACAAAACTTAATTTTCGACCGATGATATAGTGTTCCGATCTTAATAGGATTTTGCATATATATGAGGAGCTTAGTAAAACTAAAAGTTGCCTAGTTTGGTCAAGATATCTTCATGAACAAATGTTTTTTTTTTATACAAAAACTTAATTTTCGACCGATCGTTCCTATGGCAGCTATATGAAACAGTGGTCCGATCCAGCTGGTTTTGACATATGTCAAGATATCTTGATAAACAAAATGTTTTTTCATACAAAAACTTAATTTTCGACCGATCGTTCGCTATATGATATATTGGTCCGATCTGAATAGGATTTTGCACCTATATTTTCGATCGATCGGTCCTATGGCAGCTACATGATTTAGTGGTCCGATCATAATAGGATTTTGCATATATATTAAGAGCATAGTAAGACTAATAAATGGCGAGTTTGTTTAAAATATCTTGATGAACATAATGCTTTTTTACACAAAAGCTTTATTTTCGATCGATCGGTCCTATGGCAGCTATATGATTTAGTGGTCCGATCATAATAGGATTTTGCATATATATGAGGAGCTTAGTAAAACTAATAGTTGCCTCGTTTGGTCAAGATATCCCGAAAAATAAAATGTTTTTTTTCTACAACAACTTACTTTTCGACCAATCGTTCCTATGGCAGCTATATGATATAGCGGTCCGATCTGAATAGGATTTTGCATATATATGAAGAGCAGAGTAAAACTAATAAAGGCCGAGTTTGATCAAAATATCTTGATGAACAAAATGTTTTTTCATACAAAAGCTTAATTTTCGACCGATCGTTACCATGACAGCTATATGATTTAGTGGTCCGATCTTAATAGGATTTTGCATATATATGAGGAGCTTAGTAAAACTAAAAGTTGCCTAGTTTGGTCAAGATATCTTGATAAACAAAATGTTTTTTTATACAACTTAATTTTCGACCGATCGTTCCTATGGCAGCTATATGAAACAGTGGTCCGATCTAGCTGGTTTTGACATATGTCAAGATATCTTGAGAAACAACATGTTTTTTCATACAAAAACTTAATTTTCGACCGATGGTTCCTATGGCACCTATATGAAACAGTGGTCCGATCCAGTTGGTTTTGACATATGTCAAGAGAGCTTGATAAACAAAATGTTTTTTCATACAAAAACTTAATTTTCGACCGATCGTTCCTATGGCAGCTTTATGAAACAGTGGTCCGATCCAGCTGGCTTTGACATATGTCAAGATATCTTGATAAACAAAATGTTTTTTCAAACAAAAACTTAATTTTCGACCGATCGTTCCTATGGCAGCTATATGAAACAGTGGTCCGATCCAGCTGGTTTTGACATATTTCAAGATATCTTGATAAACAAAATGTTTTTCATACAAAACTTAATTTTCGACTGATCGTTCCTATGGCAGCTATATGAAACAGTGGCCCGATCTAGCTGGTTTTGACATATGTCAAGATATCTTGAGAAACAAAATGTTTTTTCATACAAAAACTTAATTTTGGACCGATCGTTCCTATGGCACCTGTATGAAACAGTGGTCCGATCCAGCTAGCTTTGACATATGTCAAGATATCTTGATAAACAAAATGTTTTTTCATACAAAAACCTAATTTTCGACCGATCGTTCCTATGGCAGCTATATGAAACAGTGGTCCGATCCAGCTGGATTTGACATATGTCAAGATATCTTGATAAACAAAATGTTTTTTCATACAAAACTTAATTTTCGACCGATCGTTCCTATGGCAGCTATATGAAACAGTGGTCCGATCCAGCTGGATTTGACATATTTCAAGATATCTTGATAAACAAAATGTTTTTTCATACATAAACTTAATTTTCGACCGATCGTTCCTATGGCAGCTATATGAAACAGTGGTCCGATACAGCTGGTTTTGACATATGTCAAGATATTTTGATAAATAAAGTGTTTTTTTCATACAAAAACTTAATTTTCGACCGATGATATAGTGTTCCGATCTTAATAGGATTTTGCATATATATGAGGAGCTTAGTAAAACTAAAAGTTGCCTAGATTGGTCAAGATATCTTCATGAACAAAATGTTTTTTTTTTATACAAAAACTTAATTTTCGACCGATCGTTCCTATGGCAGCTATATGAAACAGTGGTCCGATCCAGCTGGTTTTGACATATGTCAAGATATCTTGAGAAACAAAATGTTTTTTCATACAAAAACTTAATTTTCGACCGATCGTTCCTATGGCAGCTATATGATATATTGGTCCGATCTGAATAGGATTTTGCATATATATGAAGAGCATAGTAAAACTAATAAAGGCCGAGTTTGATCCAAATATCTTGATGAACAAAATGTTTTTTACACAAAAGCTTTATTTTCGATCGATCGGTCCTATGGCAGCTATATGATTTAGTGGTCCGATCATAATAGGATTTTGCATATATATGAGGAGCTTAGTAAAACTAATGAATGCCGAGGTTGGTCAAGATATCTTGAAAAACAAAATTTTTTTTCATACAACTTAATTTTCGACCGATCGTTCCTATAGCAGCTATATGATATATTGGTCCGATCTGAATAGGATTTTGCATATATATTAAGAGCATAGTAAGACTAATAAATGGCGAGTTTGTTTAAAATATCTTGATGAACATAATGCTTTTTTACACAAAAGCTTTATTTTCGATCGATCGGTCCTATGGCAGCTATATGATTTAGTGGTCCGATCATAATAGGATTTTGCATATATATGAGGAGCTTAGTAAAACTAATAGTTGCCTAGTTTGGTCAAGATATCCCGAAAAATAAAATGTTTTTTTTCTACAACAACTTACTTTTCGACCGATCGTTCCTATGGCAGCTATATGAAACAGTGGTCCGATCCAGCTGGTTTTGACATATGTCAAGATATCTTGCGAAACAAAATGTTTTTTCATACAAAAACTTAATTTTCGACCGATCGTTCCTATGGCAGCTATATGATATATTGGTCCGATCTGAATAGGATTTTGCACCTATATTTTCGATCGATCGGTCCTATGGCAGCTATATGATTTAGTGGTCCGATCATAATAGGATTTTGCATATATATGAGGAGCTTAGTAAAACTAATAGTTGCCTCGTTTGGTCAAGATATCCCGAAAAATAAAATGTTTTTTTTCTACAACAACTTACTTTTCGACCGATCGTTCCTATGGCAGCTATATGATATAGCGGTCCGATGTTAATATGATTTTTCCTACATATGAGGAGTAAAGTAAAACTAATTAACGCCGAGGTTGGTCAAGATGTCTTGAAAAACAAATTTTTTTTCATACAAAAGCTTAATTTTCGACCGATCGTTCCCATGACAGCTATATGATTTAGTGGTCCGATCTTAATAGGATTTTGCATATATATGAGGAGCTTAGTAAAACTAAATGTTGCCTAGTTTGGTCAAGATATCTTGATGAACAAAATGTTTTTTTATACAACTTAATTTTCGACCGATCGTTCGTATGGCAGCTATATGAAACAGTGGTCCGATCTAGCTGGTTTTGACATATGTCAAGATATCTTGAGAAACAAAATGTTTTTTCATACAAAAACTTAATTTTTGACCGATGGTTCCTATGGTACCTATATGAAACAGTGGTCCGATCCAGTTGGTTTTGACATATGTCAAGATATCTTGATAAACAAAATGTTTTTTCATACAAAAACTTAATTTTCGACCGATCGTTCCTATGGCAGCTATATGAAACAGTGGTCCGATCCAGCTGGTTTTGACATATGTCAAGATATCTTGATAAACAAAATGTTTTTTCATACAAAAAGTTAATTTTCGACCGATCGTTCCTATGGCAGCTATATGAAACAGTGGTCCGATCCAGCTGGCTTTGACATATGTCAAGATATCTTGATAAACAAATGTGGTCCGATCCAGCTGGTTTTGACATATGTCAAGATATCTTGAGAAACAAAATGTTTTTTCATACAAAAACTTAATTTTCGACCGATCGTTCCTATGGCAGCTATATGAAACAGTGGTCCGATCCAGCTGGATTTGACATATGTCAAGATATCTTGATAAACAAAATGTTTTTTCATACAAAAACTTAATTTGCGACCGATCGTTCCTATGGCAGCTATATGAAACAGTGGTCCGATACAGCTGGTTTTGACATATGTCAAGATATTTTGATAAATAAAATGTTTTTTTCATACAAAAACTTAATTTTCGACCGATGATATAGTGTTCCGATCTTAATAGGATTTTGCATATATATGAGGAGCTTAGTAAAACTAAAAGTTGCCTAGTTTGGTCAAGATATCTTCATGAACAAAATGTTTTTTTTTTTATACAAAACTTAATTTTCGACCGATCGTTCCTATGGCAGCTATATGAAACAGTGGTCCGATCCAGCTGGTTTTGACATATGTCAAGATATCTTGAGAAACAAAATGTTTTTTCATACAAAAACTTAATTTTCGACCGATCGTTCCTATGGCAGCTATATGATATATTGGTCCGATCTGAATAGGATTTTGCATATATATGAAGAGCAGAGTAAAACTAATAAAGGCCGAGTTTGATCAAAATATCTTGATGAACAAAATGTTTTTTCATACAAAAGCTTAATTTTCGACCGATCGTTCCTATGGCAGCTATATGATATATTGGTCCGATCTAAATAGGATTTTGCATATATATTAAGAGCATAGTAAGACTAATAAATGGCGAGTTTGATCAAAATATCTTGATGAACATAATGCTTTTTTACACAAAAGCTTTATTTTCGATCGATCGGTCCTATGGCAGCTATATGATTTAGTGGTCCGATCATAATAGGATTTTGCATATATATTAAGAGCATAGTAAGACTAATAAATGGCGAGTTTGTTTAAAATATCTTGATGAACATAATGCTTTTTAACACAAAAGCTTTATTTTCGATCGATCGGTCCTATGGCAGCTATATGATTTAGTGGTCCGATCATAATAGGATTTTGCATATATATGAGGAGCTTAGTAAAACTAATAGTTGCCTCGTTTGGTCAAGATATCCCGAAAAATAAAATGTTTTTTTTCTACAACAACTTACTTTTCGACCGATCGTTCCTATGGCAGCTATATGATATAGCGGTCCGATGTTAATATGATTTTTCCTACATATAAGGAGTAAAGTAAAACTAATTAATGCCGAGGTTGGTCAAGATGTCTTGAAAAACAAAATTTTTTTTCATACAAAAGCTTAATTTTCGACCGATCGTTCCCATGACAGCTATATGATTTAGTGGTCCGATCTTAATAGGATTTTGCATATATATGAGGAGCTTAGAAAAACTAAAAGTTGCCTAGTTTGGTCAAGATATCTTGATGAACAAAATGTTTTTTTATACAACTTAATTTTCGACCGATCGTTCCTATGGCAGCTATATGAAACAGTGGTCCGATCTAGCTGGTTTTGACATATGTCAAGATATCTTGAGAAACAAAATGTTTTTTCATACAAAAACTTAATTTTCGACCGATGGTTCCTATGGTACATATGAAACAGTGGTCCGATCCAGTTGGTTTTGACATATGTCAAGATATCTTGATAAACAAAATGTTTTTTCATACAAAAACTTAATTTTCGACCGATCGTTCCTATGGCAGCTATATGAAACAGTGGTCCGATCCAGCTGGTTTTGACATATGTCAAGATATCTTGATAATCAAAATGTTTTTTCATACAAAAAGTTAATTTTCGACCGATCGTTTCTATGGCAGCTATATGAAACAGTGGTCCGATCCAGCTGGCTTTGACATATGTCAAGATATCTTGATAAACATAATGTTTTTTCATACAAAAACTTAATTTTCGACCGATCGTTCCTATGGCAGCTATATGAAACAGTGGTCCGATCCAGCTGGTTTTGACATATTTCAAGATATCTTGATAAACAAATGTTTTTCATACAAAAACTTAATTTTCGACCGATCGTTCCTATGGCAGCTATATGAAACAGTGGCCCGATCTAGCTGGTTTTGACATATGCCAAGATATCTTGAGAAACAAAATGTTTTTTCATACAAAAACTTAATTTTGGACCGATCGTTCCTATGGCACCTATATGAAACAGTGGTCCGATCCAGCTGGTTTTGACATATGTCAAGATATCTTGATAAACAAAATGTTTTTTCATACAAAAACTTAATTTTCGACCGATCGTTCCTATGGCAGCTATATGATATATTGGTCCGATCTGAATAGGATTTTGCATATATATGAGGAGCTTAGTAAAACTAAAAGTTGCCTAGTTTGGTCAAGATATCTTGATGAACAAAATGTTTTTTTATACAACTTAATTTTCGACCGATCGTTCCTATGGCAGCTATATGAAACAGTGGTCCGATCTAGCTGGTTTTGACATATGTCAAGATATCTTGAGAAACAAAATGTTTTTTCATACAAAAACTTAATTTTCGACCGATCGTTCCTATGGCAGCTATATGATATATTGGTCCGATCTGAATAGGATTTTGCATATATATGAAGAGCATAGTAAAACTAATAAAGGCCGAGTTTGATCAAAATATCTTGATGAACAAAATGTTTTTTCATACAAAAGCTTAATTTTCGACCGATCGTTCCTATGGCAGCTATATGATATATTGGTCCGATCTAAATAGGATTTTGCATATATATTAAGAGCATAGTAAGACTAATAAATGGCGAGTTTGATCAAAATATCTTGATGAACATAATGCTTTTTACACAAAAGCTTTATTTTCGATCGATCGGTCCTATGGCAGCTATATGATTTAGTGGTCCGATCATAATTGGATTTTGCATATATATGAGGAGCTTAGTAAAACTAATGAATGCCGAGGTTGGTCAAGATATCTTGAAAAACAAAATTTTTTTTCATACAACCTAATTTTCGACCGATCGTTCCTATAGCAGCTATATGATATATTGGTCCGATCTGAATAGGATTTTGCATATATATTAAGAGCATAGTAAGACTAATAAATGGCGAGTTTGCTTAAAATATCTTGATGAACATAATGCTTTTTTACACAAAAGCTTTATTTTCGATCGATCGGTCCTATGGCAGCTATATGATTTAGTGGTCCGATCATAATAGGATTTTGCATATATATGAGGAGCTTAGTAAAACTAATAGTTGCCTCGTTTGGTCAAGATATCCCGAAAAATAAAATGTTTTTTTTCTACAACAACTTACTTTTCGACCGATCGTTCCTATGGCAGCTATATGAAACAGTGGTCCGATCCAGCTGGTTTTGACATATGTCAAGATATCTTGAGAAACAAAATATTTTTTCATACAAAAACTTAATTTTCGATCGATCGTTCCTATGGCAGCTATATGATATATTGGTCCGATCTGAATAGGATTTTGCACCTAAATGCACCTCTATTTTCGATCGATCGGTCCTATGGCAGCTATATGATTTAGTGGTCCGATCATAATAGGATTTTGCATATATATTAAGAGCATAGTTAGACTAATAAATGGCGAGTTTGTTTAAAATATCTTGATGAACATAATGCTTTTTTACACAAAAGCTTTATTTTCGATCGATCGGTCCTATGGCAGCTATATGATTTAGTGGTCCGATCATAATAGGATTTTGCATATATATGAGGAGCTTAGTAAAACTAATAGTTGCCTCGTTTGGTCAAGATATCCCGAAAAATAAAATGTTTTTTTTTCTACAACAACTTACTTTTCGACCGATCGTTTCTATGGCAGCTATATGATATAGCGGTCCGATGTTAATATGATTTTTCCTACATATGAGGAGTAAAGTAAAACTAATTAATTCCGAGGTTGGTCAAGATGTCTTGAAAAACAAAATTTTTTTTCATACAAAAGCTTAATTTTCGACCGATCGTTCCTATAGCAGCTATATGATATATTGGTCCGATCTGAATAGGATTTTGCATATATATTAAGAGCATAGTAAGACTAATAAATGGCGAGTTTGTTTAAAATATCTTGATGAACATAATGCTTTTTTACACAAAAGCTTTATTTTCGATCGATCGGTCCTATGGCAGCTATATGATTTAGTGGTCCGATCATAATAGGATTTTGCATATATATGAGGAGCTTAGTAAAACTAATAGTTGCCTCGTTTGGTCAAGATATCCCGAAAAATAAAATGTTTTTTTTCTACAACAACTTACTTTTCGACCGATCGTTCCTATGGCAGCTATATAAAACAGTGGTCCGATCCAGCTGGTTTTGACATATGTCAAGATATCTTGAGAAACAAAATGTTTTTTCATACAAAAACTTAATTTTTGACCGATCGTTCCTATGGCAGCTATATGATATATTGGTCCGATCTGAATAGGATTTTGCACCTATATTTTCGATCGATCGGTCCTATGGCAGCTATATGATTTAGTGGTCCGATCATAATAGGATTTTGCATATATATTAAGGGCATAGTAAGACTAATAAATGGCGAGTTTGTTTAAAATATCTTGATGAACATAATACTTTTTTACACAAAAGCTTTATTTTCGATCGATCGGTCCTATGGCAGCTATATGATTTAGTGGTCCGATCATAATAGGATTTTGCATATATATGGGGAGCTTAGTAAAACTAATAGTTGCCTCGTTTGGTCAAGATATCCCGAAAATAAAATGTTTTTTTTTCTACAACAACTTACTTTTCGACCGATCGTTCCTATGGCAGCTATATGATATAGCGGTCCGATGTTAATATGATTTTTCCTACATATGAGGAGTAAAGTAAAACTAATTAATGCCGAGGTTGGTCAAGATGTCTTGAAAAACAAAATTTTTTTTCATACAAAAGCTTAATTTTCGACCGATCGTTCCCATGACAGCTATATGATTTAGTGGTCCGATCTTAATAGGATTTTGCATATATATGAGGAGCTTAGTAAAACTAAAAGTTGCCTAGTTTGGTCAAGATATCTTGATGAACAAATGTTTTTTTATACAACTTAATTTTCGACCGATCGTTCCTATGGCAGCTATATGAAACAGTGGTCCGATCTAGCTGGCTTTGACATATGTCAAGATATCTTGATAAACAAAATATTTTTTCATACAAAAACTTAATTTTCGACCGATCTTTCCTATGGCAGCTATATGAAACAGTGGTCCGATCCAGCTGGTTTTGACATATTTCAAGATATCTTGATAAACAAAATGTTTTTCATACAAAAACTTAATTTTCGACCGATCGTTCCTATGGCAGCTATATGAAACAGTGGCCCGATCTAGCTGGTTTTGACATATGTCAAGATATCTTGAGAAACAAAATGTTTTTTCATACAAAAACTTAATTTTGGACCGATCGTTCCTATGGCACCTATAGGAAACAGTGGTCCGATCCAGCTGGTTTTGACATATGTCAAGATATCTTGATAAACAAAATGTTTTTTCATACAAAAACTTAATTTTCGACCGATCGTTCCTATGACAGCTATATGAAACAGTGGTCCGATCCAGCTGGATTTGACATATGTCAAGATATCTTGATAAACAAAATGTTTTTTCATACAAAAACTTAATTTGCAACCGATCGTTCCTATGGCAGCTATATGAACAGTGGTCCGATACAGCTGGTTTTGACATATGTCAAGATATTTTGATAAATAAAATGTTTTTTTCATACAAAAACTTAATTTTCGACCGATGATATAGTGTTCCGATCTTAATAGGATTTTGCACATATATGAGGAGCTTAGTAAAACTAAAAGTTGCCTAGTTTGGTCAAGATATCTTCATGAACAAAATGTTTTTTTTTTTATACAAAAACTTAATTTTCGACCGATCGTTCCTATGGCAGCTATATGAAACAGTGGTCCGATCCAGCTGGTTCTGACATATGTCAAGATATCTTGAGAAACAAAATGTTTTTTCATACAAAAACTTAATTTTCGACCGATCGTTCCTATGGCAGCTATATGATATATTGGTCCGATCTGAATAGGATTTTGCATATATATGAAGAGCAGAGTAAAACTAATAAAGGCCGAGTTTGATCAAAATATCTTGATGAACAAAATGTTTTTTCATACAAAAGCTTAATTTTCGACCGATCGTTCCTATGGCAGCTATATGATATATTGGTCCGATCTAAATAGGATTTTGCATATATATTAAGAGCATAGTAAGATTAATAAATGGCGAGTTTGATCAAAATATCTTGATGAACATAATGCTTTTTTACACAAAAGCTTTATTTTCGATCGATCGGTCCTATGGCAGCTATATGATTTAGTGGTCCGATCATAATAGGATTTTGCATATATATTAAGAGCATAGTAAGACTAATAAATGGCGAGTTTGTTTAAAATATCTTGATGAACATAATGCTTTTTAACACAAAAGCTTTATTTTCGATCGATCGGTCCTATGGCAGCTATATGATTTAGTGGTCCGATCATAATAGGATTTTGCATATATATGAGGAGCTTAGTAAAACTAATAGTTGCCTCGTTTGGTCAAGATATCCCGAAAAATAAAATGTTTTTTTTCTACAACAACTTACTTTTCGACCGATCGTTCCTATGGCAGCTATATGATATAGCGGTCCGATTTTAATATGATTTTTCCTACATATGAGGAGTAAAGTAAAACTAATTAATGCCGAGGTTGGTCAAGATGTCTTGAAAAACAAAATTTTTTTTCATACAAAAGCTTAATTTTCGACCGATCGTTCCCATGACAGCTATATGATTTAGTGGTCCGATCTTAATAGGATTTTGCATATATATGAGGATCTTAGAAAAACTAAAAGTTGCCTAGTTTGGTCAAGATATCTTGATGAACAAAATGTTTTTTTATACAACTTAATTTTCGACCGATCGTTCCTATGGCAGCTATATGAAACAGTGGTCCGATCTAGCTGGTTTTGACATATGTCAAGATATCTTGAGAAACAAAATGTTTTTTCATACAAAAACTTAATTTTCGACCGATGGTTCCTATGGTACCTATATGAAACAGTGGTCCGATCCAGTTGGTTTTGACATATGTCAAGATATCTTGATAAACACAATGTTTTTTCATACAAAAACTTAATTTTCGACCGATCGTTCCTATGGCAGCTATATGAAACAGTGGTCCGATCCAGCTGGTTTTGACGTATGTCAAGATATCTTGATAATCAAAATGTTTTTTCATACAAAAAGTTAATTTTCGACCGATCGTTTCTATGGCAGCTATATGAAACAGTGGTCCGATCCAGCTGGCTTTGACATATGTCAAGATATCTTGATAAACAAAATGTTTTTTCATACAAAAACTTATATATATTGGTCCGATCTGAATAGGATTTTGCATATATATGAGGAGCTTAGTAAAACTAAAAGTTGCCTAGTTTGGTCAAGATATCTTGATGAACAAAATGTTTTTTTATACAACTTAATTTTCGACCGATCGTTCCTATGGCAGCTATATGAAACAGTGGTCCGATCTAGCTGGTTTTGACATATGTCAAGATATCTTGAGAAACAAAATGTTTTTTCATACAAAAACTTAATTTTCGACCGATCATTCCTATGGCAGCTATAAGATATATTGGTCCGATCTGAATAGGATTTTGCATATATATGAAGAGCATAGTAAAACTAATAAAGGCCGAGTTTGATCAAAATATCTTGATGAACAAAATGTTTTTTCATACAAAAGCTTAATTTTCGACCGATCGTTCCTATGGCAGCTATATGATATATTGGTCCGATCTAAATAGGATTTTGCATATATATTAAGAGCATAGTAAGACTAATAAATGGCGAGTTTGATCAAAATATCTTGATGAACATAATGCTTTTTTACACAAAAGCTTTATTTTCGATTGATCGGTCCTATGGCAGCTATATGATTTAGTGGTCCGATCATAATAGGATTTTGCATATATATTAAGAGCATAGTAAGACTAATAAATGGCGAGTTTGATCAAAATATCTTGATGAATATAATGCTTTTTTACACAAAAGCTATATTTTCGATCGATCGGTCCTATGGCAGCTATATGATTTAGTGGTCCGATCATAATAGGATTTTGCATATATATGAGGAGCTTAGTAAAACTAATGAATGCCGAGGTTGGTCAAGATATCTTGAAAGACAAAATTTTTTTTCATACAACTTAATTTTCGACCGATCGTTCCTATAGCAGCTATATGATATATTGGTCCGATCTGAATAGGATGTTGCATATATATTAAGAGCATAGTAAGACTAATAAATGGCGAGTTTGTTTAAAATATCTTGATGAACATAATGCTTTTTTACACAAAAGCTTTATTTTCGATCGATCGGTCCTATGGCAGCTATATGATTTAGTGGTCCGATCATAATAGGATTTTGCATATATATGAGGAGCTTAGTAAAACTAATAGTTGCCTCGTTTTGTCAAGATATCCCGAAAAATAAAATGTTTTTTTCTACAACAACTTACTTTTCGACCTATCGTTCCTATGGCAGCTATATGAAACAGTGGTCCGATCCAGCTGGTTTTGACATATGTCAAGATATCTTGAGAAACAAAATGTTTTTTCATACAAAAACTTAATTTTCGATCGATCGTTCCTATGGCAGCTATATGATATATTGGTCCGATCTGAATAGGATTTTGCACCTATATGCACCTATATTTTCGATCGATCGGTCCTATGGCAGCTATATGATATAGCGGTCCGATGTTAATATGATTTTTCCTACATATGAGGAGTAAAGTCAAACTAATTAATGCCGAGGTTGGTCAAGATGTCTTGAAAAACAAAATTTTTTTTCATACAAAAGCTTAATTTTCGACCGATCGGTCCTATGGCAGCTATATGATTTAGTGGTCCGATCATAATAGGATTTTGCATATATATGAGGAGCTTAGTAATACTAAAAGTTGCCTAGTTTGGTCAAGATATCTTGATGAACAAAATGTTTTTTTATACAACTTAATTTTCGACCGATCGTTCCTATGGTACCTATATGAAACAGTGGTCCGATCCAGTTGGTTTTGACATATGTCAAGATATCTTGATAAACAAAATGTTTTTTCATACAAAAACTTAATTTTCGACCGATCGTTCCTATGGCAGCTATATGAAACAGTGGTCCGATCCAGCTGGTTTTGACATATGTCAAGATATCTTGATAAACAAATTGTTTTTTCATACAAAAAGTTAATTTTCGACCGATCGTTCCTATGGCAGCTATATGAAACAGTGGTCCGATCCAGCTCGCTTTGACATATGTCAAGATATCTTGATAAACAAAATGTTTTTTCATACAAAAACTTAATTTTCGACCGATCGTTCCTATGGCAGCTATATGAAACAGTGGTCCGATCCAGCTGGTTTTGACATATTTCAAGATATCTTGATAAACAAAATGTTTTTCATACAAAAACTTAATTTTCGACCGATCGTTCCTATGGCAGCTATATGAAACAGTGGCCCGATCTAGCTGGTTTTGACATATGTCAAGATATCTTGAGAAACAAAATGTTTTTTCATACAAAAACTTAATTTTCGACCGATCGTTCCTATGGCACCTATATGAAACAGTGGTCCGATCCAGCTGGTTTTGACATATGTCAAGATATCTTGATAAACAAAATGTTTTTTCATACAAAAACTTAATTTTCGACCGATCGTTCCTATGGCAGCTATATGATATATTGGTACGATCTGAATAGGATTTTGCATATATATGAAGAGCATAGTAAAACTAATAAAGGCCGAGTTTGATCAAAATATCTTGATGAACAAAATGTTTTTTCATACAAAAGCTTAATTTTCGACCGATCGTTCCTATGGCAGCTATATGATATATTGGTCCGATCTAAATAGGATTTTGCATATATATTAAGAGCATAGTAAGACTAATAAATGGCGAGTTTGATCAAAATATCTTGATGAACATAATGCTTTTTTACACAAAAGCTTTATTTTCGATCGATCGGTCCTATGGCAGCTATATGATTTAGTGGTCCGATCATAATAGGATTTTGCATATATATTAAGAGCATAGTAAGACTAATAAATGGCGAGTTTGTTTAAAATATCTTGATGAACATAATGCTTTTTTACACAAAAGCTTGATTTTCGATCGATCGGTCCTATGGCAGCTATATGATTTAGTGGTCCGATCATAATAGGATTTTGCATATATATGAGGAGCTTAGTAAAACTAATAGTTGCCTCGTTTGGTCAAGATATCCCGAAAAATAAAATGTTTTTTTTCTACAACAACTTACTTTTCGACCGATCGTTCCTATGGCAGCTATATGATATAGCGGTCCGATGTTAATATGATTTTTCCTACATATGAGGAGTAAAGTAAAACTAATTAATGCCGAGGTTGGTCAAGATGTCTTGAAAACCAAAATTTTTTTTCATACAAAAGCTTAATTTTCGACCGATCGTTGATTTAGTGGTCCGATCTTAATAGGATTTTGCATATATATGAGGAGCTTAGTAAAACTAAAAGTTGCCTAGTTTGGTCAAGATATCTTGATGAACAAAATGTTTTTTTATACAACTTAATTTTCGACCGATCGTTCCTATGGCAGCTATATGAAACAGTGGTCCGATCCAGCTGGTTTTGACATATTTCAAGATATCTTGATAAACAAAATGTTGTTCATACAAAAACTTAATTTTCGACCGATCGTTCCTATGGCAGCTATATGAAACAGTGGCCCGATCTAGCTGGTTTTGACATATGTCAAGATATCTTGAGAAACAAAATGTTTCTTTCATACAAAAACTTAATTTTGGACCGATCGTTCCTGTGGCACCTATATGAAACAGTGGTCCGATCCAGCTGGTTTTGACATATGTCAAGATATCTTGATAAACAAAATGTTTTTTCATACAAAAACTTAATTTTCGACCGATCGTTCCTATGGCAGCTATATGAAACAGTGGTCCGATCCAGCTGGATTTGACATATGTCAAGATATTTCGATAAATAAAATGTTTTTTCATACAAAAACTTAATTTTCGACCGATGATATAGTGTTCCGATCTTAATAGGATTTTGCATATATATGAGGAGCTTAGTAAAACTAAAAGTTGCCTAGTTTGGTCAAGATATCTTCATGAACAAAATGTTTTTTTTTTATACTGTAGTGCGTATATGCCCTTACAGAATACCCCGTACTTAAATATAAAGTATGCAGCACTTTGTTGCATACAATAACAATAATATAGTAAACAAGCCCAGAGCTAGCTTATGTATTGGCTCGGTCTCCGATTACGCAGCGCGGTTCACTAGCCTCACTAGCTGACCGTTTATGCTTATGCTGCATATCCCACGCTCCGTCTGAGCGCATTCCGTGAGCAATATATATGCTCACTAATACAGGCATATGCGAGCTACTCACTCTCCCTCTCTTTTTAGCTGTTAATGAATAACAGCATAAGTATATATGTATATCCATAGGCTAAGCGAACATTATAAATACTGAATAAATTCATTCTGATTCTGACTACAAAACGAACCACATGTCATCATTTATTACATGGCGACCGTGACAAGTTTCACGAACATGTTAAAAGTAATAGTGCAAATAAATATAAAATATAAAATTGGAAACCGGAGGTGCAGCAGCGGCACCAACAACAACCATACAAAACAACATCAACAGCAGGAACAACATAATGCAAAGAAGAAGAAAAAGAGAGCTCCTAGCAGGATCGCCAAAAAAAAAAAAAAAAAACGCAGTGAGTAGAGTGTGATGAGTGCAGAGCGAAGCGGTGTGGTAAAAGACTTAAGGCCAGAAAGGCAGAAATGTTAAAGCTGTTAAACAGCAAAAATGTCATAAGTTGGGACAACTCGGTTAAGTTACATGCCGAAGTTGAACACATAAAAAACTTACTTTCAACACGAAAAAGTCAGACACCAGCCGCGCACACATCCACCTACCCTGATATCAAAATATTGCAAAGCAACAATTAATCCAACAACCACCCAAATTAAAGGAGATTCCGAAGCTGAAGAAGACCTGCCCTAATGACTGCGAGGGACCGTTAAACTCACCTCACTGTGAGTACACCTGTGCAGCCTGCACCGGTGCCCCAACACAGAAGCAGTAACAACCTGCACAGCCAGCACCTCCAAACATTACATTACATCCAACAAATAAACACCTGTGCGAAGACCAGCACCGGTACCGCCAGCGCAACAAGCTGTGCCATCGGAATAAGTGCGAGAGGCACACCGCCACTTGCGCATACGAGGGAGCATCAGCGTGCCACATCCGGCGACGCCCAGCTGATGCAACGATGAACAACTGTTGCAGCTACATCCCTAATTACTTTTAATTAAATATAAAAAAAAACATGATATGAAATTAAACATACATATTAAATTAAATAGTAATAAACAAAACTCAAAAATTGTAATGACCGACGACAATTGAGTCGACCGGCAAGTCGTTTGGCCCGTACAGCCATTCAAAACAATAGGTAGGAAATATACAGATTGTAAAAAAAAAAAAATTTTTAAAGATGCGTTTTAAGCAGAAAACAAACAAGCAAAACAAAACCCGACTTGTAAAACAATAAAAGCATCAAATTCAATAAATATAGTAATAAAACCTCAAATGTGCGATACAAACAACCATCTGTATCCGAGTATAACAGCCCACTCTTGTTAGTTCCGAAAAAATCATTACCAAATTCGGAAGATAAGAAATGGCGATTAGTAATTGACTATCGCCAAATCAACAAAAAACTACTTTCAGATAAATTCCCGCTCCCCAGAATTGATGATATTCTAGACCAACTGGGCAGAGCTAAATACTTTTCATGCCTTGACTTAATGTCAGGTTTCCACCAAATTGAACTTGAAGAAAATTCAAGAAATATAACATCTTTTTCAACGAGCAATGGCTCATATCGCTTCACGCGAATACCATTCGGTCTTAAAATAGCACCAAATTCATTTCAGAGAATGATGACTATAGCATTCTCGGGTTTAGAACCCTCTCAGGCATTCCTTTATATGGATGACTTAATGGTGATAGGATGTTCCGAAAACACATGATTAACTTAACTGATGTTTTTAATGTATGTAGGAATATAACCTAAAGTTGCATCCAGAAAAATGTTCATTTTTCATGCATGAAGTGACATTTTTAGGTCACAAATGTACTGACAAAGGAGTATTGCCAGATGACAAGAAGTTTGACGTCATCAAAAATTATCCTGTCCCTCATGATGCGGACAGCGCGAGACGATTTGTAGCATTCTGCAATTATTATCGTCGATTTATAAAAAACTTCGCCGATTATTGACGGCACATAACTAGATTATGTAAAAAGAATGTTCCTTTTGAATGGTCAAGTGAATGCCAAAACGCATTCCAATACCTTAAAGAAAAGCTTATGCACCCCACATTATTACAATATCCTGATTTTCGCAAAGAATTTTGCATTATAACAGATGCAAGTAAACAAGCTTGCGGGCAGTTCTAACTCAGAACCGTGATGGAATTCAGCTCCCAATAGCTTATGCATCTCGTTCATTTACAAAAGGGGAAAGCAATAAGAGCACAACAGAACAAGAGTTAGCGGCAATTCATTGGGCAATTAACCATTTTAGACCATATATTTATGGCAAACATTTTACTATTAAAACGGATCACAGACCATTGACATATCTTTTTTCTATGACTAATCCCAGTTCTAAATTAACTCGCATGCGGCTAGAGCTTGAAGAATACGACTTCACAGTAGAATACCTAAAGGGGAAAGATAATTTCGTAGCAGACGCACTTTCGCGTATTAATATAAAGGAACTCAAAGATATGCAACATAAAGTCCTGAAAGTCACTACCAGGCGACAAAGTAGACAAAATAAAAACTGTACAGTAGAAAATTATGAACTTCTGCCAAGGCAAAGTCATAAAAATGTATCCAAGCCCAACGTACATGAAGTCATTACAAATGATGAAGTACGAAAAGTAGTGACCTTGCGCATAACAGAATCTAATTGTTTATTTAAACATGGAAATAAAATTATCGCAAGAATTGAAGTTAGCGATTTATATACCAATGGAATTCTCGACCTAGGTCAGTTCTTCCAAAGGCTCGAAAAGAGACCGGTATATTAAAAATCAGCCAACTCAAAGTGGCACCGAGCGAAAAGATCTTTGAATCAGTTTCAATAGATTCTTTTAAAAATATGGGCAATAAAATATTAAAATCTTTAAGAGTAGCGCTACTCCAGCCGGTGACCCAAATAAAAGATGAAAAAGAGATACAACAAATATTGTCTACATACCATGACGACCCAATTCAAGGAGGTCATAGCGGCATAACAAGAACGTTAGCGAAAATAAAAAGACACTACTACTGGAAAAATATGACACGTCATATAAAAGAGTACGTACGTAGATGTCAAAAATGCCAAATGTCTAAAACAAAGACGCACACAAAAACTCCTCTGACTCTCACCGAAACACCTGTAAATACTTTCGATATAGTGATAGTGGATACTGTTGGTCCGCTACCCAAATCGGAAAATGGTAATGAATACATAGTCACATTAATATGCGACCTTACAAAATATTTAGTAGCCATTCCAATAAAAAGCAAAAGCGCAAATAATGTCGCAAAAGCTATATTCGAAAATTTCATACTCAAGTTTGGTCCAATGAAGACGTTCATCTCGGACATGGGAACAGAGTATAAAAACCAGATTTTAACTGACTTATGCAAGTATTTGAAGATCAAGAATCTCACCGCAACTGCATATCATCATCAAACATTAGGGACAATAGAACGAAGTCATCGAACTTTTAATGAATACATTCGTTCATACATCTCTGCAGACAAATCTGATTGGGATGTCTGGGTTCAATATTTCACTTATTGCTTCAACACGACACCATCAGCAACGCATGAGTATTGTCCATACGAACTAGTATTTGGCAGACTACCGAAACAGTTCATAGATTTAAACAAAACTAATTACATAGATCCTATTTATAATTTAGATGACTATTCTAAAGAAATAAAGTTTAGATTAGAAATAGCATACAAAAGAGCTAGAATTATGTTAGAAAAAGCTAAAGCTTATAGGAAATTAGCATATGACGGAAAAACAAAAACTTTGAATTAAAAGTGGAGATAAAGTACTTATAAGAAACGAAACAGGGCACAATTAGACCCAGCATATTTAGGACCATATATAGTAGAGAAAATAGAAGATAATGACAACATTTTTATTAAGATAGTAAAGATAAAAAACAAAAAGTTCATAAGAATAGATTAAAAATTTTTAATTCTTAATAAAATAAAATAAAAATATATGACGGCATGATCAACCGAATGAAAAAAAAAAAATTTTTACAAATAAACGAATTATAAATTTTTTATACCTTAAATAATTTTGTATTTTTATACTCCAACATTTAAAATTTCTTATTATATAAAAAAAAAACAAAAATTTCAATTTTAATAAAAGAAAAAAATGACAACAACATGACAAAAAGAAAACCCACAATAATTAAGTTCATTTAATAACTACACATTCATAATCTTACGTTATTTCTCTAAAAAGGGAGCTGTAGTGCGTATATGCCCTTACAGAATACCCCGTACTTAAATATAAAGTATGCAGCACTTTGTTGCATACAATAACAATAATATAGTAAACAAGCCAGAGCCAGCTTATGTATTGGCTCGGTCTCCGATTACGCAGCGCGGTTCACTAGCCTCACTAGCTGACCGTTAATGCTTATGCATATCCCACGCTCCGTCTGAGCGCATTCCGTGAGCAATATATATGCTCACTAATACAGGCATATGCGAGCTACTAAATCTCCCTCTCTTTGTAGCTGTTAATGAATAACAGCATAAGTATATATGTATATCCATAGGCTAAGCGAACATTAAAATACTGAATAAATTCATTCTACAAAACAAACCACATGTCATCATTTATTACAATACAAAACTTAATTTTCGACCGATCGTTCCTATGGCAGCTATATGAAACAGTGGTCCGATCCAGCTGGTTTTGACATATGTCAAGATATCTTGAGAAACAAATATTTTTTCATACAAAAACTTAATCTTCGACCGATCGTTCCTATGGCTGCTATGTGATATATTGGTCCGATCTGAATAGGATTTTGCATATATATGAAGAGCATAGTAAAACTAATAAAGGCCGAGTTTGATCAAAATATCTTGATGAACAAAATGTTTTTTCATACAAAAGCTTAATTTTCGACCGATCGTTCCTATGGCAGCTATATGATATATTGGTCCGATCTAAATAGGATTTTGCATATATATGAGGAACTTAGTAAAACTAATAGTTGCCTAGTTTGGTCAAGATATCTCTAAACAAAATGTTTTTTTTAATACAACAACTTAATTTTCGACCGACCGTTCCTATGACAGATATATGATATAGTGGTACCAGCTTAATGGGATTTTGTCTATATATGAGGAGTATAGTAAAACTAATAAATGCCGAGGTTGGTCAAGATATCTTGAAAAACAAAATGTTTTTCATACAACTTAATTTTCGACCGATCGTTCCTATGGCAGCTATATGAAACTGTGGTCAGATCCAGCTGGTTTTGACATATGTCAAGATATCTTGATAAAGAAAATGTTTTTTAATACAAAAAGTTAATTTTCGACCGATCGTTCCTATGGCAGCCATATGAAACAGTGGTCCGATACAGCCGGTTTTGATAAACAAAATGTTTTTTTCATACAAAAACCTAATTTTCGACCGATGATATAGTGGTCCGAACTTAATAGGATTTTGCATATATATGATGAGATTAATAAAACTTACAGTTGCGTAGTTTGATAAACAAAATGTTTTTTCATACAGAAACTTAATTTTCGACCGATCGTTCCTATGGCAGCTATATGATATATTGGTCCGATCTGAATAGGATTTTGCATATATATGAAGCATAGTAAAACTAATAAAGGCCGAGTTTGATCAAAATATCTGATGAACAAAATGTTTTTTCATACAAAAGCTTAATTTTCGACCGATCGTTCCTATGGCAGCTATATGATATAGTGGTCCGATATTAATATGATTTGCCTACATATGAGAAGTAAAGTAAAACTAATTAATGTCGAGGTTGGTCAAGATATCTTGATGCACCAAATGTTTTTTCATACAAAACTTAATTTTCGACCGATCGTTCCTATGGCAGCTATATAAAACAGTGGTCCGATCCAGCTGGTTTTGACATATGTCAAGATATCTTGATAAACAAAATGTTTTTTCATACAAAAACTTAATTTTCGACCGATCGTTCCTATGGCAGCTATATGATATAGTTATCCGATATTAATAGGATTTTGCCTATATATAAGGACTAAAGTAAAACTAATAAATACAGAGTTTGGTCAAGATATCTTGAAAAATAAAATGTTTTTTTTTCTACAACAACTTAATTTCGACCGATCGTTCCTATGGCAGCTATATGATATAGCGGTCCGATGTTAATATGATTTTTCCTACATATGAGGAGTAAAGTAAAACTAATTAATGCCGAGGTTGGTCAAGATGTCTTGAAAAACAAAATTTTTTTTCATACAAAAGCTTAATTTTCGACCGATCGTTCCCATGACAGCTATATGATTTAGTGGTCCGATCTTAATAGGATTTTGCATATATATGAGGAGCTTAGTAAAACTAAAAGTTGCCTAGTTTGGTCAAGATATCTTGATGAACAACATGTTTTTTTATACAACTTAATTTTCGACCGATCGTTCCTATGGCAGCTATATGAAACAGTGGTCCGATCTAGCTGGTTTTGACATAAGTCAAGATATCTTGAGAAACAAAATGTTTTTTCATACAAAAACTTAATTTTCGACCGATGGTTCCTATGGCAGCTATATGAAACAGTGGTCCGATCCAGCTGGTTTTGACATATTTCAAGATATCTTGATAAACAAAATGTTTTTCATACAAAAACTTAATTTTCGACCGATCGTTCCTATGCCAGCTATATGAAACAGTGGCCCGATCTAGCTGGTTTTGACATATGTCAAGATATCTTGAGAAACAAAATGTTTTTTCATACAAAAACTTAATTTTGGACCGATCGTTCCTATGACACCTATATGAAACAGTGGTCCGATCCAGCTGGTTTTGACATATGTCAAGATATCTTGATAAACAAAATGTTTTTTCATACAACAACTTAATTTTCGACCGATCGTTCCAATGGCAGCTATATGATATATTGGTCCGATCTGAATAGGATTTTGCATATATATGAAGAGCATAGTAAAACTAATAAATGCCGAGTTTGATCAAAATATCTTGATGAACAAAGTGCTTTTTTACACAAAAGCTTTATTTTCGACCGATCGTTCCTATGGCAGCTATATGATTTAGTGGTCCGATCATAATAGGATTATGCATATATATGAGGAGCTTAGTAAAACTAATAGTTGCCTAGTTTGGTCAAGATATCCCGAAAAATAAAATGTTTTTTTTCTACAACTTAATTTTCGACTGATCGTTCCTATGGCAGCTATATGATATAGCGGTCCGATATTAATATTATTTTTCCTACATATGAGGAGTAAAGTAAAACTAATTAATGCCGAGGTTGGTCAAGATATCTTGAAAAACAAAATGTTTTTTTTCTACAACAACTTAATTTCGACCGATCGTTCCTATGGCAGCTATATGATATATTGGTCCGATATTAATATGATTTTGCCTACATATGAGGAGTAAAGTAAAACTAATTAATGCCGAGGTTGTTGAAGATATCTTGAAAAACAAAATTTTTTTCATACAACAACTTAATTTTCAAACGATCGTTCCTATGGCAGCTATATGATATATTGGTCCGATCTGAATAGGATTATGCATATGTATGAAGAGCGTAGTAAAACTAATATATTCCGAGTTTGATCAAAATATCTTGATGAACAAAATGCTTTTTTACACAAAGATTTATTTTCGACCGATCGTTCCTATGGCAGCTATATGATTTAGTGGTCCGATCATGATAGGATTTTGCATATATATGAGGAGCTTAGTAAAACTAGTAGTTGCCTAGTTTGGTCAAGATATCCCAAAAAATAAATGTTTTTTTTTCTGCAACAACTTAATTTTCGACCGATCGTTCCTATGGCAGCTATATGATATAGCGGTCCCATATTAATATGATTTTGCCTACATATGAGGAGTAAAGTAAAACTAATTAATGCCGAGGTTGGTCAAGATATCTTGAAAAACAAAATTTTTTTCATACAACAACTTAATTTTCGACTGATCGTTCCTATGGCAGCTATATGATATATTGATCCGATCTGAATAGGATTTTGCATATATATGAAGAGCATAGTAAGACTAATAAATGGCGAATTTGATCAAAATATCTTGATAAACAAAATGCTTTTTACACCAAAGCTTTATTTTCGACCGATCGTTCCTATGGCAGCTATATGATTTAGTGGTCCGATCATAATAGGATTTGCATATAAATGAAGCTTAGTAAAACCAATAGTTGCCTAGTTTGGTCAAGATATCCCAAAAAATAAAATGTTTTTTTTTTCTGCAACAACTTAATTTTCGACCGATCGTTCCTATGGCAGCTATATGATATAGCGGTCCCATATTAATATGATTTTGCCTACATATGAGGAGTAAAGTAAAACTAATTAATGCCGAGGTTGGTCAAGATATCTTGAAAAACAAAATTTTTTCATACAACAACTTAATTTTCGACTGATCGTTCCTATGGCAGCTATATGATATATTGATCCGATCTGAATAGGATTTTGCATATATATGAAGAGCATAGTAAAACTAATAAATGCCGAGTTTGATCAAAATATCTTGATAAACAAAATGCTATTTAACACAAAAGCTTTATTTTCGACCGATCGTTCCTATGGCAGCTATATGATTTAGTGGTCCGATCATAATAGGATTTTGCATTTATATGAGGAACTTAGTAACACTAATAGTTGCCTAGTTTGGTCAACATATCCCGAAAAACAAAATGTTTTTTTTTTAATACAACTTAACTTTCGACCGACCGTTCCTATGACAGATATATGATATAGTGCTCCCAGCTTAATGGAATTTTGTCTTTATATGAGGAGTATAATAAAACTAATGAATGCCGAGGTTGGTCAAGCTATCTTGAAAAACAAAATGTTTTTTCATACAACTTAATTTGCGACCGATCGTTCCTATAGCAGCTATATGATATATTGGTCCGATCTGAATAGGATTTTGCATATATATGAAGAGCATAGTGAGACTAATAAATGGCGAATTTGATCAAAATATCTTGATAAACAAAATGCTTTTTAACACCAAAGCTTTATTTTCGACCGATCGTTCCTATGGCAGCTATATGATTTAGTGGTCCGATCATAATAGGATTTGCATATAAATGAAGCTTAGTAAAACCAATAGTTGCCTAGTTTGGTCAAGATATCCCAAAAAATAAAATGTTTTTTTTTCTGCAACAACTTAATTTTCGACCGATCGTTCCTATGGCAGCTATATGATATAGCGGTCCCATATTAATATGATTTTGCCTACATATGAGGAGTAAAGTAAAACTAATTAATGCCGAGGTTGGTCAAGATATCTTGAAAAACAAAATTTTTTTCATACAACAACTTAATTTTCGACTGATCGTTCCTATGGCAGCTATATGATATATTGATCCGATCTGAATAGGATTTTGCATATATATGAAGAGCATAGTAAAACTAATAAATGCCGAGTTTGATCAAAATATCTTGATAAACAAAATGCTATTTAACACAAAAGCTTTATTTTCGACCGATCGTTCCTATGGCAGCTATATGATTTAGTGGTCCGATCATAATAGGATTTTGCATTTATATGAGGAACTTAGTAACACTAATAGTTGCCTAGTTTGGTCAAGATATCCCGAAAAACAAAATGTTTTTTTTTTAATACAACTTAACTTTCGACCGACCGTTCCTATGACAGATATATGATATAGTGCTCCCAGCTTAATGGAATTTTGTCTTTATATGAGGAGTATAATAAAACTAATGAATGCCGAGGTTGGTCAAGATATCTTGAAAAACAAAATTTTTTTCATACAACTTAATTTTCGACTGATCGTTCCTATGGCAGCTATATGATATATTGGTCCGATCTGAATAGGATTTTGCATATATATGAAGAGCATAGTAAAACTAATAAATGGCGAGTGTGATCAAAATATCTTGATGACAAAATGCTTTTTTACACAAAAGCTTTATGAAACAGTGCTCCGATCCAGCTGGTTTTGACATATGTCAAGATATCTCGATAAACAAAATGTTTTTTTCATACAAAAACTTAATTTTCGACCGATCGTTCCTATGGTAGCTATATGAAACACTGGTCCGATCCAGCTGGTTTTGACATATGTCAAAATATCTTGATAAACAAAATGTTTTTTCATACAACAACTTAATTTTCGACTGATCGTTCCTATGGCAGCTATATGATATTAGTCCGATCTGAATAGGATTTTGCATATATATGAAGAGCATAGTAAAACTAATAAATGCCGAGTTTGATCAAATATCTTGATGAACAAACTGTTTTTCATACAAAAACTTAATTTTCGACCGATCGTTCCTATAGCAGCTATATGATTTAGTGTTCCGATCTTAAAAGGATTTTGCATATATATGAGGAGCTTAGTAAAACTAAAAGTTGCCTAGTTTGGTCAAGATATCTTCATGAACAAAATGTTTTTTTTTTTTATACAAAAACTTAATTTTCGACCGATCGTTCCTATGGCAGCTATATGAAACAGTGGTCCGATCCAGCTGGTTTTGACATATGTCAAGATAACTTGATAAACAAAATGGTTTTTCATACAAGAACTTAATTTTCGACTGATCGTTCCTATGGCAGCAATATTAAACAGTTGTCCGATCCAGCTGGTTTTGACATATGTCAAGATACTTTGATAACCAAAATGTTTTTTCATACAAAAACTTAATTTTCGACCGATCGTTCCTATGGCAGCTATATGAAACAGTGGTCCGATCCAGCTGGTTTTGACATATGTCAAGATATCTTGATGCACCAAATGTTTTTTCATACAAAAACTTAATTTTCGACCGATCGTTCTTATGACAGCTATATGAAATTGTGGTCCGATCCAGCTGGTTTTGACATATGTCGAGATATCTTGATAAACAAAATGTTTTTTCATACAAAAACTTAATTTTCGACCGATCGTTCCTATGACAGCTATATGAAATTGTGGTCCGATCCAGCTGGTTTTGACATATGTCGAGATATCTTGATAACCAAATTTTTTTCATAAAAAAACTTAATTTTCGACCGATCGTTCCTATGGCAGCTATATGATATAGTGGTCCGATATTAATAGGATGTTGCCTATATATGAGGACTAAGGTAAAACTAATAAATACACAGTTTGGTCAACATATCTTGAAAAATAAAATGTTTTTTTTTTCTACAACAACTTAATTTCGACCGATCGTTCCTATGGCAGCTATATGATATAGCCATCCGACCTTAATAGAATTTTGCCCATATATGAGGAGATTAGTAAAACTTATAGTTGCCTAGTTTGATAAACAAAATGTTTTTTCATACAAAAACTTAATTTTTGACCGATCGTTCCTATGGCAGCTATATGAAACAGTGCTCTGATCCAGCTGGTTTTGACATATGTCAAGATATCTTGATGCACCAAATGTTTTTTCATAAAAACTTAATTTTCGACCGATCGTTCCTATGACAGCTATATGAAATTGTGGTCCGATCCAGCTGGTTTTGACATATGTCGAGATATCTTGATAAACAAAATGTTTTTTCATACAAAAACTTAATTTTCGACCGGTCGTTCCTATGGCAGCTATATAAAACAGTGGTTCGGTCCAACTGTTTTTGACGTATGTCAAGATATCTTGATAAACAAAATGTTTTTTCATAAAAAAACTTAATTTTCGACCGATCGTTCGTATGGCAGCTATATGATATAGTGGTCCGATATTAATAGGATGTTGCCTATATATGAGGACTAAAGTAAAACTAATAAATACACAGTTTGGTCAAGATATCTTGAAAAATAAAATGTTTTTTTTTCTACACAACTTAATTTCGACCGATCGTTCCTATGGCAGCTATATGATAAAACTAATTAATGCCGAGGTTGGTCAAGATATCTTGAAAAACAAATTTTTTTTTCATACAACTTAATTTTCGACCGATCGTTCCTATGACAGCTATATGATATAGTGGTCCGATCTGAATAGGATTTTGCATATATATGAAGAGCATAGTAAAACTAATAAATGGCGAGTTTGATCAAAATATCTTGATGAACAAAATGCTTTTTACACAAAAGCTTTATGAAACAGTGCTCCGATCCAGCTGGTTTTGACATATGCCAAGATATCTCGATAAACAAAATGTTTTTTTCATACAAAAACTTAATTTTCGACCGATCGTTCTTATGGCAGCTATATGAAACAGTGGTCCGATCCAGCTGGTTTTGACATATGTCAACATATCTTGATAAACAAAATGTTTCTTTCATACAAAAACTTAATTTTCGACCGATCGTTCCTATGGCAGCTATATGAAACACTGGTCCGATCCAGCTGGTTTTGACATATGTCAAAATATCTTGATAAACAAAATGTTTTTTCATACAACAACTTAATTTTCGACTGATCGTTCCTATGGCAGCTATATGATATATTAGTCCGATCTGAATAGGATTTTGCATATATATGAAGAGCATAGTAAAACTAATAAATGCCGAGTTTGATCAAAATATCTTGATGAACAAACTGTTTTCATACAAAAACTTAATTTTCGACCGATCGTTCCTATGGCAGCTATATGAAACAGTGGTCCGATCCAGCTGGTTTTGACATATGTCAAGATATCTTGATGCACCAAATGTTTTTTCATACAAAAACTTAATTTTCGACCGATCGTTCCTATGGCAGCTATATGAAACAGTGGTCCGATCCAGCTGGTTTTGACATATGTCAAGATATCTTGATGCACCAAATGTTTTTCATACAAAAACTTAATTTTCGACCGATCGTTCCTATGACAGCTATATGAAATTGTGGTCCGATCCAGCTGGTTTTGACATATGTCGAGATATCTTGATAAACAAAATGTTTTTTCATACAAAAACTTAATTTTCGACCGGTCGCTCCTATGGCAGCTATATAAAACAGTGGTCCGATCCAGCTGTTTTTGACGTATGTCAAGATATCTTGATAAACAAAATGTTTTTTCATAAAAAAACTTAATTTTCGACCGATCGTTCCTATGGCAGCTATATGATATAGTGGTCCGATCTGAATAGGATTTTGCATATATATGAAGAGCATAGTAAAACTAATAAATGGCGAGTTTGATCAAAATATCTTGATGAACAAAATGCTTTTTTACACAAAAGCTTTATGAAACAGTGCTCCGATCCAGCTGGTTTTGACATATGCCAAGATATCTCGATAAACAAAATGTTTTTTTCATTCAAAAACTTAATTTTCGACCGATCGTTCTTATGGCAGCTATATGAAACAGTGGTCCGATCCAGCTGGTTTTGACATATGTCAAGATATCTTGATAAACAAAATGTTTCTTTCATACAAAAACTTAATTTTCGACCGATCGTTCCTATGGCAGCTATATGAAACACTGGTCCGATCCAGCTGGTTTTGACATATGTCAAAATATCTTGATAAACAAAATGTTTTTTCATACAACAACTTAATTTTCGACTGATCGTTCCTATGGCAGCTATATGATATATTAGTCCGATCTGAATAGGATTTTGCATATATATGAAGAGCATAGTACTACTAAATGCCGAGTTTGATCAAAATATCTTGATGAACAAACTGTTTTCATACAAAAACTTAATTTTCGACCGATCGTTCCTATGGCAGCTATATGATTTAGTGTTCCGATCTTAAAAGGATTTCGCATATATATGAGGAGCTTAGTAAAAATAAAAGTTGCCTAGTTTGGTCAAGATATCTTCATGAACAAAATGTTTTTTTTTTATACAAAAACATAATTTTCGACCGATCTTTCCTATGACAGCTATATGAAACAGTGGTCCGATCCAGCTGGTTTTGACATATGTCAAGATAACTTGATAAACCAAATGATTTTTTATACAAAAACCTAATTTTCGACCGATGATATAGTGGTCCGACCTTAATAGGATTTTGTTTATATATGAGGAGATTAGTAAAACTTACAATTGCGTAGATTGATAAACAAAATGGTTTTTCATACAAAAACTTAATTTTCGACTGATCGTTCCTATGGCAGCGATATTAACAGTTGTCCGATCCAGCTGGTTTTGACATATGTCAAGATACTTTGATAACCAAAATGTTTTTTCATACAAAAACTTAATTTTCGACCGATCGTTCCTATGGCAGCTATATGAAACAGTGGTCCGATCCAGCTGGTTTTGACATATGTCAAGATATCTTGATGCACCAAATGTTTTTTCATACAAAAACTTAATTTGCGACTGATCGTTCCTATGACAGCTATATGAAATTGTGGTCCGATCCAGCTGGTTTTGACATATGTCGAGATATCTTGATAAACAAAATGTTTTTTTCATACAAAAACGTAATTTTCGACCGGTCGTTCCTATGACAGCTATATGAAGTTGTGGTCCCATCCAGCTGGTTTTGACATATGTCGAGATATCTTGATAACCAAAATGTTTTTTCATAAAAAAACTTAATTTTCGACCGATCGTTCCTATGGCAGCTATATGATATAGTGGTCCGATATTAATAGGATGTTGCCTATATATGAGGACTAAAGTAAAACTAATAAATACAAAGTTTTGTCAAGATATCTTGAAAAATAAAATGTTTTTTTTCTACAACAACTTAATTTCGACCGATCGTTCCTATGGCAGCTATATGATATAGCCGTCCGACCTTAATAGAATTTTGCCCATATATGAGGAGATTAGTAAAACTTATAGTTGCCTAGTTTGATAAACAAAATGTTTTTTCGTACAAAAACTTAATTTTTGACCGATTGTTCCTATGGCAGCTATATGAAACAGTGCTCCGATCCAGCTGGTTTTGACATATATCAAGATATCTTGATAAACAAAATGTTTTTTCGTACAAAAACTTAATTTTTGACCGATCGTTCCTATGGCAGCTATATGAAACAGTGCTCCGATCCAGCTGGTTTTGACATATGTCAAGATATCTTGATAAACAAAATGTTTTTTTTCATACAAAAACTTAATTTTCGACCGATCGTTCCTATGGCAGCTATATGATATAGAGGTCCGATATTAATAGGATGTTGCCTATATATGAGGACTAAAGTAAAACTAATAAATACACAGTTTGGTCAAGATATCTTGAAAAATAAAATGTTTTTTTTTCTACAACAACTTAATTTCGACCGATCGTTCCTATAGCAGTTATATGATAAAACTAATTAATGCCGAGGTTGGTCAAGATATCTTGAAAAACAACATTTTTTTTCATACAACTTAATTTTCGACCGATTGTTCCTATGGCAGCTATATGATATATTGGTCCGATCTGAATAGGATTTTGCATATATATGAAGAGCATAGTAAAACTAATAAATGGCGAGTTTGATCAAAATATCTTGATGAACAAAATGCTTTTTTACACAAAGCTTTATGAAACAGTGCTCCGATCCAGCTGGTTTTGACATATGTCAAGATATCTCGATAAACAAAATGATTTTTTCATACAAAAACTTAATTTTCGACCGATCGTTCCTATGGCAGCTATATGAAACAGTGGTCCGATCCAGCTGGTTTTGACATATGTCAAGATATCTTGATAAACAAAATGTTTCTTTCATACAAAAACTTAATTTTCGACCGATCGTTCCTATGGCAGCTATATGAAACACTGGTCCGATCCAGCTGGTTTTGACATATGTCAAAATATCTTGATAAACAAATGTTTTTTCATACAACAACTTAATTTTCGACTGATCGTTCCTATGGCAGCTATATGATATATTAGTCCGATCTGAATAGGATTTTGCATATATATGAAGAGCATAGTAAAACTAATAAATGCCGAGTTTGATCAAAATATCTTGATGAACAAACTGTTTTTCATACAAAAACTTAATTTTCGACCGATCGTTCCTATGGCACCTATATGATTTAGTGTTCCGATCTTAACAGGATTTCGCATATATATGAGGAGCTTAGTAAAAATAAAAGTTGCCTAGTTTGGTCAAGATATCTTCATGAACAAAATGTTTTTTTTTTATACAAAAACATAATTTTCGACCGATCGTTCCTATGGCAGCTATATGAAACAGTGGTCCGATCCAGCTGGTTTTGACATATGTCAAGATAACTTGATAAACCAAATGTTTTTTCATACAAAAACCTAATTTTCGACCGATGATATAGTGGTCCGACCTTAATAGGATTTTGTTTATATATGAGGAGATTAGTAAAACTTACAATTGCGTAGATTGATAAACAAAATGGTTTTTCATACAAAAACTTAATTTTCGACTGATCGTTCCTATGGCAGCGATATTAAACAGTTGTCCGATCCAGCTGGTTTTGACATATGTCAAGATACTTTGATAACCAAAATGTTTTTTCATACAAAACTTAATTTTCGACCGATCGTTCCTATGGCAGCTATATGAAACAGTGGTCCGATCCAGCTGGTTTTGACATATGTCAGATATCTTGATGCACCAAATGTTTTTTCATACAAAAACTTAATTTGCGACCGATCGTTCCTATGACAGCTATATGAAATTGTGGTCCGATCCAGCTGGTTTTGACATATGTCGAGATATCTTGATAAACAAAATGTTTTTTCATAAAAAAACGTAATTTTCGACCGGTCGTTCCTATGACAGCTATATGAAATTGTGGTCCCATCCAGCTGGTTTTGACATATGTCGAGATATCTTGATAACCAAAATGTTTTTTCATAAAAAAACTTAATTTTCGACCGATCGTTCCTATGGCAGCTATATGATATGTTGGTCCGATCTGAATAGGATTTTGCATGTATATGAATAGCATAGTAAAACTAATAAATGGCGAGTTTGATCGAAATATCTTAATGAACAAACTGTTTTTCATACAAAAACTTAATTTTCGACCGATCGTTCCTATGGCAGCTATATGATTTAGTGTTCCGATCTTAATATGATTTTGCATATATATGAAGAGCTAAGTAAAACTAAAAGTTGCCTAGTTTGGTTAAGATATCTTCATGAACAAAATGCTTTTTACACAAATGCTTTATTTTCGACCGATCGTTCCTATGGCAGCTATATGATTTAGTGGTCCGATCATGATAGGATTTTGCATATATATGAGGAGCTTAGTAAAACTAATAGTTGCCTAGTTTGGTCAAGATATCCCGAAAAATAAAATGTTTTTTCTAAAACAACTTAATTTTCGACCGATCGTTCCTATGGCAGCTATATGATATAGCGGTCCGATATTAATATGATTTTTCCTACATATGAGGAGTAAAGTAAAACTATTGAATGCCGAGGTTGGTTAAGATATCTTGAAAAACAAAATTTTTTTTCATACAACTTAATTTTCGACCGATTGTTCCTATGGCAGCTATATGAAACAGTGGTCCGATCCAGCTGGCTTTGACATATGTAAAGATATCTTGATAAACAAAATGTTTTTTCATACAAAAACCTAATTTTCGACCGATGATATAGTGGTCCGACCTTTATAGGATTTCGCCTCTATATGAGGAGATTAGTAAAACTTATAGTTGCCTAGTTTGATAAACAAAATATTTTTTCATACAAAAACTTTTTTGACCGATCGTTCCTATGGCAGCTATATGAAACAGTGCTCCGATCCAGCTGGATTTGACATATGTCAAGATATCTTGATAAACAAAATGTTTTTTTCATACAAAAACTTAATTTTTGACCGATCGTTCCTATGGCAGCTATATGAAACACTGGTCCGATCCAGCTGGTTTTGATATATGTCAAAATATCTTGATAAACAAAATGTTTTTTCATACAACAACTTAATTTTCGACTGATCGTTCCTATGGCAGCTATATGATATATTAGTCCGATCTGAATAGGATTTTGCATATATATGAAGAGCATAGTAAAACTAATAAATGCCGAGTTTGATCAAAATATCTTAATGAACAAACTGTTTTTCATACAAAAACTTAATTTTCGACCGATCGTTCCTATGGCAGCTATATGATTTAGTGTTCCGATCTTAATATGATTTTGCATATATATGAAGAGCTTAGTAAAACTAAAAGTTGCCTAGTTTGGTTAAGATATCTTCATGAACAAAATGTTTTTTTTTTATACAAAAACTTAATTTTCGACCGATCGTTCCTATGGCAGCTATATGAAACAGTGGACCGATCCAGCTGGTTTTGACATATGTCAAGATAACTTGATAAACCAAATGTTTTTTCATACAAAAACCTTATTTTCGACCGATGATATAGTTGTCCGACCTTAATACAATTTTGTTTATATATGAGGAGATTAGTAAAACTTACAATTGCGTAGATTGATAAACAAATTGTTTTTCATACAAAAACTTAATTTTCGACTGATCGTTCCTATGGCAGCGATATTAAACAGTTGTCCGATCCAGCTGGTTTTGACATATGTCAAGATACTTTGATAACCAAAATGTTTTTTCATACAAAAACTTAATATTCGACCGATCGTTCCTATGGCAGCTATATGAAATTGTGGTCCGATCCAGCTGGTTTTGACATATGTCAAGATATCTTGATGCACCAAATGTTTTTTCATACAAAAACTTAATTTGCGACCGATCGTTGCTATGACAGCTATAGGAAATTGTGGTCCGATCCAGCTGGTTTTGACATATGTCGAGATATCTTGATAAACAAAATGTTTTTTCATACAAAAACGTAATTTTCGACCGGTCGTTCCTATGACAGCTATATGAAATTGTGGTCCCATCCAGCTGGTTTTGACATATGTCGAGATATCTTGATAACCAAAATGTTTTTCATAAAAAAACTTAATTTTCGACCGATCGTTCCTATGGCAGCTATATGATATAGTGGTCCGATATTAATAGGATGTTGCCTATATATGAGGACTAAAGTAAAACTAATGAATACACAGTTTGGTCAAGATATCTTGAAAAATAAAATGTTTTTTTTTCTACAACAACTTAATTTCGACCGATCGTTCCTATGGCAGCTATATGATATAGCCGTCCGACCTTAATAGAATTTTGCCCATATATGAGGAGATTAGTAAAACTTATAGTTGCCTAGTTTGATAAACAAAATGTTTTTCGTACAAAACTTAATTTTTGACCGATCGTTCCTATGGCAGCTATATGAAACAGTGCTCCGATCCAGCTGGTTTTGACATATGTCGAGATATCTTGATAAACAAAATGTTTTTTCATACAAAAACTTAATTTTCGACCGATCGTTCCTATGGCAGCTATATGAAACAGTGGTCCGATCACGCTGGTTTTGACATATGTCAAGATATCTTGATAAAGAAAATGTTTCTTTCATACAAAAACATAATTTTCGACCGAATGTTCCTATGGCAGCTATATGAAACACTGGTCCGATCCAGCTGGTTTTGACATATTTCAAAATATCTTGATAAACAAAATGTTTTTTCATACAACTTAATTTTCGACTGATCGTTCCTATGGCAGCTATATGATATATTAGTCCGATCTGAATAGGATTTTGCATATATATGAAGAGCATAGTAAAACTAATAAATGACGAGTTTGATCAAAATATCTTGATGAACAAACTGTTTTTCATACAAAACTTAATTTTCGACCGATCGTTCCTATGACAGCTATATGAAATTGTGGTCCGATCCAGCTGGTTTTGACATATGTCGAGATATCTTGATAAACAAAATGTTTTTTCATACAAAAACTTAATTTTCGACCGGTCGTTCCTATGGGAGCTATATGAAACACTGGTCCGATCCAGCTGGTTTTGACATATGTCAAAATATCTTGATAAACAAAATGTATTTTCATACAACTTAATTTTCGACTGATCGTTCCTATGGCAGCTATATGATATATTAGTCCGATCTGAATAGGATTTTGCATATATATGAAGAGCATAGTAAACTAATAAATGCCGAGTTTGATCAAAATATCTTAATGAACAAACTGTTTTTCATACAAAAACTTAATTTTCGACCGATCGTTCCTATGGCAGCTATATGATTTAGTGTTCCGATCTTAATATGATTTTGCATATATATGAAGAGCTTAGTAAAACTAAAAGTTGCCTAGTTTGGTTAAGATATCTTCATGAACAAAATGTTTTTTTTTTATACAAAAACTTAATTTTCGACCGATCGTTCCTATGGCAGCTATATGAAACAGTGGTCCGATCCAGCTGGTTTTGACATATGTCAAGATAACTTGATAAACCAAATGTTTTTTCATACAAAAACCTTATTTTCGACCGATGATATAGTTGTCCGACCTTAATACAATTTTGTTTATATATGAGGAGATTAGTAAAACTTACAATTGCGTAGATTGATAAACAAATTGTTTTTCATACAAAAACTTAATTTTCGACTGATCGTTCCTATGGCAGCGATATTAAACAGTTGTCCGATCCAGCTGGTTTTGACATATGTCAAGATACTTTGATAACCAAAATGTTTTTTCATACAAAAACTTAATATTCGACCGATCGTTCCTATGGCAGCTATATGAAATTGTGGTCCGATCCAGCTGGTTTTGACATATGTCAAGATATCTTGATGCACCAAATGTTTTTTCATACAAAAACTTAATTTGCGACCGATCGTTCCTATGACAGCTATAGGAAATTGTGGTCCGATCCAGCTGGTTTTGACATATGTCGAGATATCTTGATAAACAAAATGTTTTTTCATACAAAAACGTAATTTTCGACCGGTCGTTCCTATGACAGCTATATGAAATTGTGGTCCCATCCAGCTGGTTTTGACATATGTCGAGATATCTTGATAACCAAATGTTTTTTTCATAAAAAAACTTAATTTTCGACCGATCGTTCCTATGGCAGCTATATGATATAGTGGTCCGATATTAATAGGATGTTGCCTATATATGAGGACTAAAGTAAAACTAATGAATACACAGTTTGGTCAAGATATCTTGAAAAATAAAATGTTTTTTTTTCTACAACAACTTAATTTCGACCGATCGTTCCTATGGCAGCTATATGATATAGCCGTCCGACCTTAATAGAATTTTGCCCATATATGAGGAGATTAGTAAAACTTATAGTTGCCTAGTTTGATAAACAAAATGTTTTTTCGTACAAAAACTTAATTTTTGACCGATCGTTCCTATGGCAGCTATATGAAACCGTGCTCCGATCCAGCTGGTTTTGACATATGTCGAGATATCTTGATAAACAAAATGTTTTTTCATACAAAAACTTAATTTTCGACCGATCGTTCCTATGGCAGCTATATGAAACAGTGGTCCGATCACGCTGGTTTTGACATATGTCAAGATATCTTGATAAAGAAAATGTTTCTTTCATACAAAAACATAATTTTCGACCGAATGTTCCTATGGCAGCTATATGAAACACTGGTCCGATCCAGCTGGTTTTGACATATTTCAAAATATCTTGATAAACAAAATGTTTTTTCATACAACTTAATTTTCGACTGATCGTTCCTATGGCAGCTATATGATATATTAGTCCGATCTGAATAGGATTTTGCATATATATGAAGAGCATAGTAAAACTAATAAATGACGAGTTTGATCAAAATATCTTGATGAACAAACTGTTTTTCATACAAAAACTTAATTTTCGACCGATCGTTCCTATGGCAGCTATATGAACAGTGGTCCGATCCAGCTGGTTTTGACATATGTCAAGATATCTTGATGCACCAAATGTTTTTTCATACAAAAACTTAATTTTCGACCGAACGTTCCTATGACAGCTATATGAAATTGTGGTCCGATCCAGCTGGTTTTGACATATGTCGAGATATCTTGATAAACAAAATGTTTTTTCATACAAAAACTTAATTTTCGACCGGTCGTTCCTATGGGAGCTATATGAAACACTGGTCCGATCCAGCTGGTTTTGACATATGTCAAAATATCTTGATAAACAAAATGTATTTTCATACAACTTAATTTTCGACTGATCGTTCCTATGCAGCTATATGATATATTAGTCCGATCTGAATAGGATTTTGCATATATATGAAGAGCATAGTAAAACTAATAAATGCCGAGTTTGATCAAAATATCTTGATGAACAAACTGTTTTTCATACAAAAACTTAATTTTCGACCGATCGTTCCTATGGCAGCTATATGATATAGTGGTCCGATATTAATAGGATGTTGCCTATATATGAGGACTAAAGTAAAACTAATAAATACACAGTTTGGTCAAGATATCTTGAAAAATAAAATGTTTTTTTTTCTACAACAACTTAATTTCGACCGATCGTTCCTATGGCAGTTATATGATAAAACTAATTAATGCCGAGGTTGGTCAAGATATCTTGAAAAACAAAATTTTTTTTCATACAACTTAATTTTCAACCGATCGTTCCTATGGCAGCTATATGATATATTGGTCCGATCTGAATAGGATTTTGCATATATATGAAGAGCATAGTAAAACTAATAAATGGCGAGTTTGATCAAAATATCTTGATGAACAAATGCTTTTTTACACAAAAGCTTTATGAAACAGTGCTCCGATCCAGCTGGTTTTGACATATGTCAAGATATCTCGATAAACAAAATGTTTTTTTCATACAAAAACTTAATTTTCGACCGATCGTTCCTATGGCAGCTATATGGAACAGTGGTCCGATCCAGCTGGTTTTGACATATGTCAAGATATCTTGATAAACAAAATGTTTCTTTCATACAAAAACTTAATTTTCGACCGATCGTTCCTATGGCAGCTATATGAAACACTGGTCCGATCCAGCTGGTTTTGACATATGTCAAAATATCTTGATAAACAAAATGTTTTTTCATACAACAACTTAATTTTCGACCGATCGTTCCTATGGCAGCTATATGATTTAGTGTTCCGATCTTAATATGATTTTGCATATATATGAAGAGCTTAGTAAACCTAAAAGTTGCCTAGTTTGGTTAAGATATCTTCATGAACAAAATGTTTTTTTTTTATACAAAAACTTAATTTTCGACCGATCGTTCCTATGGCAGCTATATGAAACAGTGGTCCGATCCAGCTGGTTTTGACATATGTCAAGATAACTTGATAAACCAAATGTTTTTCGTACAAAAACCTAATTTTCGACCGATGATATAGTGGTCCGACCTTAATAGGATTTTGTTTATATATGAGGAGATTAGTAAAACTTACAATTGCGTAGATTGATAAACAAATGGTTTTTCATACAAAAACTTAATTTTCGACTGATCGTTCCTATGGAAGTGATATTAAACAGTTGTCCGATCCAGCTGGTTTTGAGATATGTCAAGATACTTTGATAACCAAAATGTTTTTTCATACAAAAACTTAATTTTCGACCGATCGTTCCTATGGCAGCTATATGAAACAGGGGTCTGATCCAGCTGGTTTTGACATATGTCAAGATATCTTGATGCACCAAATGTTTTTTCATACAAAAACTTAATTTTCGACCGATCGTTCCTATGGCAGCTATATGAAATTGTGGTCCGATCCAGCTGGTTTTGACATATGTCGAGATATCTTGATAAACAAAATGTTTTTTCATACAAAAACTTAATTTTCGACCGGTCGTTCCTATGGCAGCTATATAAAACAGTGGTCCGATCCAGCTGGTTTTGACATATGTCAAAATATCTTGATAAACAAAATGTTTTTTCATACAAAAACTTAATTTTCGACCGGTCGTTCCTATGACAGCTATATGATATAGTGGTCCGATATTAATAGGATGTTGCCTATATATGAGGACTAAAGTAAAACTAATAAATACACCGTTTGGTCAAGATATCTTGAAAAATAAAAAGTTTTTTTTCTACAACAACTTAATTTCGACCGATCGTTCTTATGGCAGCTATATGATATAGCCGTCCGACCTTAATAGAATTTTGCCCATATATCAGGAGATTAGTAAAACTTATAGTTGACAAGTTTGATAAACAAAATGTTTTTTCAAACAAAAACTTAATTTTTGACCGATCGTTCCTATGGCAGCTATATAAAACAGTGCTCCGATCCAGCTGGTTTTGACATATGTCAAGATATCTTGATAAACAAAATGTTTTTTTCATACAAAAACTTAATTTTCGACCGATCGTTCCTATGGCAGCTATATGAAACAGTGGTCCGATCCAGCTGGTTTTGACATATGTCAAGATATCTTGATAAACAAAATGTTTCTTTCAAACAAAAACTTAATTTTCGACCGATCGTTCCTATGGCAGCTATATGAAACACTGGTCCGATCCAGCTGGTTTTGACATATGTCAAAATATCTTGATAAACAAAATGTTTTTTCATACAACTTAATTTTCGACTGATCGTTCCTATGGCAGCTATATGATATATTAGTCCGATCTGAATAGGATTTTGCATATATATGAAGAGCATAGTAAAACTAATAAATGCCGAGTTTGATCAAAATATCTTGATGAACAAACTGTTTTTCATACAAAAACTTAATTTTCGACCGATCGTTCCTATGGCAGCTATATGATTTAGTGTTCCGATCTTAATAGGATTTTGCATATATATGAGGAGCTTAGTAAAACTAAAAGTTGCCTAGTTTGGTCAAGATATCTTCATAAACAAAATGTTTTTGTTTTTATACAAAAGCTTAATTTTCAACCGATCGTTCCTATGGGAGCTATATGAAACAGTGGTCCGATCCAGCTGGTTTTGACATATGTCAACATAACTTGATAAACCAAATGTTTTTTCATACAAAAACCTAATTTTCGACCGATGATATAGTGGTCCGACCTTAATAGGATTTTGTTTATATATGAGGAGATTAGTAAAACTTACAATTGCGTAGATTGATAAACAAAATGGTTTTTCATACAAAAACTTAATTTTCGACTGATCGTTCCTATGGCAGTGATATTAAACAGTTGTCCGATCCAGCTGGTTTTGAGATATGTCAAGATACTTTGATAACCAAAATGTTTTTTCATACAAAAACTTAATTTTCGACCGATCGTTCCTATGGCAGCTATATGAAACAGGGGTCCGATCCAGCTGGTTTTGACATATGTCAAGATATCTTGATGCACCAAATGTTTTTTCATACAAAAACTTAATTTTCGACCGATCGTTCCTATGGCAGCTATATGAAATTGTGGTCCGATCCAGCTGGTTTTGACATATGTCGAGATATCTTGATAAACAAAATGTTTTTTCATACAAAAACTTAATTTTCGACCGGTCGTTCCTATGGCAGCTATATAAAACAGTGGTCCGATCCAGCTGGTTTTGACATATGTCAAAATATCTTGATAAACAAAATGTTTTTTCATACAAAAACTTAATTTTCGACCGGTCGTTCCTATGACAGCTATATGATATAGTGGTCCGATATTAATAGGATGTTGCCTATATATGAGGACTAAAGTAAAACTAATAAATACACCGTTTGGTCAAGATATCTTGAAAAATAAAATGTTTTTTTTCTACAACAACTTAATTTCGACCGAACGTTCTTATGGCAGCTATATGATATAGCCGTCCGACCTTAATAGAATTTTGCCCATATATCAGGAGATTAGTAAAACTTATAGTTGCCAAGTTTGATAAACAAAATGTTTTTTCAAACAAAAACTTAATTTTTGACCGATCGTTCCTATGGCAGCTATATAAAACAGTGCTCCGATCCAGCTGGTTTTGACATATGTCAAGATATCTTGATAAACAAAATGTTTTTTTCATACAAAAACTTAATTTTCGACCGATCGTTCCTATGGCAGCTATATGAAACAGTGGTCCGATCCAGCTGGTTTTGACATATGTCAAGATACTTTGATAACCAAAATGTTTTTTCATACAAAAACTTAATTTTTCGACCGATCGTTCCTATGGCAGCTATATGAAACAGGGGTCCGATGCAGCTGGTTTTGACATATGTCAAGATATCTTGATGCACCAAATGTTTTTTCATACAAAAACTTAATTTTCGACCGATCGTTCCTATGGCAGCTATATGAAATTGTGGTCCGATCCAGCTGGTTTTGACATATGTCAAGATATCTTGATAAACAAAATGTTTCTTTCAAACAAAAACTTAATTTTCGACCGATCGTTCCTATGGCAGCTATATGAAACACTGGTCCGATCCAGCTGGTTTTGACATATGTCAAAATATCTTGATAAACAAAATGTTTTTTCATACAACTTAATTTTCGACTGATCGTTCCTATGACAGCTATATGATATATTAGTCCGATCTGAATAGGATTTGCATATATATGAAGAGCATAGTAAAACTAATAAATGCCGAGTTTGATCAAAATATCTTGATGAACAAACTGTTTTTCATACAAAAACTTAATTTTCGACCGATCGTTCCTATGGCAGCTATATGATTTAGTGTTCCGATCTTAATAGGATTTGCATATATATGAGGAGCTTAGTAAAACTAAAAGTTGCCTAGTTTGGTCAAGATATCTTCATAAACAAAATGTTTTTCTTTTTATACAAAAGCTTAATTTTCAACCGATCGTTCCTATGGCAGCTATATGAAACAGTGGTCCGATCCAGCTGGTTTTGACATATGTCAACATAACTTGATAAACCAAATGTTTTTTCATACAAAAACCTAATTTTCGACCGATGATATAGTGGTCCGATCTTAATAGGATTTTGCATATATATGAGGAGCTTAGTAAAACTAAAAGTTGCCTAGTTTGGTCAAGATATCTTGATGAACAAAATGTTTTTTTATACAACAACTTAATTTTCGACCGATCGTTCCTATGCAGCTATATGATATAGTGGTCCGATATTCATAGGATTTTGCCTATATATGAGGACTAAAGTAAAACTAATAAATGCAGAGTTTGGTCAAGATATCTTGAAAAATAAAATGTTTTTTTCTACAACAACTTAATTTCGACCGATCGTTCCTATGGCAGCTATATGATATAGCCGTCCGATATTAATATGATTTGCCTACATATGAGGAGTAAAGTATAACTAATTAATGCCGAGGTTGGTGAAGATATCTTGAAAAACAAAATTTTTTTTCATACAACTTAATTTTCGAACGATCGTTCCTATGGCAGCTATATGATATATTGGTCCGATCTGAATAGGATTTTGCATATATATGAAGAGCATAGTAAAACTAATAAATGCCGAGTTTGATCAAAATATCTTGATGAACAAAATGCTTTTTTACACAAAAGATTTATTTTCGACCGATCGTTCCTATGGCAGCTATATGATTTAGTGGTCCGATCATAATAGGATTTTGCATATATATGAGGAGCTTTGTAAAACTAATAGTTGCCTAGTTTGGTCAAGATATCCCGAAAAACAAAATGTTTATTTTTTAATACAACAACTTAATTTTCGACCGACCGTTCCTATGACAGATATATGATATAGTGGTCCCAGCTTAATGGGATTTTGTCTATATATGAGGAGTATAGTAAAACTAATGAATGCCGAGGTTGGTCAAGATATCTTGAAAAACAAAATTTTTATCATACAACTTAATTTTCGAACGATCGTTCCTATGGCAGCTATATGATATATTGGTCCGATCTGAATAGGATTTTGCATATATATGAAGAGCATAGTAAAACTAATAAATGCCGAGTTGATCAAAATATCTTGATAAACAAATGCTTTTTTACACAAAAGCTTTATTTTCGACCGATCGTTCCTATGGCAGCTATATGATTTAGTGGTCCGATCATAATAGGATTTTGCATTTATATGAGGAACTTAGTAACACTAATAGTTGCGTAGTTTGGTCAAGATATCCCGAAAAACAAAATGTTTTTTTTAATACAACTTAATTTTCGACCGACCGTTCCTATGACAGATATATGATATAGTGGTCCCAGCTTAATGGGATTTTGTCTATATATGAGGAGTATGGTAAAACTAATGAATGCCGAGGTTGGTCAAGATATCTTGAAAAACAAAATTTTTTTCATACAACTTACTTTTCGACCGATCGTTCCTATAGCAGCTATATGATATGTTGGTCCGATCTGAATAGGATTTGCATGTATATGAATAGCATAGTAAAACTAATAAATGGCGAGTTTGATCAAAATATCTTGATGAACAAAATGCTTTTTACACAAAAGCTTATTTTCTACCGATCGTTCCTATGGCAGCTATATGATTTAGTGGTCCGATCATAATAGGATTTTGCATATATATGAGGAGCTTAGTAAAACTAATAGTTGCCTAGTTTGGTCAATATATCGCGAAAAATAAAATGTTTTTTTCTAGAACAACTTAATTTTCGACCGATCGTTCCTATGGCAGCTATATGATATAGCGGTCCGATATTAATATGATTTTTCCTACATATGAGGAGTAAAGTAAAACTAATGAATGCCGAGGTTGGTCAAGATATCTTGAAAAACAAAATTTTTTTTCATACAACTTAATTTTCGACCGATTGTTCCTATGGCAGCTATATGAAACAGTGGTCCGATCCAGCTGGCTTTGACATATGTAAAGATATCTTGATAAACAAAATGTTTTTTCGTACAAAAACCTAATTTTCGACCGATGATATAGTGGTCAGACCTTTATAGGATTTCGCCTCTATATGAGGAGATTAGTAAAACTTATAGTTGCCTAGTTTGATAAACAAAATATTTTTTCATACAAAAACTTAATTTTTGACCGATCGTTCCTATGGCAGCTATATGAAACAGTGCTCCGATCCAGCTGGTTTTGACATATGTCAAGATATCTTGATAAATAAAATGTTTTTTTCATACAAAAACTTAATTTTGACCGATCGTTCCTATGGCAGCTATATGAAACACTGGTCCGATCCAGCTGGTTTTGACATATGTCAAAATATCTTGATAAACAAAATGTTTTTTCATACAACAACTTAATTTTCGACTGATCGTTCCTATGGCAGCTATATGATATATTAGTCCGATCTGAATAGGATTTTGCATATATATGAAGAGCATAGTAAAACTAATAAATGGGGAGTTTGATCAAAACATCTTGATGAACAAACTGTTTTTAATACAAAAACTTAATTTTCGACCGATCGTTCCTATGGCAGCTATATGATTTAGTGTTCCGATCTTAATATGATTTTGCATATATAGAGCTTAGTAAAACTAAAAGTTGCCTAGTTTGGTCAAGATATCTTCATGAACAAAATGTTTTTTTTTATACAAAAACTTAGTTTCGACCGATCGTTCCTATGGCAGCTATATGAAACAGTGGTCCGATCCAGCTGGTTTTGACATATGTCAAGATAACTTGATAAACCAAATGTTTTTCGTACAAAAACCTAATTTTCGACCGATGATATAGTGGTCCGACCTTTATAGGATTTCGCCTCAATATGAGGAGATTAGTAAAACTTATAGTTGCCTAGTTTGATAAACAAAATATTTTTTCATACAAAAACTTAATTTTTGACCGATCGTTCCTATGGCAGCTATATGAAACAGTGCTCCGATCCAGCTGGTTTTGACATATGTCAAGATATCTTGATAAACAAAATGATTTTTTCATACAAAAACTTAATTTTGACGGATCGTTCCTATGGCAGCTATATGAAACACTGGTCCGATCCAGCTGGTTTTGACATATGTCAAAATATCTTGATAAACAAAATGTTTTTCATACAAAAACTTAATTTTCGGCCGATCGTTCCTGTGGCAGCTATATGATATAGTGGTCCGAACTTAATAGGATTTTGCATATATATGAGGAGCTTAGTAAAACTAAAAGTTGCCTAGTTTGGTCAAGATATCTTGATGAACAAAATGTTTTTTTGTACAACAACTTAATTTTCGACCGATCGTTCCTATGCAGCTATATGATATAGTGGTCCGATATTAATAGGATTTTGCCTATATATGAGGACTAAAGTAAAACTAATAAATGCAGTTTGGTCAAGATATCTTGAAAAATAAAATGTTTTTTTTCTACAACAACTTAATTTCGACCGATCGTTCCTATGGCAGCTATGTGATATAGCCGTCCGATATTAATATGATTTTGCCTACATATGAGGAGTAAAGTAAAACTAATTAATGCCGAGGTTGGTCTATATCTTGAAAAACAAAATTTTTTTTTTCATACAACTTAATTTTCGACTGATCGTTCCTATGGCAGCTATATGAAACAGTGGTCCGATCCAGCTGGCTTTGACATATGTAAAGATATCTTGATAAACAAAATGTTTTTCATACAAAAACCTAATTTTCGACCGATGATATAGTGGTCAGACCTTTATAGGATTTCGCCTCTATATGAGGAGATTAGTAAAACTTATAGTTGCCTAGTTTGATAAACAAAATATTTTTTCATACAAAAACTTAATTTTTGACCGATCGTTCCAATGGCAGCTATATGAAACAGTGCTCCGATCCAGCTGGTTTTGACATATGTCAAGATATCTTGATAAATAAAATGTTTTTTTCATACAAAAACTTAATTTTTGACCGATCGTTCCTATGGCAGCTATATGAAACACTGGTCCGATCCAGCTGGTTTTGACATATGTCAAAATATCTTGATAAACAAAATGTTTTTTCATACAACAACTTAATTTCCACTGATCGTTCCTATGGCAGCTATATGATATATTAGTCCGATCTGAATAGGATTTTGCATATATATGAAGAGCATAGTAAAACTAATAAATGGGGAGTTTGATCAAAACATCTTGATGAACAAACTGTTTTTAATACAAAACTTAATTTTCGACCGATCGTTCCTATGGCAGCTATATGATTTAGTGTTCCGATCTTAATATGATTTTGCATATATATGAAGAGCTTAGTAAAACTAAAAGTTGCCTAGTTTGGTCAAGATATCTTCATGAACAAAATGTTTTTTTTATACAAAAACTTAATTTTCGACCGATCGTTCCTATGGCAGCTATATGAAACAGTGGTCCGACCCAGCTGGTTTTGACATATGTCAAGATAACTTGATAAACCAAATGTTTTTTCGTACAAAAACCTAATTTTCGACCGATGATATAGTGGTCCGACCTTTATAGGATTTCGCCTCAATATGGGGAGATTAGTAAAACTTATAGTTGCCTAGTTTGATAAACAAAATATTTTTTCATACAAAAACTTCATTTTTGACCGATCGTTCCTATGGCAGCTATATGAAACAGTGCTCCGATCCAGCTGGTTTTGACATATGTCAAGATATCTTGATAAACAAAATGATTTTTTCATACAAAAACTTAATTTTTGACCGATCGTTCCTATGGCAGCTATATGAAACACTGGTCCGATCCAGCTGGTTTTGACATATGTCAAAATATCTTGATAAACAAAATGTTTTTTCATACAAAAACTTAATTTTCGGCCGATCGTTCCTGTGGCAGCTATATGATATAGTGGTCCGAACTTAATAGGATTTTGCATATATATGAGGAGCTTAGTAAAACTAAAAGTTGCCTAGTTTGGTCAAGATATCTTGATGAACAAAATGTTTTTTTATACAACAACTTAATTTTCGACCGATCGTTCCTATGCAGCTATATGATATAGTGGTCCGATATTAATAGGATTTGCCTATATATGAGGACTAAAGTAAAACTAATAAATGCAGTTTGGTCAAGATATCTTGAAAAATAAAATGTTTTTTTTCTACAACAACTTAATTTCGACCGATCGTTCCTATGGCAGCTATATGATATAGCCGTCCATTAATATGATTTTGCCTACATATGAGGAGTAAAGTAAAACTAATTAATGCCGAGGTTGGTCAAGATATCTTGAAAAACAAATTTTTTTTTCATACAACTTAATTTTCGACTGATCGTTCCTATGGCAGCTATATGAAACAGTGGTCCGATCCAGCTGGCTTTGACATATGTAAAGATATCTTGATAAACAAAATGTTTTTTCATACAAAAACCTAATTTTCGACCGATGATATAGTGGTCCGACCTTTATTGGATTTCGCCTCTATATGAGGAGATTAGTAAAACTTATAGTTGCCTAGTTTGATAAACAAAATATTTTTTCATACAAAAACTTAATTTTGACCGATCGTTCCTATGGCAGCTATATGAAACAGTGCTCCGATCCAGTTGGTTTTGACATATGTCAAGATATCTTGATAAACAAAATTTTTTTTTCATACAAAAACTTAATTTTTGACCGATCGTTCCTATGGCAGTTATATGAAACACTGGTCCGATCCAGCTGGTTTTGACATATGTCAAAATATCTTGATAAACAAAATGTTTTTTCATACAACAACTTAATTTTCGACTGATCGTTCCTATGGCAGCTATATGATATATTAGTCCGATCTGAATAGGATTTTGCATATATATGAAGAGCATAGTAAAACTAATAAATGGCGAGATTGATCAAAATATCTTGATGAACAAACTGTTTTTCATACAAAAACTTAATTTTTGACCGATCGTTCCTATGGCAGCTATATGAAACAGTGGTCCGATCCAGCTGGTTTTGACATATGTCAAGATAACTTGATAAACCAAATGTTTTTTCGTACAAAAACCTAATTTTCGACCGATGATATAGAGGTCCGACCTTAATAGGATTTTGTTTATATATGAGGAGATTAGTAAAACTACAATTGCGTAGATTGATAAACAAAATGGTTTTTCATACAAAAACTTAATTTTCGACTAATCGTTCCTATGTCAGCGATATTAAACAGTTGTCCGATCCAGCTGGTTTTAACATATGTCAAGATACTTTGATAACCAAAATGTTTTTTCATACAAAAACTTAATTTTCGACCGATCATTCCTATGGCAGCTATATGAACAGTGGTCCGATCCAGGTGGTTTTGACATATGTCAAGATATCTTGATGCACGAAATGTTTTTTCATACAAAAACTTAATTTTCGACCGATCGTTCCTATGGCAGCTATATGATATAGCGGTCCGATATTAATATGATTTTTCCTACATATGAGGAGCAAAGTAAAACTAAAAGTTGCCTAGTTTGGTCAGGATATCTTGATGAACCAAATGTTTTTTTATACAACAACTTAATTTTCGACCGATCGTTCCTATGCAGCTATATGATATAGTGGTCCGATATTAATAGGATTTTGCCTATATATGAGGACTAAAGTAAAACTAATAAATGCAGTTTGGTCAAGATATCTTGAAAAATAAATGTTTTTTTCTACAACAACTTAATTTCGACCGATCGTTCCTATGGCAGCTATATGATATAGCCGTCCGATATTAATATGATTTTGCCCACATATGAGGAGTAAAGTATAACTAATTAATGCCGAGGTTGGTGAAGATATCTTGAAAAACAAAATTTTTTTTCATACAACAACTTAATTTTCGAACGATCGTTCCTATGGCAGCTATATGATATATTGGTCCGATCTGAATAGGATTTTGCATATATATGAAGAGCATAATAAAACTAATAAATGCCGAGTTTGATCAAAATATCTTGATGAACAAAATGCTTTTTACACAAAAGATTTATTTTCGACCGATCGTTCCTATGGCAGCTATATGATTTAGTGGTCCGATCATAATAGGATTTTGCATATATATGAGGAGCTTAGTACAACTAATAGTTGCCTAGTTTGGTCAAGATATCCCGAAAAACAAAATGTTTTTTTTTTAATACAACAACTTAATTTTCGACCGACCGTTCCTATGACAGATATATGATATAGCGGTCCCAGCTTATTGGTCCGATCTGAATAGGATTTTGCATATATATGAAGAGCATAGTAAAAACTAATAAATGCCGAGTTTGATCAAAGTATCTTGATAAACAAAATGCTTTTTTACACAAAAGCATTATTTTCGACCGATCGTTCCTATGGCAGCTATATGATTTAGTGGTCCGATCATAATAGGATTTTGCATTTATATGAGGAACTTAGTAACACTAATAGTTGCCTAATTTGGACAAGATATCCCGAAAAACAAAATTTTTTTTTTTATACAACTTAATTTTCGACTGACCGTTCCTATGACAGATATATGATATAGTGGTCCCAGCTTAATGGGATTTTGTCTATATATGAGGAGTATAGTAAAACTAATGAATGCCGAGGTTGGTCAAGATATCTTGAAAAACAAAATTTTTTTCATACAACTTAATTTTCGACCGATCGTTCCTATAGCAGCTATTTGATATATTGGTCCGATCTGAATAGGATTTTGCATATATAGGAAGAGCATAGTAAGACTAATAAATGGCGAGTTTGATCAAAATATCTTTATGAACAAAATGCTTTTTTACACAAAAGCTTTATTTTCGACCGATCGTTCCTATGGCAGCTATATAATTTAGTGGTCCGATCATAATAGGATTTTGCATATATATGATTAGCTTAGTAAAGCTAATAGTTGCCCAGTTTGGTCAAGATATTCCGAAAAATAAAATGTTTTTTCTAGAACAACTTAATTTTCGACCGATCGTTCCTATGGCAGCTATATGATATATTGGTCCGATCTGAATAGGATTTTGCACTATATGAAGAGCATAGTAAAACTAATAAATGCCGAGTTTGATCAAAATATCTTGATGAACAAAATGTTTTTTCATACAAAAGCTTAATTTTCGACCAATCGTTCCCATGGCAGCTATATGATTTAGTGGTCCGATCTTAATAGGATTTTGCATATATATGAGGAGCTTAGAAAAACTAAAAGTTGCCTAGTTTGGTCAATATATCTTGATGAACAAAATGTTTTTTATACAACAACTTCATTTTCGACCGATGGTTCCTATGGCAGCTATATGAAACAGTAGTCCGATCTAGCTGGTTTTGACATATGTCAAAATATCTTGAGAAACAAATGTTTTTTCAACAAAAACTTAATTTTCGACGATCGTTCCTATGGCACCTATATGAAACAGTGGTCCGATCCAGCTGGTTTTGACATATGTCAGGATATCTTGATAAATGTTTTTTTCATACAAAAACTTAATTTTCGACCGATGATATAGTGTTCCGATCTAAATAGGATTTTGCATATATATGAGGAGCTTAGTAAAACTAAAAGTTGCCTAGTTAGGTCAAGATATCTTCATGAACAAAATGTTTTTTTTTTATACAAAAACTTAATTTTCGACCGATCGTTCCTATGGCAGCCATATGAAACAGTGCTCCGATCCAGCTGGTTTTGACATATGTCAAGATATCTTGAGAAACAAAATGTTTTTTCATACAAAAACTTAATTTTCGACCGATCGTTCCTATGGCAGCTATATGATATATTGGTCCGATCTGAATAGGATTTTGCATATATATATGAGGACTAAAGTAAATCTAATAAATGCAGAGTTTGGTCAAGATATCTTGAAAAATAAAATGTTTTTTTTCTACAACAACTTAATTTCGACCGATGTTTCCTATGGCAGCTATATGATATAGCCGTCCGATAGTAATATGATTTTGCCTACATATGAGGAGTAAAGTAAAACTAATTAATGCCGAGGTTGGTGAAGATATCTTGAAAAACAAAATTTTTTTCACACAACAACTTAATTTTCGAACGGTCGTTCCTATGGCAGCTATATGATATATTGGTCTGATCTGAATAGGATTTTGCATATATATGAAGAGCATAGTAAAACTAATAAATGACGAGTTTGATCAAAATATCTTGATTAACCAAATTTTTTTTTACACAAAAGATTTATTTTCGATCGATCGTTCCTATGGCAGCTATATGATTTAGTGGTGCGATCATAATAGGACTTTGCATATATATGAGGAGCTTAGTAAAACTAATAGTTGCCTAGTTTGGTCAAGATATCCCGAAAAACAAAATGTTTTTTTTTTAATACAACAACTTAATTTTCGACCGACCGTTCCTATGACAGATATATGATATAGTGGTCCCAGCTTAATGGGATTTGTCTATATATGAGGAGTATAGTAAAACTAATGAATGCCGAGGTTGGTCAAGATATCTTGAAAAACAAAATTTTTTTTCATACAACTTAATTTTCGACCGATCGTTCCTATAGCAGCTATATGATATATTGGTCCGATCTGAATAGGAATTTGCATATATATGAAGAGCATAGTAAAATTAATAATTGCGAGTTTGATCAAAATATCTTGATGAACAAAATGCTTTTTTACACAAAAGCTTTATTTTCGACCGATCGTTCCTATGGCAGCTATATGACTTAGTGGTCCGATCAAAATAGGATTTTGCATATATATGATTAGCTTAGTATGTTTTTTCATACAAAAACTTAATTTTAGACCGATCGTTCCTATGGCAGCTATATGATATATTGGTCCGATCTGAATAGGATTTTGCATATATATGAGGGCTTAAGTAAAACTAATAAATGCAGAGTTTGGTCAAGATATCCCGAAAAACAAAATGTTTTTTTTTTAATACAACAACTTAATTTTCGACCGACCGTTCCTATGACAGATATATGATATAGTGGTCCCAGCTTAATGGGATTTTGTCTATATATGAGGAGTATAGTAAAACTAATGAATGCCGAGGTTGGTCAATATATCTTGAAAAACAAAATTTTTTCATACAACTTAATTTTCGACCGATCGTTCCTATAGCAGCTATATGATATTGGTCCGATTAGAATAGGATTTTGCATATATATGAAGAGCATAGTAAAACTAATAAATGCCGAGTTTGATCAAAATATCTTGATGAACAAAATGCTTTTTTACACAAAAGATTTATTTTCGACCGATCGTTCCTATGGCAGCTATATGATTTAGTGGTCCGATCATAATAGGATTTTGCATATATATGAGGAGCTTAGTAAAACTAATAGTTGCCTAGTTGGGTCAAGATATCCCGAAAAACAAAATGTTTTTTTTTTTAATACAACAACTTAATTTTCGACCGACCGTTCCTATGACAGATATGATATAGTGGTCCCAGCTTAATGGGATTTTGTCTATATATGAGGAGTATAGTAAAACTAATGAATGCCGAGGTTGGTCAAGATATCTTGAAAAACAAAATTTTTTTCATACAACTTAATTTTCGACCGATCGTTCCTATAGCAGCTATATGATATATTGGTCCGATCTGAATAGGAATTTGCATATATATGAAGAGCATAGTAAAATTAATAATTGCGAGTTTGATCAAAATATCTTGATGAACAAAATGCTTTTTTACACAAAAGCTTTATTTTCGACCGATCGTTCCTATGGCAGCTATATGACTTAGTGGTCCGATCAAAATAGGATTTTGCATATATATGATTAGCTTAGTATGTTTTTTCATACAAAAACTTAATTTTAGACCGATCGTTCCTATGGCAGCTATATGATATATTGGTCCGATCTGAATAGGATTTTGCATATATATGAGGGCTTAAGTAAAACTAATAAATGCAGAGTTTGGTCAAGATATCCCGAAAAACAAAATGTTTTTTTTTTAATACAACAACTTAATTTTCGACCGACCGTTCCTATGACAGATATATGATATAGTGGTCCCAGCTTAATGGGATTTTGTCTATATATGAGGAGTATAGTAAAACTAATGAATGCCGAGGTTGGTCAATATATCTTGAAAAACAAAATTTTTTTCATACAACTTAATTTCGACCGATCGTTCCTATAGCAGCTATATGATATATTGGTCCGATCTGAATAGGATTTTGTATATATATGAAGAGCATAGTAAAACTAATGAATGGCGAGTTTGATCAAAATATCTTTATGAACTAAATGCTTTTTTACACAAAAGCTTTATTTTCGACCGATCGTTCCTATGGCAGCTATATGATTTAGTGGTCCGATCATAATAGGATTTTGCATATATATGATTAGCTTAGTAAAACTAATTGTTGCCTAGTTTGGTCAAGATATCCCGAAAAATAATATGTTTTTTCCAGAACAACTTAATTTTCGACCGATCGTTCCTATGGCAGCTATATGATATAGCGGTCCGATATTAATATGATTTTTCCTACATATGAGGAGTAAAGTAAAACTAATTAATGCCGAGGTTGGTCAAGATATCTTGAAAAAAAAAATTTTTTTTCATACAACTTAATTTTTGACCGATCGTTCCTATAGCAGCTATATGATATTGGTCCGATCTGAATAGGATTTTGCATATATATGAAGAGCATAGTAAGACTAATAAATGGCGAGTTTGATCAAAATATCTTGATGAACATAATGCTTTTTTACACAATAGCTTTATTTTCGATCGATCGTTCCTATGGCAGCTATATGATTTAGTGGTCCGATAATAATAGGATTTTGCATATATATGAGGAGCTTAGTACAACTAATAGTTGCCTCGTTTGGTCAAGATATCCCGAAAAATAAAATGTTTTTTTTCTACGACAACTTACTTTTCGACCGATCGTTCCTATGGCAGCTATATGATATAGCGGTCCGTTATTAATATGATTTTTCCTACATATGAGGAGTAAAGTAAAACTAATTAATGCCGAGGTTGGTCAAGATATCTTGAAAAACAAAATTTTTTTTCATACAAAAGCTTAATTTTCGACCGATCGTTCCCAGGACAGCTATATGATTTAGTGGTCCGATCTTAATAGGATTTTGCATATATATGAGGAGCTTAGTAAAACTAAAAGTTGCCTATTTTGGTCAAGATATCTTGATGAACAACATGTTTTTTTATACAACTTAATTTTCGACCGATCGTTCCTATGGCAGCTATATGAAACAGTGGTCCAATCCAGCTGGTTTTGACATATGTCAAGATATCTTGATAAACAAAAAGTTTTTTCATACAAAAAGTTAATTTTCGACCGATCGTTCCTATGGCAGCTATATGAAACAGTGGTCCGATACAGCTGGTTTTGACATATGTCAAGATATCTTGACAAACAAAATGTTTTTTTTTATACAAAATCCTAATTTTCGACAGATGATATAGTGGTCCGACCTTAATAGGATTTTTTCTATATATGAGGAGATTAGTAGAACTTAAAATTGCGTAGATTGATAATCAAAATGTTTTTTCATAGAAAAACTTAATTTTCGATCAATCGTTCCTATGGCAGCTATATAATATATTGGTCCAATCTGAATAGGATTTTGCATATATATAAAGGCCGAGTTTGATCAAAATATCTTGATGAACAAAATGTTTTTCATACAAAAGCTTAATTTTCGACCGATCGTTCCTATGGCAGCTATATGATATAGTGGTCCGATATTAATATGATTTTGCCTACATATGAGAAGTAAAGTAAAACTAATTAATGTCGAGGTTGGTCAAGATATCTTGAAAAACAAAATTTTTTTTCTTACAACAACTTAATTTTCGACCGATCGTTCCTATGCAGCTATATGATATAGTGGTCCGATATTAATAGGATTTTGCCTATATATGAGGACTGAAGTAAAACTAATAAATGCAGAGTTTGGTCAAGATATCTTGAAAACTAAAATGTTTTTTTTTCTACAACAACTTAATTTCGACCGATCGTTCCTATGGCAGCTATATGATATAGCGGTCCGATATAATATGATTTTGCCTACATATGAGAAGTAAAGTAAAACTAATTAATGCCGAGGTTGGTCAAGATATCTTGAAAAACAAAATTTTTTTCATACAACAACTTAATTTTCGACTGATCGTTCCTATGGCAGCTATATGATATATTGATCCGATCTGAATAGGATTTTGCATATATATGAAGAGCATAGTAAAACTAATAAATGCCGAGTTTGATCAAAATATCTTGATAAACAAAATGCTTTTTTACACAAAAGCTTTATTTTCGACCGATCGTTCCTATGGCAGCTATATGATTTAGTGGTCCGATCATAATAGGAATTTGCATTTATATGAGGGACTTAGTAACACTAATAGTTGCCTAGTTTGGTCAAGATATCCTGAAAAACAAAATGTTTTTTTTTTAATACAACTTAATTTTCGACCTACCGTTCCTATGACAGATATATGATATAGTGGTCCCAGCTTAATGGGATTTTGTCTATATATGAGGAGTATAGTAAAACTAATGAATGCCGAGGTTGGTCAAGATATCTTGAAGAACAAAATTTTTTTTCATACAACTTAATTTTCGACCGATCGTTCCTATAGCAGCTATATGATATATTGGTCCGATCTGAATAGGATTTTGCATATATATGAAGAGCATAGTAAAACTAATAAATGGCGAGTTTGATCAAAATATCTTGATGAACAAAATGCTTTTTTACACAAAAGCTTTATTTTCGACCGATCGTTCCTAAGGCAGCTATATGATTTAGTGGTCCGATCATAATAGGATTTTGCATATATATGAGGAGCTTAGTAAAACTAATAGTTGCCTAGTTTGGTCAAGATATCCCGAAAAAATAAAATGTTTTTTTCTAGAACAACTTAATTTTCGACCGATCGTTCCTATGGCAGCTATATGATATAGCGGTCCGATATTAATATGATTTTGCCTACATATGCAGAGTAAAGTAAAACTAATTAATGCCGAGGTTGGGAAAGATATCTTGAAGAACAAAATTTTTTTTCATACAACTTAATTTTCGACCGATCGTTCCTATAGCAGCTATATGATATATTGGTCCGATTAGAATAGGATTTTGCATATATATGAAGAGCATAGTAAAACTAATAAATGCCGAGTTTGATCAAAATATCTTGATGAACAAAATGCTTTTTTACACAAAAGATTTATTTTCGACCGATCGTTCACATGGCAGCTATATGATTTAGTGGTCCGATCATAATAGGATTTTGCATATATATGAGGAGCTTAGTAAAACTAATAGTTGCCTAGTTGGGTCAAGATATCCCGAAAAACAAAATGTTTTTTTTTTAATACAACAACTTAATTTCGACCGACCGTTCCTATGACAGATATATGATATAGTGGTCCCAGCTTAATGGTATTTTGTCTATATATGAGGAGTATAGTAAAACTAATGAATGCCGAGGTTTGTCAAGATATCTTGAAAAACAAAATTTTTTTTCATACAACTTTATTTTCGACCGATCGTTCCTATAGCAGCTATATGATATATTGGTCCGATCTGAATAGGATTTTGTATATATATGAAGAGCATAGTAAAACTAATAAATGGCGAGTTTGATCAAAATATCTTTATGAACTAAATGCTTTTTTACACAAAAGCTTTATTTTCGACCGATCGTTCCTATGGCAGCTATTTGATTTAGTGGTCCGATCATAATAGGATTTTGCATATATATGATTAGCTTAGTAAAACTAATTGTTGCCTAGTTTGGTCAAGATATCCCGAAAAATAATATGTTTTTTTCTACAACAACTTAATTTCGACCGATCGTTCCTATGGCAGCTATATGATATAGCGGTCCGATATTAATATGATTTTGCCTACATATGAGAAGTAAAGTAAAACTAATTAATGCCGAGGTTGGTCAAGATATCTTGAAAAACAAAATTTTTTTCATACAACAACTTAATTTTCGACTGATCGTTCCTATGGCAGCTATATGATATATTGATCCGATCTGAATAGGATTTTGCATATATATGAAGAGCATAGTAAAACTAATAAATGCCGAGTTTGATCAAAATATCTTGATAAACAAAATGCTTTTTTACACAAAAGCTTTATTTTCGACCGATCGTTCCTATGGCAGCTATATGATTTAGTGGTCCGATCATAATAGGAATTTGCATTTATATGAGGGACTTAGTAACACTAATAGTTGCCTAGTTTGGTCAAGATATCCTGAAAAACAAAATGTTTTTTTTTTTAATACAACTTAATTTTCGACCGACCGTTCCTATGACAGATATATGATATAGTGGTCCCAGCTTAATGGGATTTTGTCTATATATGAGGAGTATAGTAAAACTAATGAATGCCGAGGTTGGTCAAGATATCTTGAAGAACAAAATTTTTTTCATACAACTTAATTTTCGACCGATCGTTCCTATAGCAGCTATATGATATATTGGTCCGATCTGAATAGGATTTTGCATATATATGAAGAGCATAGTAAAACTAATAAATGGCGAGTTTGATCAAAATATCTTGATGAACAAAATGCTTTTTACACAAAAGCTTTATTTTCGACCGATCGTTCCTAGGGCAGCTATATGATTTAGTGGTCCGATCATAATAGGATTTTGCATATATATGAGGAGCTTAGTAAAACTAATAGTTGCCTAGTTTGGTCAAGATATCCCGAAAAATAAAATGTTTTTTTCTAGAACAACTTAATTTTCGACCGATCGTTCCTATGGCAGCTATATGATATAGCGGTCCGATATTAATATGATTTTGCCTACATATGCAGAGTAAAGTAAAACTAATTAATGCCGAGGTTGGGAAAGATATCTTGAAGAACAAATTTTTTTCATACAACTTAATTTTCGACCGATCGTTCCTATAGCAGCTATATGATATATTGGTCCGATTAGAATAGGATTTTGCATATATATGAAGAGCATAGTAAAACTAATAAATGCCGAGTTTGATCAAAATATCTTGATGAACAAAATGCTTTTTTACACAAAAGATTTATTTTCGACCGATCGTTCATATGGCAGCTATATGATTTAGTGGTCCGATCATAATAGGATTTGCATATATATGAGGAGCTTAGTAAAACTAATAGTTGCCTAGTTGGGTCAAGATATCCCGAAAAACAAAATGTTTTTTTTTTTAATACAACAACTTAATTTTCGACCGACCGTTCCTATGACAGATATATGATATAGTGGTCCCAGCTTAATGGTATTTTGTCTATATATGAGGAGTATAGTAAAACTAATGAATGCCGAGGTTTGTCAAGATATCTTGAAAAACAAAATTTTTTGTCATACAACTTTATTTTCGACCGATCGTTCCTATAGCAGCTATATGATATATTGGTCCGATCTGAATAGGATTTTGTATATATATGAAGAGCATAGTAAAACTAATAAATGGCGAGTTTGATCAAAATATCTTTATGAACTAAATGCTTTTTACACAAAAGCTTTATTTTCGACCGATCGTTCCTATGGCAGCTATATGATTTAGTGGTCCGATCATAATAGGATTTTGCATATATGATTAGCTTAGTAAAACTAATTGTTGCCTAGTTTGGTCAAGATATCCCGAAAAATAATATGTTTTTTTCTAGAACAACTTAATTTTCGACCGATCGTTCCTATGGCAGCTATATGATATAGCGGTCCGATATTAATATGATTTTTCCTACATATGAGGAGTAAAGTAAAACTAATTAATGCCGAGGTTGGTCAAGATATCTTGAAAAAAAAAATTTTTTTCATACAACTTAATTTTTGACCGATCGTTCCTATAGCAGCTATATGATATATTGGTCCGATCTGAATAGGATTTTGCATATATATGAAGAGCATAGTAAGACTAATAAATGGCGAGTTTGATCAAAATATCTTGATGAACATAATGCTTTTTTACACAATAGCTTTATTTTCGATCGATCGTTCCTATGGCAGCTATATGATTTAGTGGTCCGATAATAATAGGATTTTGCATATATATGAGGAGCTTAGTAAAACTAATAGTTGCCTCGTTTGGTCAAGATATCCCGAAAAATAAAATGTTTTTTTTCTACGACAACTTACTTTTCGACCGATCGTTCCTATGGCAGCTATATGATATAGCGGTCCGTTATTAATATGATTTTTCCTACATATGAGGAGTAAAGTAAAACTAATTAATGCCGAGGTTGGTCAAGATATCTTGAAAAACAAAATTTTTTTCATACAAAAGCTTAATTTTCGACCGATCGTTCCCAGGACAGCTATATGATTAGTGGTCCGATCTTAATAGGATTTTGCATATATATGAGGAGCTTAGTAAAACTAAAAGTGGCCTATTTTGGTCAAGATATCTTGATGAACAACATGTTTTTTTTATACAACTTAATTTTCGACCGATCGTTCCTATGGCAGCTATATGAAACAGTGGTCCAATCCAGCTGGTTTGACATATGTCAAGATATCTTGATAAACAAAATGTTTTTCATACAAAAAGTTAATTTTCGACCGATCGTTCCTATGGCAGCTATATGAAACAGTGGTCCGATACAGCTGGTTTTGACATATGTCAAGATATCTTGACAAACAAAATGTTTTTTTTATACAAAATCCTAATTTCTACAGATGATATAGTGGTCCGACCTTAATAGGATTTTTTCTATATGAGGAGATTAGTAGAACTTACAATTGCGTAGATTGATAATCAAAATGTTTTTTCATAGAAAAACTTAATTTTCGATCAATCGTTCCTATGGCAGCTATATAATATATTGGTCCGATCTGAATAGGATTTTGCATATATATAAAGGCCGAGTATGATCAAAATATCTTGATGAACAAAATGTTTTTTCATACAAAAGCTTAATTTTCGACCGATCGTTCCTATGGCAGCTATATGATATAGTGGTCCGATATTAATATGATTTTGCCTACATATGAGAAGTAAAGTAAAACTAATTAATGTCGAGGTTGGTCAAGATATCTTGAAAAACAAAATTTTTTTTCTTACAACAACTTAATTTTCGACCGATCGTTCCTATGCAGCTATATGATATAGTGGTCCGATATTAATAGGATTTTGCCTATATATGAGGACTGAAGTAAAACTAATAAATGCAGAGTTTGGTCAAGATATCTTGAAAAACAAAATTTTTTTCATACAACAACTTAATTTTCGACTGATAGTTCCTATGGCAGCTATATGATATATGATCCGATCTGAATAGGATTTTGCATATATATGAAGAGCATAGTAAAACTAATAAATGCCGAGTTTGATCAAAATATCTTGATAAACAAATGCTTTTTTACACAAAAGCTTTATTTTCGACCGATCGTTCCTATGGCAGCTATATGATTTAGTGGTCCGATCATAATAGGAATTTGCATTTATATGAGGGACTTAGTAACACTAATAGTTGCCTAGTTTGCTCAAGATATCCTGAAAAACAAAATGTTTTTTTTTTAATACAACTTAATTTTCGACCGACCGTTCCTATGACAGATATATGATATAGTGGTCCCAGCTTAATGGGATTTTGTCTATATATGAGGAGTATAGTAAAACTAATGAATGCCGAGGTTGGTCAAGATATCTTGAAGAACAAAATTTTTTTTCATACAACTTAATTTTCGACCGATCGTTCCTATAGCAGCTATATGATATATTGGTCCGATCTGAATAGGATTTTGCATATATATGAAGAGCATAGTAAAACTAATAAATGGCGAGTTTGATCAAAATATCTTGATGAACAAAATGCTTTTTTACACAAAAGCTTTATTTTCGACCGATCGTTCCTATGGCAGCTATATGATTTAGTGGTCCGATCATAATAGGATTTTGCATATATATGAGGAGCTTAGTAAAACTAATAGTTGCCTAGTTTGGTCAAGATATCCCGAAAAATAAAATATTTTTTTTTTCTAGAACAACTTAATTTTCGACCGATCGTTCCTATGGCAGCTATATGATATAGCGGTCCGATATTAATATGATTTTGCCTACATATGCAGAGTAAAGTAAAACTAATTAATGCCGAGGTTGGGAAAGATATCTTGAAAATAAAATTTTTTTTTCATACAACTTAATTTTCGACTGATCGTTCCTATGGCAGCTATATGATATATTGGTCCGATCTGAATAGGATTTTGCATGTATATGAAGAGCATAGTAAAACTAATAAATGCCGAGTTTGACCAAAATATCTTGATGAACAAAATGTTTTTTCATACAAAAGCTTAATTTACGACTGATCGTTCCTATGGCAGCTATATTATATATTGGTCCGATCTGAATAGGATTTTGCATGTATATGAAGAGCATAGTAAAACTAATAAATGCCGAGTTTGATCAAAATATCTTGATGAACAAAATGTTTTTTCATACAAAAGCTTAATTCTCGACCGATCGTTCCCATGGCAGCTATATGATTTAGTGGTCCGATCTTAATAAGATTTTGCATATATATGAGGAGCTTAGTAAAACTAATAGTTGCCGAGTTTGATCAAAATATCTTGATGAACAAAATGTTTTTTTATACAACAACTTAATTTTCGACCGATCGTTCCTATGGGCAGCTATATTATATATTGGTCCGATCTGAATAGGATTTTGCATGTATATGAAGAGCATAGTAAAACTAATAAATGCCGAGTTTGATCAAAATATCTTGATGAACAAAATGTTTTTTATACAACAACTTAATTTTCGACCGATCGTTCCTATGGCAGCTATATGAAACAGTGGTCCGATCTAGCTGGTTTGACATATGTCAAGATATCTTGAGAAACAAAATGTTTTTTTCATACAAAAACTTAATTTTCGACCCATGATATAGTGTTCCGATCTTAATAGGATTTTTCATATATATGAGGAGCTTAGTAAATCTAAAAGTTGCCTAGTTAGGTCAAGATATCTTTGACATATGTCAAGATATCTTGATAAACAAAATGTTTTTTCATACAAAATCTTAATTTGCGACCGATCGTTCCTATGGCAGCTATATGAAACAGTGGTCCGATCTAGCTGGTTTTGACATATGTCAAGATATTTGATAAATAAAATGTTTTTTCATACAAAAACTTAATTTTCGACCGATGATATAGTGTTCCGATCTTAATAGGATTTTTCATATATATGAGGAGCTTAGTAAATCTAAAAGTTGCCTAGTTAGGTCAAGATATCTTCATGAACAAAATGTTTTTTTTTTATACAAAAACTTAATTTTCGACCGATCGTTCCTATGGCAGCTATATGAAACAGTGGTCCGATCCAGCTGGTTTTGACATATATCAAGATATCTTGAGAAACAAAATGTTTTTTCATACAATAACTTAATTTTCGACCGATCGTTCCTATGGCAGCTATATGATATATTGGTCCGATCTGAATAGGATTTTGCATATATATGAAGAGCATAGTAAAACAAATAAATGCCGAGTTTGATCAAAATATCTTGATGAACATAACGCTTTTTACACAAAAGCTTTATTTTCGATCGATCGTTCCTATGGCAGCTATATGATTTAGTGGTCCGATCATAATAGGATTTTGCATATATATGAGAAGCTTAATAAAACTAATAGTTGCCTAGTTTGGTCAAGATATCCCGAAAAACAAAATGTTTTTTTTTTAATACAACAACTTAATTTTCGACCGACCGTTCCTATGACAGATATATGATATAGTGGTCCCAGCTTAATGGGATTTTGTCTATATATGAGGAGTATAGTAAAACTAATGAATGCCGAGGTTGGTCAAGATATCTTGAAAAACAAAATTTTTTTTCATACAACTTAATTTTCGACCGATCGTTCCTATAGCAGCTATATGATATATTGGTCCGATCTGAATACGATTTTGCATATATATGAAGAGCATAGTAAGACTAATAAATGGCGAGCTTGATCAAAATATCTTGATGAACATAATGCTTTTTTACACAAAAGCTTTATTTTCGATCGATCGTTCCTATGGCAGCTATATGATTAGTGGTCCGATCATAATAGGATTTTGCATATATATGAGGAGCTTAGTAAAACTAATAGTTGCATCGTTTGGTCAAGATATCCCGAAAAATAAAATTTTTTTTTCTACAACAACTTACTTTTCGACCGATCGTTCCTATGGCAGCTATATGATATAGCGGTCCGATATTAATATGATTTTTCCTACATATGAGGAGTAAAGTAAAACTAATTAATGCCGAGGTTGGTCAAGATATCTTGAAAAACAAAATTTTTTCATACAAAAGCTTAATTTTCGACCGATCGTTCCCATGACAGCTATATGATTTAGTGGTCCGATCTTAATAGGATTTTGCATATATATGAGGAGCTTAGAAAAACTAAAAGTTGCCTAGTTTGGTCAATATATCTTGATGAACAAAATGTTTTTTATACAACAACTTAATTTTCGACCGATCGTTCCTATGGCAGTTATATGAAACAGTGGTCCGATCTAGCTGGTTTTGACATATGTCAAGATATCTTGAGAAACAAATGTTTTTTCATACAAAAACATAATTTTGGACCGATCGTTCCTATGGCACCTATATGAAACAGTGGTCCGATCCAGCTGGTTTTGACATATGTCAAGATATCCCGAAAAATAAAATGTTTTTTTATACAACAACTTAATTTTCGACCGATCGTTCCTATGGCAGCTATATGAAACAGTGGTCCGATCTAGCTGGTTTTGACATATGTCAAGATATCTTGAGAAACAAAATGTTTTTTCATACAAAAACTTAATTTTCGACCGATCGTTCCTATGGCAGCTATATGAAACAGTGGTCCGATCCAGCTGGATTTGACATATGTCAAGATATCTTGATAAACAAAATGTTTTTTCATACAAAATCTTAATTTACGACCGATCGTTCCTATGGCACCTATATGATATATTGGTCCGATCTGAATAGGATTTTGCATATATATGAAGAGCATAGTAAAACAAATAAATGCCGAGTTGATCAAAATATCTTGATGAACAAAATGCTTTTTTACACAAAAGCTTATTTTCGACCGATCGTTCCTATGGCAGCTATATGATTTAGTGGTCCGATCATAATAGGATTTTGCATATATATGAGAAGCTTAGTAAAACTAATAGTTGCATAGTTTGGTCAAGATATCCCGAAAAACAAAATGTTTTTTTTTTAATACAACAACTTAATTTTCGACCGACCGTTCCTATGACAGATATATGATATAGTGGTCCCAGCTTAATGGGATTTTGTCTATATATGAGGAGTATAGTAAAACTAATGAATGCCGAGGTTGGTCAAGATATCTTGAAAAACAAAATTTTTTTGCATACAACTTAATTTTCGACCGATCGTTCCTATAGCAGCTATATGATATATTGGTCCGATCTGAATACGATTTGCATATATATGAAGAGCATAGTAAGACTAATAAATGGCGAGCTTGATCAAAATATCTTGATGAACATAATGCTTTTTACACAAAAGCTTTATTTCGATCGATCGTTCCTATGGCAGCTATATGATTTAGTGGTCCGATCATAATAGGATTTTGCATATATATGAGGAGCTTAGTAAAACTAATAGTTGCATCGTTTGGTCAAGATATCCCGAAAAATAAAATGTTTTTTTTCTACAACAACTTACTTTTCGACCGATCGTTCCTATGGCAGCTATATGATATAGCGGTCCGATATTAATATGATTTTTCCTACATATGAGGAGTAAAGTAAAACTAATTAATGCCGAGGTTGGTCAAGATATCTTGAAAAACAAAATTTTTTTCATACAAAAGCTTAATTTTCGACCGATCGTTCCCATGACAGCTATATGATTTAGTGGTCCGATCTTAATAGGATTTTGCATATATATGAGGAGCTTAGAAAAACTAAAAGTTGCCTAGTTTGGTCAATATATCTTGATGAACAAAATGTTTTTTTATACAACAACTTAATTTTCGACCGATCGTTCCTATGGCAGCTATATGAAACAGTGGTCCGATCTAGCTGGTTTTGACATATGTCAAGATATCTTGAGAAACAAAATGTTTTTTCATACAAAAACATAATTTTGGACCGATCGTTCCTATGGCACCTATATGAAACAGTGGTCCGATCCAGCTGGTTTGACATATGTCAAGATATCTTGATAAACAAAATGTTTTTTCATACAAAACTTAATTTTCGACCGATTGTTCCTATGGCAGCTATATGAAACAGTGGTCCGATCCAGCTGGATTTGACATATGTCAAGATATCTTGATAAACAACATGTTTTTCATACAAAATCTTAATTTGCGACCGATCGTTCCTATGGCAGCTATATGAAACAGTGGTCCGATACAGCTGGTTTTGACATATGTCAAGATATTTTGATAAATAAATGTTTTTTTCATACAAAAACTTAATTTTCGACCGATGATATAGTGTTCCGATCTTAATAGGATTTTGCATATATATGAGGAGCTTAGTAAACTAAAAGTTGCCTAGTTTGGTCAAGATATCTTCATGAACAAAATGTTTTTTTTTTTTATACAAAAACTTAATTTTCGACCGATCGTTCCTATGGCAGCTATATGAAAACAGTGGTCCGATCCAGCTGGTTTTGACATATGTCAAGATATCTTGAGAAACAAAATGTTTTTTCATACAAAAACTTAATTTTCGACCGATCGTTCCTATGGCAGCTATATGATATATTGGTCCGATCTGAATAGGATTTTGCATATATATGAAGAGCATAGTAAAACTAATAAAGGCCGAGTTTGATCAAAATATCTTGATGAACAAAATGTTTTTTCATACAAAAGCTTAATTTCGACCGATCGTTCCTATGGCAGCTATATGATATATTGGTCCGATCTAAATAGGATTTTGCATATATATGAAGAGCATAGTAAAACTAATAAATGCCGAGTTTGATCAAAATATCTTGATGAACAAAATGTATTTTTACACAAAAGCTAAAATTTACGACCGATCATTCCTATGGCACCTATATGATTTAGTGGTCCGATCATAATAGGATTTTGCATATATATGAGGACCTTAGTAAAACTAATAGTTGCCTAGTTTGGTAAAGATATCTCTAAACAAAATGTTTTTTTTAATACAACAACTTAATTTTCGACCGACCGTTCCTATGACAGATATATGATATAGTGGTACCAGCTAATGGGATTTGTCTATATATGAGGAGTATAGTAAAACTAATAAATGCCGAGGTTGGTCAAGATATCTTGAAAAACAAAATGTTTTTCATACAACTTAATTTTCGACCGATCGTTCCTATGGCAGCTATATAAAATATTGGTCCGATCTGAATAGGATTTTGCATATATATGAAGAGCATAGTAAAACTAATAAATGCCGAGTTTGACCAAATATCTTGATGAACAAAATGTTTTTTTCATACAAAAGCTTAATTTTCGACCGATCGTTCCTATGGCAGCTATATGAAACAGTGGTCCGATCCAGCTGGTTTTGACATGTCAAGATATCTTGATGCACCAAATGTTTTTTCATACAAAAACTTATTTTCGACCGATCGTTCCTATGGCAGCCATATGAAACAGTGGTCCGATCCAGCTGGTTGTGACATATGTCAAGATATCTTGATAAACAAAATGTTTTTTCATACAAAACTTAATTTGCGACCGATCGTTCCTATGGCAGCTATATAATATATTGGTCCGATCTGAATAGGATTTTGCATATATATGAAGAGCATAGTAAAACTAATAAATGCCGAGTTTAATCAAAATATCTTGATAAACAAAATGCTTTTTTACACAAAAGCTTTATTTTCGACCGATCGTTCCTATGGCAGCTATATGATTTAGTGGTCCGATCACAATAGCAATTTGCATTTATATGAGGAACTTAGTAACACTAATAGTTGCCTAGTTTGGTCAAGATATCTGAAAAACAAAATGGTTTTTTTTTAATACAACTTAATTTTCGACCGACCGTTCCTAAGACAGATATATGATATAGTGGTCCCAGCTTAATGGGATTTTGTCTATATAAGAGGAGTATAGTAAAACTAATGAATGCCGAGATTGGTCAAGATATCTTGAAAAACAAAATTTTTTTTCATACAACTTAATTTTCGACCGATCGTTCCTATAGCAGCTATATGATATATTGGTCCGATCTGAATAGGATTTTGCATATATATGAAGAGCATAGTAAAACTAATAAATGGCGAGTTTGATCAAAATATCTTGATGAACAAAATGTATTTTTACACAAAAGCTAAAATTTACGACCGATCGTTCCTATGGCAGCTATATGATTTAGTGGTCCGATCATAATAGGATTTGCATATATATGAGGAGCTTAGTAAAACTAATAGTTGCCTAGTTTGGTCAAGATATCCCGAAAAATAAAATGTTTTTTTCTAGAACAACTTAATTTTCGACCGATCGTTCCTATGGCAGCTATATGATATAGCGGTCCGATATTAATATCATTTTGCCTACATATGAAGAGTAAAGTAAAACAAATTAATGCCGAGGTTGGTCAAGATATCATGAAAAACAAAATTTTTTTCATACAACTTAATTTTCGACCGATCGTTCCTATGGCACCTATATGAAACAGTGGTCCGATCCAGCTGGTTTTGACATATGTCAAGATATCCCGAAAAATAAAATGTTTTTTTATACAACAACTTAATTTCGACCGATCGTTCCTATGGCAGCTATATGAAACAGTGGTCCGATCTAGCTGGTTTTGACATATGTCAAGATATCTTGAGAAACAAAATGTTTTTTCATACAAAAACTTAATTTCGACCGATCGTTCCTATGGCAGCTATATGAAACAGTGGTCCGATCCAGCTGGATTTGACATATGTCAAGATATCTGATAAACAAAATGTTTTTTCATACAAAAACTTAATTTGCGACCGATCGTTCCTATGGCAGCTATATAATATATTGGTCCGATCTGAATAGGATTTTGCATATATATGAAGAGCATAGTAAAACTAATAAATGCCGAGTTTAATCAAAATATCTTGATAAACAAAATGCTTTTTTACACAAAAGCTTTATTTTCGACCGATCGTTCCTATGGCAGCTATATGATTTAGTGGTCCGATCACAATAGCAATTTGCATTTATATGAGGAACTTAGTAACACTAATAGTTGCCTAGTTTGGTCAAGATATCTTGAAAAACAAAATGGTTTTTTTTTAATACAACTTAATTTTCGACCGACCGTTCCTAAGACAGATATATGATATAGTGGTCCCAGCTTAATGGGATTTTGTCTATATAAGAGGAGTATAGTAAAACTAATGAATGCCGAGATTGGTCAAGATATCTTGAAAAACAAAATTTTTTTTCATACAACTTAATTTTCGACCGATCGTTCCTATAGCAGCTATATGATATATTGGTCCGATCTGAATAGGATTTTGCATATATATGAAGAGCATAGTAAAACTAATAAATGGCGAGTTTGATCAAAATATCTTGATGAACAAAATGTATTTTACACAAAAGCTAAAATTTACGACCGATCGTTCCTATGGCAGCTATATGATTTAGTGGTCCGATCATAATAGGATTTTGCATATATATGAGGAGCTTAGTAAAACTAATAGTTGCCTAGTTTGGTCAAGATATCCCGAAAAATAAATGTTTTTTTCTAGAACAACTTAATTTTCGACCGATCGTTCCTATGGCAGCTATATGATATAGCGGTCCGATATTAATATCATTTGCCTACATATGAAGAGTAAAGTAAAACAAATTAATGCCGAGGTTGGTCAAGATATCATGAAAAACAAAATTTTTTTTCATACAACTTAATTTTCGACCGATCGTTCCTATGGCACCTATATGAAACAGTGGTCCGATCCAGCTGGTTTTGACATATGTCAAGATATCCCGAAAAATAAAATGTTTTTTTATACAACAACTTAATTTTCGACCGATCGTTCCTATGGCAGCTATATGAAACAGTGGTCCGATCTAGCTGGTTTTGACATATGTCAAGATATCTTGAGAAACAAAATGTTTTTTCATACAAAAACTTAATTTCGACCGATCGTTCCTATGGCAGCTATATGAAACAGTGGTCCGATCCAGCTGGATTTGACATATGTCAAGATATCTTGATAAACAAAATGTTTTTTCATACAAAATCTTAATTTACGACCGATCGTTCCTATGGCACCTATATGATATTGGTCCGATCTGAATAGGATTTTGCATATATATGAAGAGCATAGTAAAAACAAATAAATGCCGAGTTTGATCAAAATATCTTGATGAACAAAATGCTTTTTTACACAAAAGCTTTATTTTCGACCGATCGTTCCTATGGCAGCTATATGATTTAGTGGTCCGATCATAATAGGATTTTGCATATATATGAGAAGCTTAGTAAAACTAATAGTTGCATAGTTTGGTCAAGATATCCCAAAAACAAATGTTTTTTTTTTTAATACAACAACTTAATTTTCGACCGACCGTTCCTATGACAGATATATGATATAGTGGTCCCAGCTTAATGGGATTTTGTCTATATATGAGGAGTATAGTAAAACTAATGAATGCCGAGGTTGGTCAAGATATCTTGAAAAACAAAATTTTTTTTCATACAACTTAATTTTCGACCGATCGTTCCTATAGCAGCTATATGATATATTGGTCCGATCTGAATACGATTTTGCATATATATGAAGAGCATAGTAAGACTAATAAATGGCGAGCTTGATCAAATATCTTGATGAACATAATGCTTTTTTACACAAAAGCTTTATTTTCGATCGATCGTTCCTATGGCAGCTATATGATTTAGTGGTCCGATCATAATAGGATTTTGCATATATATGAGGAGCTTAGTAAAACTAATAGTTGCATCGTTTGGTCAAGATATCCCGAAAAATAAAATGTTTTTTTTCTACAACAACTTACTTTTCGACCGATCGTTCCTATGGCAGCTATATGATATAGCGGTCCGATATTAATATGATTTTTCATACAAAAACTTAATTTTCGACCGATGATATAGTGTTCCGATCTTAATAGGATTTTGCATATATATGAGAGCTTAGTAAACCTAAAAGTTGCCTAGTTTGGTCAAGATATCTCATGAACAAAATGTTTTTTTTTTTATACAAAACTTAATTTTCGACCGATCGTTCCTATGGCAGCTATATGAAACAGTGGTCCGATCCAGCTGGTTTTGACATATGTCAGATATCTTGAGAAACAAAATGTTTTTTCATACAAAACTTAATTTCGACCGATCGTTCCTATGGCAGCTATATGATATATTGGTCCGATCTGAATAGGATTTTGCATATAATGAAGAGCATAGTAAAATAATAAAGGCCGAGTTGATCAAAATATCTTGATGAACAAAATGTTTTTTCATACAAAAGCTTAATTTTCGACCGATCGTTCCTATGGCAGTTATATGATATATTGGTCCGATCTAAATAGGATTTTGCATATATATGAAGAGCATAGTAAAACTAATAAATGCCGAGTTTGATCAAAATATCTTGATGAACAAAATGTATTTTTACACAAAGCTAAAATTTACGACCGATCATTCCTATGGCACCTATATGATTTAGTGGTCCGATCATAATAGGATTTTGCATATATATGAGGACCTTAGTAAAACTAATAGTTGCCTAGTTTGGTAAAGATATCTCTAAACAAAATGTTTTTTTAATACAACAACTTAATTTTCGACCGACCGTTCCTATGACAGATATATGATATAGTGGTACCAGCTTAATGGGATTTTGTCTATATATGAGGAGTATAGTAAAACTAATAAATGCCGAGTTGGTCAAGATATCTTGAAAAACAAAATGTTTTTTCATACAACTTAATTTTCGACCGATCGTTCCTATGGCAGCTATATAAAATATTGTCCGATCTGAATAGGATTTTGCATATATATGAAGAGCATAGTAAAAACTAATAAATGCCGAGTTTGACCAAATATCTTGATGAACAAAATGTTTTTTCATACAAAAGCTTAATTTTCGACCGATCGTTCCTATGGCAGCTATATAAAACGTGGTCCGATCCAGCGGTTTTGACATGTCAGATATCTTGATGCACCAAATGTTTTTTCATACAAAAACTTAATTTTCGACCGATCGTTCCTATGGCAGCCATATGAAACAGTGGTCCGATCCAGCTGGTTGTGACATATGTCAAGATATCTTGATAAACAAAATGTTTTTTCATACAAAACTTAATTTGCGACCGATCGTTCCTATGGCAGCTATATAATATATTGGTCCGATCTGATAGGATTTGCATATATATGAAGAGCATAGTAAAACTAATAAATGCCGAGTTTAATCAAAATATCTTGATAAACAAAATGCTTTTTTACAAAAAGCTTTATTTTCGACCGATCGTTCCTATGGCAGCTATATGATTTAGTGGTCCGATCACAATAGCAATTTGCATTTATATGAGGAACTTAGTAAACACTAATAGTTGCCTAGTTTGGTCAAGATATCTTGAAAAACAAAATGTTTTTTTTTTAAACAACTTAATTTTCGACCGACCGTTCCTAAGACAGATATATGATATAGTGGTCCCAGCTTAATGGGATTTTGTCTATATAAGAGGAGTATAGTAAAACTAATGATGCCGAGATTGGTCAAGATATCTTGAAAAACAAAATTTTTTTTCATACAACTTAATTTTCGACCGATCGTTCCTATAGCAGCTATATGATATATTGGTCCGATCTGAATAGGATTTTGCATATATATGAAGAGCATAGTAAAACTAATAAATGGCGAGTTTGATCAAAATATCTTGATGAACAAAATGTATTTTTACACAAAAGCTAAAATTTACGACCGATCGTTCCTATGGCAGCTATATGATTTAGTGGTCCGATCATAATAGGATTTTGCATATATATGAGGAGCTTAGTAAACTAATAGTTGCCTAGTTTGGTCAAGATATCCCGAAAAATAAAATGTTTTTTCTAGAACAACTTAATTTTCGACCGATCGTTCCTATGGCAGCTATATGATATAGCGGTCCGATATTAATATGATTTTGCCTACATATGAAGAGTAAAGTAAAACAAATTAATGCCGAGGTTGGTCAAGATATCATGAAAAACAAAATTTTTTTCATACAACTTAATTTTCGACTGATCGTTCCTATGGCAGCTATATGATATATTGGTCCGATCTGAATAGGATTTTGCATGTATATGAAGAGCATAGTAAAACTAATAATGCCGAGTTTGATCAAAATATCTTGATGAACAAAATGTTTTTTCATACAAAAGCTTAATTCTCGACCGATCGTTCCTATAGCAGCTATATGATATATTGGTCCGATCTTAATAGGATTTGCATATATATGAGGAGCTTAGAAAAACTAAAAGTTGCCTAGTTTGGTCAATATATCTTGATGAGCAAAATGCTTTTTTACACAAAGCTTTATTTTCGACCGATCGTTCCTATGGCAGCTATATGATTTAGTGGTCCGATCATAATAGGATTTTGCATATATATGAGGAGCTTAGTAAAACTAATAGTTGCCTAGTTTGGTCAAGATATCCCGAAAAATAAAAATGTTTTTTTTCTAGAACAACTTAATTTTCGACCGATCGTTCCTATGGCAGCTATATGATATAGCGGTCCGATATTAATATGATTTTGCCTACATATGAAGAGTAAAGTAAAACTTATTAATGCCGAGGTTGGTCAAGATATCTTGAAAAACAAAATTTTTTTTCATACAACTTAATTTTCGACTGATCGTTCCTATGGCAGCTATATGATATATTGGTCCGATCTGAATAGGATTTTGCATGCCTATGAAGAGCATAGTAAAACTAATAAATGCCGAGTTTGATCAAAATATCTTGATGAACAAAATGTTTTTTTCATACAAAAGCTTAATTCTCGACCGATCGTTCCCATGGCAGCTAAATGATTTAGTGGTCCGATCTTAATAGGATTTTGCATATATATGAGGAGCTTAGAAAAACTAAAAGTTGGCTAGTTTGGCCAATATATCTTGATGAACAAAATGTTTTTTTATACAACAACTTAATTTTCGACCGATCGTTCCTATGGCAGCTATATGAAACAGTGGTCCGATCTAGCTGGTTTTGACATATGTCAAGATATCTTGAGAAACAAAATGTTTTTTCATACAAAAACTTAATTTTGGACCGATCTTTCCTACGGCACCTATATGAAACAGTGGTCCGATCCAGCTGGTTTTGACATATGTCAAGATATCTTGATAACAAAATGTTTTTTCATACAAAAACTTAATTTCGACCGATCGTGTTCCTATGGCAGCTATATGAAACAGTGGTCCGATCCAGCTGGTTTTGACATATGTCAAAATATCTTGATAAACAAAATGTTTTTTCATACAAAAACTTAATTTTCGACCGATCGTTTCTATGGCAGCTATATGAAACAGTGGTCCGATCCATGGTTTTGACATATGTCAAGATATTTTGATAAACAAAATGTTATTTTTCATACAAAAAACTTAATTTTCGAACGATGATATAGTGGTCCGACCTTAATCGGATTTTGCCTATATATGAGGAGATTAGTAAGTCTTATAGTTGCCTAGTTTGATAAACAAAATGATTTTCATACAAAAACTTAATTTTCGACGATCGTTCCTTTGGCAGCTATATAAAACAGTGGTCCGATCCAGCTGGTTTTGACATATGTCAAGATATCAAGAGAGAGTTCTCAGTTGAGATTGATTGACGTGTTTTACTTGTGCTCCAAGATTTTATATATTTTTGCGCTTTTTCTGCTTTTTATTTCCAAATTTTGCATTTTTCGGTGCTTTATTTAAAAAGCTTTTATAAACTGTGCAAAGTGTTATCTGTTGTGCAGCGTAAGTCTATTAATTATTGCATTTTATAAAACGCGGCATCAGTTCCGTGTTGTTGTTATTGCCTGTTTTGATTCTTTTGCTTTGGTGCTCCCCACTTGTTTGTGCGTGTGTTCGATGCATACTTTCTGCTTGTGCATCGCGCTCTCGCAAACTTTCTATTGCTTTTCGCTCCAAACAATTTGTTTGTGTAGTTACTTGCTCTATCTTGTGCACCGTTTTCGTTTTGCTCTGTTCTCTCGCAATTTGCATACGCATTAAATAATTAATTATTCAAGTAGGCTGATGATTCTGCACTGCCGCAATTTGTTAATTGCTGGCTGTGTGAGAATATGATGCATGCTAAATGTGCAGGTCTCACTAGGCGTGATTGCGACAAGATCGCTGCTATTGCCAAGAAGGGCTGTGGTGGCTTGCGTTGGTCGTGCCCAGAATGCATCGACAAGCAAATTGATTTCTCTAGAATGTATAATTCTGTGAGAAGTCAATTCTTAAAATTAAATAATGTGGCTAAGCAGCTCTCGAGTAATTTTGACTCGAGTTTCGAGTTGCTTGGCAAATATAAATTTGACCAACCAATCGCCGGTTGGAGTCTCAACTTTTGCAATTGCCCTCTACGTCTGTTCAGATACCTACGACTTTCTTGTCCCTTCCTAGCAACTTGGAGGTATCTCCAATGTTGTCTTTATCGCCTTCTCCAAGCGACTGTCCAATTACCCTGTTCAAAGCCTGTACTAGTCCCAGTAGAGTCCGTACCTGATCCCGTCCCAATTAATCAAACTGCCTTAGCCCCATCAGCTCCTGCCCGCAAAGTAGACCTGCGCGCAATCTTGCCAGATTGTTAAAACCAATCATTGTGCCTCGTTAGCTCCCCAACTCCGTATTACCTACAGCCCTATCAGCGCCTACTTTAACGGTAGTTGCCCCTCGTAGGCAAGTCTTTGTGTCTCGACTTTCGTCGGACACCACTTCTGAGCCATTGGCAGCTATATTGCTAGCAAATCTTCTGCCAGCGTGTCAATAACCAAATTTAATTTCTCCACCCCTCGTGAAATATCATCATTCAAATAAATGTTTCACATGATATGTCCCAATCATTTGTGATCCCAAATTTTGGCCTCCGCACTTGATTGTTCACGAGTTCAAGCCTAAAAAGCGTAACCACCTGTCACCCTTCCAGTCCCTTCAAAACAGGGTACCATTTCTGCCCAAAAAACTAGCTTCATCTTCTGACCAAATCTTTATTCATTATCAGAATGTTAGAGGTCTCATTTCAAAACTTAAAATCTTTTCATGACCAGCACTTCCTTCAATTCGGATATAATAGCATTTTCAGAAACATGGCTGAACTCAACCATATCTGATTTTGAGATTTTATCAAATAACTTTATTTTGTATAGAAATGATCGGCCGACTCGAGGTGGTGGGGTGTTAATTGCCGTTAAAGCCACTCTCCAGTCTGAACTTTTCTGTTTTAGTACGCTACTGACGCTGAGATTGTCTCAGTTAAGGTGTCTTTTCCTACACGGAATGTCTATGTAACATGCTCTTATGTCCCACCTTCTTCTGATATTCAAGTTTATATGAAACATATTACTTGTATTAAAGAAGTTTCTTCACACGTGCGTGATAATGACCTATTTATGGTTTTGGGTGATTTTAATTTTTTGCAACATCTCTTGATCATTATTTACTGCCAAAATTATCTAGTGCCCTCAGCACAGCACGATTTTATAGACTGCATGCTTGATCTTTCGTGTTTTCAAATCAATTCAATTTCTAATCATTTGATTAGAACACTGACCTTGTATTTGTTAACGATTACCTTATTTCTAATGTGTCTAGGTCCCTCCTTTATCTCTTCCATAGGATGTCTATCATTCAACTTTAGAGATTGCAATGCTAAATTGGAATCCTTTCATTTCGTGCTCATCAGCCAATAAGCCCCGCTATTGCTTTCGCAAAGGAAATTATTCTTTGCTGAATCAGCTTATTTATTCAACCGATTGGTCTTTCTTATATGACTCAGTTGATATGAAGACAGCCATTAATTTTTTTTTATATCACCCTAATCTCCCTCTTAGATGTGTGTATTCTAAGTCAATTCCTTCGACTACTTTTCAAAACCACCTGGTTTACTACCAGATTATCACATCTAAAAATGTAAAATCCAAATATTTTAAAAAGTTTAAAAGTCTGGTTCATGTACAGACTTGGCTAAATATTCCATAGCCAAGTCGAACTTCTTTCTTCTTAATTCTCAATGCTATGATTATCTAACACGTTGTAAAGGCAATTTGCCCGAAATCCGAGACAGTTTTATAATTTTGTAAACTTGAAGCGTAAATCTTCAAGTTTGCCATCTTCTTTTTTTTTCGTGGCTGGATAACTAGCAATGCACTGATTCTGCTACCCTCTTTGCTAATTTTTTCCAATCAACTTACTCTTCAGTCTGTCCTAATACTAATTCTTATACTATTTCTTCCGCATGTTATATACCTCCTCTAATTATTTCACACTCCTCTGTCCTATTAGCTATAAACTCTTTAAAGTCTTCTACTCTCCTGTGGCCGGACATATTCCTAGTTGTCTTCTCAAGGAGTGTAGTTCTTCCCTTCTTTATCCATTGCTAAAGCTTTTTAATCTTTCCCTTGAAACTTCTGTCTTTCCATCTCTTTGGAAAGAATCTTATATCATTCTATTCACAAGAAAGGTGGGAAGTCTGATATACGAAATTACAGGGCATTGCAAAACTGTCCGCTATCCTAAATTATTTGAAAAAATAATCACTTCGAATATCCAGCATTTCTGCAAATCAGTTTTTCCCCTGTTCAACATGGATTCGTAAAGAATCGGTCACACGACCAATCTGCTTGAGTTTACTTCCTTGGTAAACGATGCTTTCCTTTCGAAAATGCAAACTGATGTCATTTACACTGACTTCAGTAAGGCGTTTGACTCTGTGCACCATGACATTTTACTTTTTAAACTTGACCGAATAGGTTCCCCTGTCTCTTCTGCTTTGGATTAATTCTTATTCAAAGGTAGGACCCAAAGAGTAATGCTGAGGCTGACTACCTCTAAACGGGTTCACGTTACTTCTGGTGTTCCTCAAGGTAGTCATCTTGGACCTTTAATCTTTACTCTTTTTATAAATGATCTCCCTCTGTTATATCCCATGCCCGTGTACTCATGTATGCGGACGATGTCAAACTTCTTCTATCATACACTAATCCCCTACATCATCTCGTCTACAAGACGATTTGAACGCTATGCAACTATGGTGTTCGGCCAATCAATTGCATCTAAATTGTTCAAAGTGTATGTTTATGACTTTTAATCGTACTACACCTTATCTTGTCAGTTATACAATCGACAATATCCCTTTGCAACGTATACTAACAGTTAGGAACTAGGCGTAATTTTTGATTCTAAACTCTGTTTCAATCTTCACATAGATACCATCGTTAATGAGGCAAAAGGTGTACTTGGATCATTAACGATGGTCTAAAGAGTTAACGATCCTTTTATAACAAAAATTCTGTACATCTCTCTTGTTCGCCCTATCCTTGAATACTGCTCTTGCATCTGGTCTCCACAGTATAACAACAGCCAGGATCGTATTGAATCTGTTCAGAAGCAATTCTGCTTTTGTGCCTTACGAGGTTTAAATTGGGACCCTAATCTTCGGTTGCCATCTTACTCCAGCAGACTGCTTCTTCTCAACCTTCCGTCCGTTAACCCAACCGTAGGACAATTCTCGGTGTTGTCCTTCTACATAAGTTGATTATTGGCGAATCCATTCTCCTTTTTGCTAGCGCGTCTTCAATTCTCTGTTCCGGCTAGACCAACCAGAAATTAATCGCCCTTTTTTTACTATCTACTACGTGCACAACAGACTACGCTATGCACAATCCTTTTCGCGTGCTATGTAAAAATTATAATAGTTTTGCAGCACGTTTTCTCTACCCCTAATAAAATCGTTGCTTTCAGGATACCTTCGGGAAGTCGCTGACCATTCCCAGCTATGAGCAGGGCATCAGCCGGACAGGCTGAAAAATTTTCCCCCACCGGTCGGTGATTTCCCATTACTTTTTCTCTGTCCTATCTACTTAACACTCTTTATATATAACTAGTACATTGCTTTACTTTATTAACAACTCTTCTTACTTTATTTTTCCTATTTATTGTATTTTCTTTATTAATATAGCAAATTAAGATTATTTTAATGTTACTGAGAACCACTTTTTGCCTACTTACAACCTTCTGCTTAGATGTAGGCTCTAATAGCGTCACTGACAAAATTAGCTGTGAAAAGGGGCACAGCTGGCCGGACTGGCAAATAAAACCCCTCCATCGGTCGGTGATGCTATTTAGAAAATTGTATTCTTTACTAGGCTTTTAGCATAAATTAAAGATTGTATAATCTATTGAATAATGAGAGAAGACACTCGTTTTGTCGACCATTAATAAATAAATAAAAAAAATAATTAATAAATAATATCTTGATGAACAAAATGTTTTCTCATACAAAAACTAATTTTTGACCAATCGCTCCTATGGCAGCTATATGATACAGGTCTGATCCAGCTGGTTTTGACATATGTCAAGATATCTTGATAAATAAAATGTATTTTTACACAAAAGCTTAATTTTCGACCGATCGTTCCTATGGCAACTATATGAAACAGTGGCCCGATCCAGCTGGTTTTGACATATGTCAAGATATTTTGATAAACAAAATGTTTTTTTCATACCAAAAACTTAATTTCGACCGATGATATAGTGGTCGACCTTAATAGGATTTTGCCTATATATGAGGAGACTAGTAAACTAGAGACTAGTTGCCTAGTTTGATAAACAAAATGTTTTTTCATACAAAAACTTAATTTTCGACCGATCGTTCCTATGGCGCTATATGAGACAGTGGTCCGATCCAGCTGGTTTTGACATATGTCAAGTATTTTGATAAACAAAATGTTTTTTTCATACAAAAACCTAATTTTCGACCGATCGTTTCTATGGCAGCTATATAAAACAGTGATCCGATCCAGCTGGTTTTGTCATATGACAAGATATCTTGATGAAAAAATGTTTTTTCATACAAAAGCTTAATTTTCGACCGATCGTTCCTATGGCAGTTATATGAAACAGTGGTCCGATCCAGCTGGTTTTGACATATGACAAGATATCTTGATGAAAAAAAATGCTTATTTCATACAACAATCACTATTTTGATAAACAAAATGTTTTTCATACAAAAACTTAATTTTCGACCGATCGTTCCTATGGCAGCTATATGAAACAGTGGTCCGATCCAGCTGGTTTTGACATATGTCAAGATACTTTAATGAAGAAAATGTTTTTTCATACAAAAGCTTAATTTTCCCCCGATCGTTCCTGTGGCAACTATATGATATAGTGGTCCGATCTTAATATGATTTTGCATATATATGAGGACCTAAGTAACACTTATAGTTGCCTAGTTTGGTCAAGATATCCCAAAAACAAAATGTTTTTTTTCAATACAACTTAATTTTCGACCGACCGTTCCTATGACAGATAATGATATAGTGGTCCCAGCTTATGGGATTTTGTGTGTATATGAGGAGTATAGTAAAACTAATGAATGCCGAGGTTGGTCAAGATATCTTGAAGAACAAAATTTTTTTTCATACTACTTAATTTTCGACCGATCGTTCCTATAGCAGCTATTTGATATATTGGTCCGATCTGAATAGGATTTTGCATATATATGAAGAGCATAGTAAAACAATAATAAATGCGAGTTTGATCAAAATATCTTGATGAACAAAATGCTTTTTACACAAAAGCTTTATTTTCGACCGATCGTTCCTATGGCAGCTATATGATTTAGTGGTCCGATCATAATAGGATTTTGCATATATATGAGGAGCTTAGTAAAACTAATAGTTGCCTAGTTTGGTCAAGATATCCCGAAAAATAAAATGTTTTTTTTCTAGAACAACTTAATTTTCGACCGATCGTTCCTATGGCAGCTATATGATATAGCAGTCCCGATATTAATATGCTTTTGCCTACATATGAAGAGTAAAGTATGAAGAGTAAAGTAATAAAGTAATTAATGCCGAGGTTGGTCAAGATATCTTTAAAAACAAAATTTTTTTCATACAACTTAATTTTCGACTGATCGTTCCTATGGCAGCTATATGATATTGGGTCCGATCTGAATAGGATTTTGCATGTATATGAAGAGCATAGTAAAACTAATAAATGCCGAGTTTGATCAAAATATCTTGATGAACAAAATGTTTTTTCATACAAAAGTTAATTCTCGAACGATCGTTCCCATGGCAGCTATATGATTAGTGGTCCGATCTTAATAGGATTTTGATATATATGAGGAGCTTAGAAAAACTAAAAGTTGCCTAGTGGTCAATATATCTTGATGAACAAAATGTTTTTTTATACAACAACGTAATTTTCGACCGATCGTTCCTATGGCAGCTATATGAAACAGTGGTCCGATCTAGCTGGTTTTGACATATGTCAAGATACTTGAGAAACAAAATGTTTTTTCATACAAAAACTTAATTGTGGACCGATCGTTCCTATGGCACCTATATGAAACAGGGGTCCGATCCAGCTGGTTTAGACATATGTCAAGATATCGTGATAAACAAAATGTTTTTTTCATACAAAAACTTAATTTTCGACCGATCGTTCCTATGCAGCTATATGAACAGTGGTCCAATCCAGCTGGATTTGACATATGTCAAGATATCTTGATAAAAAATTTTTTTTCATACAAAACTTAATTTGCGACCGATCGTTCCTATGGCAGCTATATAAAACAGTGTCCGATACAGCTGGTTTTGACATATGTCAAGATATTTTGATAATAAAATGTTTTTTTTCATACAAAACTTAATTTTCGACCGATGATATAGTGTTCCGATCTTAATGGGATTTTGCATATATATGAGGAGCTTAGTAAAACTAAAAGTTGCCTAGTTTGGTCAAGATATCTTCATGAAAAAATGTTTTTTTTTTATACAAAACTTAATTTTCGACCGATCGTTCCTATGGCAGCTATATGAAACAGTGGTCCGATCCAGCTGGTTTTTGACATATGTCAAGATATCTTGAGAAACAAAATGTTTTTTCATACAAAAACTTAATTTTCGACCGATCGTTCCTATGGCAGCTATATGATATATTGGTCCGATCTAAATAGGATTTTGCATATATATGAAGAGCATAGTAAAACTAATAAAGGCCGAGTTTGATCAAAATATCTTGATGAACAAAATGTTTTTTCATACAAAACTTAATTTTCGACCGATCGTTCCTATGGCAGCTATATGATATATTGGTCCGATCTAAATAAGATTTTGCATATATATGAAGAGCATAGTAAAACTAATAATTGCCGAGTTTGATCAAAATATCTTGATGAACAAAATGTATTTTTACACAAAAGCTAAATTTCGACCGATCATTCCTATGGCACCTATATGATTTAGTGGTCCGATCATAATAGGATTTTGCATATATATGAGGAGCTTAGTAAAACTAATAGTTGCCTAGTTTGGTCAGATATCTCTAACAAATGTTTTTTTTAATACAACAACTTATTTTCGACCGACCGTTCCTATGACAGATATATGATATAGTGGTACCAGCTTATGGGATTTGTCTATATATGAGGAGTATTGTAAAACTAATAAATGCGGAGGTTGGTCAAGATATCTTGAAAACAAAATGTTTTTCATACAACTTAATTTTCGACCGATCGTTCCTATGGCAGCTATATATCTATTGGTCCGATCTGAATAGGATTTGCATATATATGAAGAGCATAGTAAAACTAATAAATGCCGAGTTTGATCAAATATCTTGATGAACAATGTTTTTTCATACAAAAGCTTAATTTCGACCGATCGTTCCTATGGCAGCTATATGAAACAGTGGCCGATCCAGCGGTTTTGACATATGTCAAGATATCTTGATAAACAAAAGTTTTTTTTTCATACAAAAACTTAATTTTCGACCGATCGTTCCTATGGCAGCTATATGAAACAGTGGTCCGATCCAGTTGGTTTTGGACATATGTCAAAATATCTTGATAAACAAAATGTTTTTTCATACAAAAACTTAATTTTCGACCGACCGTTCCTATGCAGCTATATGAAACAGTGGTCCGATCCAGCTGTTTTGACATATGTCAAAATATCTTGATAAACAAATGTTTTTTCATACAAAAACTTAATTTGCGACCGATCGTTCCTATGGCAGCTATATAAACAGTGGTCCGATCCAGTTGGTTTTGACATATGTCAAAATATCTTGATAAACAAATGTTTTTTCATACAAAAACTTAATTTTTCGACCGACCGTTCCTATGGCAGCTATATGATATAGCAGTCCGATATTAATATGCTTTGGCCTACATATGAAGAGTAAAGTAAACTAATTAATGCCGAGGTTGGTCAAGATATCTTTAAAAACAAAATTTTTTTTCATACAACTTAATTTTCGACTGATCGTTCCTATGGCAGCTATATGATATATTGGTCCGATCTGAATAGATTTGCATGTATATGAAGAGCATAGTAAAACTAATAATTGCCGAGTTTGATCAAAATATCTTGATGAACAAAATGTTTTTTCATACAAAGCTTAATTCTCGACCGATCGTTCCCATGGCAGCTATATGATTTAGTGGTCCGATCTTAATAGGATTTTGCATATATATGAGGAGCTTAGAAAAACTAAAAGTTGCCTAGTGGTCAATATATCTTGATGAACAAATGTTTTTTTATACAACAACTTAATTTTCGACCGATCGTTCCTATGGCAGCTATATGAAACAGTGGTCCGATCTAGCTGGTTTTGACATATGTCAAGATATCTTGTGAAACAAAATGTTTTTTCATATACAAAAACTTAATTGTGGCCGATCGTTCCTATGGCAGCTATATGATATATTGGTCCGATCTAAATAGGATTTTGCATATATATGAAGAGCATAGTAAACTAATAAGGCCGAGTTTGATCAAATATCTTGATGAACAAAGTTTTTTCATACAAAAGCTTAATTTTCGACCGATCGTTCCTATGGCAGCTATATGATATATTGGTCCGATCTAAATAGGATTTTGCATATATATGAAGAGCATAGTAAAACTAATATTGCCGAGTTTGATCAAAATATCTTGATGAACAAAATGTATTTTACACAAAAGCTAAATTTTCGACCGATCATTCCTATGGCACCTATATGATTTAGTGGTCCGATCATAATAGGATTTTGCATATATATGAGGAGCTTAGTAAAACTAATAGTTGCCTAGTTTGGTCAAGATATCTCTAAAACAAAATGTTTTTTTTTAATACAAAACTTAATTTTCGACCGACCGTTCCTATGACAGATATATGATATAGTGGTACCAGCTTAATGGATTTTGTCTATATATGAGGAGTATTGTAAAACTAATAAATGCCGAGGTTGGTCAAGATATCTTGAAAAACAAAGTTTTTCATACAACTTAATTTTCGACCGATCGTTCCTTGGCAGCTATATAATCTATTGGTCCGATCTGAATAGGATTTTGCATATATATGAAAGCATAGTAAAACTAATAAATGCCGAGTTTGATCAAAATATCTTGATGAACAAAATGTTTTTTCATACAAAAGCTTAATTTTCGACCGATCGTTCCTATGGCAGCTATATGAACAGTGGTCCGATCCAGCTGGTTTTGACATATGTCCAGATATCTTGATAAACAAAATGTTTTTTCATACAAAAACTTAATTTTCGACCGATCGTTCCTATGGCAGCTATATGAACAGTGGTCCGATCCAGTTGGTTTTGACATATGTCAAAATATCTTGATAAACAAAATGTTTTTTCATACAAAAACTTAATTTCGACCGACCGTTCCTATGGCAGCTATATGAAACAGTGGTCCGATCCAGCTGGTTTTGACATATGTCAAAATATCTTGATAAACAAAATGTTTTTTTATACAAAAACTTAATTTTCGACCACCGTTCCTATGGCAGCTATATGAACAGTGGTCCGATCCAGCTGGTTTTGACATATGTCAAGATATCTTGAGAAACAAAATGTTTTTACATACAAAAACTTAATTTTCGACCGATCGTTCCTATGGCAGCTATATGATATATTGGTCCGATCTAAATAGGATTTTGCATAATATGAAGAGCATAGTAAAACTAATAAAGGCCGAGTTTGATCAAAATATCTTGATGAACAAATGTTTTTTCATACAAAAGCTAATTTTCGACCGATCGTTCCTATGGCAGCTATATGATATTGGTCCGATCTAAATAGGATTTTGCATATATATGAAGAGCATAGTAAAACTAATAATTGCCGAGTTTGATCAAAATATCTTGATGAACAAATGTATTTTACCACAAAAGCTAAATTTTCGACCGATCATTCCTATGGCACCTATATGATTTAGTGGTCCGATCATAATAGGATTTTGCATATATATGAGGCTTAGTAAAACTAAAAGTTGCCTAGTTTGGTCAAGATATCTTCATGAAAAAATGTTTTTTTTTATACAAAACTTAATTTTCGACCGATCGTTCCTATGGCAGCTATATGAAACAGTGGTCCGATCCAGCTGGTTTGACATATGTCAAGATATCTTGAGAAACAAAATGTTTTTTCATACAAAACTAATTTTCGACCGATCCTTCCTATGGCAGCTATATGATATATTGGTCCGATCTAATAGGATTTTGCATATATATGAAGAGCATAGTAAAACTAATAAAGCCGAGTTTGATCAAAATATCTTGATAAACAAATGTTTTTTCATACAAAGCTTAATTTTCGACCGATCGTTCCTATGGCAGCTATGTGATATATTGGTCCGATCTAAATAGGATTTTGCATATATATATGAAGAGCATAGTAAAACTAATAATTGCCGAGTTGATCAAAATATCTTGATGAACCAAATGTATTTTTACACAAAAGCTAATTTTCGACCGATCATTCCTATGGCACCTATATGATTTAGTGGTCCGATCATATAGATTTTGCATATATATGAGGAGCTTAGTAAAACTAATAGTTGCCTAGTTTGGTCAAGATATCTTCATGAAAAAATGTTTTTTTTTTATACAAAAACTTAATTTTCGACCGATCGTTCCTATGGCAGCTATATGAAACAGTGGTCCGATCCAGCTGGTTTGACATATGTCAAGATATCTTGAGAAACAAAATGTTTTTTCATACAAAACTTAATTTTCGACCGATCGTTCCTATGGCAGCTATATGATATATTGGTCCGATCTAAATAGGATTTTGCATATATAAAGAGCATAGTAAAACTAATAAAGGCCGAGCTGATCAAAATATCTTGAGAACAAAATGTTTTTTTCATACAAAAGCTTAATTTTCGACCGATCGTGTCCTAAGGCAGCTATATGATATATTGGTCCGATCTAAATAGGATTTTGCATATATATGAAGAGCATAGTAAAACTATATTGCCGAGTTTGATCAAATATCTTGATGAACAAAATGTATTTTTACACAAAAGCTAATTTTCGACCGATCATTCCTATGGCACCTATATGATTTAGTGGTCCGATCATAATAGGATTTTGCATATATATGAGGAGCTTAGTAAAACTAATAGTTGCCTAGTTTGGTCAAGATATCTCTAAACAAAATGTTTTTTTTAATACAACAACTTAATTTTCGACCGACCGTTCCTATGACAATATATGATATAGTGGTACCAGCTTAATGGGATTTTGTCTATATATGAGTAGTGTAAAACTAATAAATGCCGAGGTTGGTCAAGATATCTTGAAAACAAAAAATGTTTTTCATACAACTTAATTTTCGACCGATCGTTCCTATGGCAGCTATATAATCTATTGGTCCGATCTGAATAGGATTTTGCATATATATGAAGAGCATAGTAAAACTAATAAATGCCGAGTTTGATCAAAATATCTGATGAACAAATGTTTTTTCATACAAAACTTAATTTTCGACCGATCGTTCCTATGGCAGCTATATGAAACAGTGGTCCGATCCAGCTGGTTTTGACATATGTCAAGATATCTTGATAACAAAATGTTTTTTCATACAAAAACTTAATTTTCGACCGACCGTTCCTATGGCAGCTATATGAACAGTGGTCCGATCCAGCTGGTTTTGACATATGTCAAGATATCTTGAGAAACAAAATGTTTTTACATACAAAACTTAATTTCGACCGATCGTTCCTATGGCAGCTATATATATATTGTCCGATCTAAATAGTTTTTACATACAAAAACTTAATTTTCGACCGATCGTTCCTATGGCAGCTATATGATATATTGTCCGATCTAAATAGGATTTTGCATATATATGAAGAGCATAGTAAAACTATAAAGGCCGAGTTTGATCAAAATATCTGATGAACAAAATGTTTTTTCATACAAAAGCTTAATTTTTCGACCGATCGTTCCTATGGCAGCTATATGATATATTGGTCCGATCTAAATAGGATTTTGCATATATATGAAGAGCATAGTAAAACTAATAATTGCCGATTTTGATCAAAATATCTTGATGAACAAAATGTATTTACACAAAAGCTAAATTTCGACCGATCATTCCTATGGCACCTATATGATTTAGTGGTCCGATCATAATAGGATTTTGCATATAATAGGAGTTAGTAAAACTAAAAGTTGCCTAGTTTGGTCAAGATATCTTCATGAAAAATGTTTTTTTTTTTTTATACAAAACTTAATTTTCGACCGATCGTTCCTATGGCAGCTATATGAAACAGTGGTCCGATCCAGCTGGTTTGACATATGTCAAGATATCTGAGAACAAAATGTTTTTTCATACAAAAACTAAATTTTCGACCGATCCTTCCTATGGCAGCTATATGATATATTGGTCCGATCTAAATAGGATTTGCATATATATAAGAGCATGAGTAAAACTAATAAAGGCCGAGTTTGATCACAAAATATCTTGATGAACAAAATGTTTTTTTCATACAAAGCTTAATTTTCGACCGATCGTTCCTATGGCAGCTATATGATATATTGTCCGATATAAATAGGATTTTGCATATATATGAAGAGCATAGTAAACTAATAATTGCCGAGTTTGATCAAATATCTTGATGAACACAATGTATTTTTACACAAAAGCTAAATTTTCGACCGATCTTTCTATGGCACCTATATGATTTAGTGGTCCGATCATAATAGGATTTTGCATATATATGAGAGCTTAGTAAAACTATAGTGCCTAGTTTGGTCAAGATATCTTCATGAACAAAAAATTTTTTTTTTATACAAAAACTTAATTTTCGACCGATCGTTCCTATGGCAGCTATATGAAACAGTGGTGCCGATCCAGCTGGTTTTGACATATGTCAAGATATCTTGAGAAACAAAATGTTTTTTTCATACAAAAACTTAATTTTCGACCGAGATCGTTCCTATGGCAGCTATATGATATATTGGTCCGATCTAAATAGGATTTTGCATATATATGAAGAGCATAGTAAAACTAATAAGGCCGAGTTTGATCAAAATATCTTGATAAACAAAATGTTTTTTTCATACAAAGCTAATTTTCGGACCGATCGTTCCTATGGCAGCTATGATGATATTGGTCCGATCTAAATAGGATTTTGCATATATATATGAAGAGCATAGTAAAACTAATATTGCCGAGTTTGATCAAAATATCTTGATGAACAAAATGTATTTTTACACAAAAGCTAAATTTCGACCGATCATTCCTATGGCACCTATATGATTTAGTGGTCCGATCATAATAGGATTTTGCATATATATGAGGAGCTTAGTAAAACTAATAGTTGCCTATTTGGTCAAGATATCTTCATGAAAAAATGTTTTTTTTTTATACAAAAAACTTAATTTTCGACCGATCGTTCCTATGGCAGCTATATGAAACAGTGGTCCGATCCAGCTGGTTTTTGACATATGTCAAGATATCTTGAGAAACAAAATGTTTTTTCATACAAAAACTTAATTTTCGACCGATCGTTCCTATGGCAGCTATATGATATATTGGTCCGATCTAAATAGGATTTTGCATATATTGAAGAGCATAGTAAAACTAATAAAGGCCGAGCTGATCAAATATCTTGATGAACAAATGTTTTTTCATACAAAAGCTTAATTTTCGACCGATCGTTCCTAAGCAGCTATATGATATATGGTCCGATCTAATAGGATTTGCATATATATGAAGAGCATAGTAAAAACTAATAATTGCCGAGTTGATCAAAATATCTTGATGAACAAAATGTATTTTTTACCAAAGCTCATTTTCGACCGATCATTCCTATGGCCCTATATGATTTAGTGGTCCGATCATAATAGGATTTGGCATATATAGAGGAGCTTTGTAAAACGAATAGTTGCCTAGTTTGGTCAAGATATCTCTAAACAAAATGTTTTTTTTAATACAACAACTTAATTTTCGACCGACCGTTCCTATGAAGATATATGATATAGTGGTACCAGCTTAATGGGATTTTGTCTATATATGAGGAGTATGGTAAAACTAATAAATGCCGAGGTTGGTCAAGATATCTTGAAAAACAAAATGTTTTTCATACAACTTAATTTTCGCCCGATCGTTCCTATGGCAGCTATATAATCTATTGGTCCGATCTGAATAGGATTTTGCATATATATGAAGAGCATAGTAAAACTAATAAATGCCGAGTTTGATCAAAATATCTTGATGAACAAAATGTTTTTTCATACAAAAGTAATTTTCGACGATCGTTCCTATGGCAGCTATATGAAACAGTGGTCCGATCAGCTGGTTTTGACATATGTCAAGATATCTTGATAAACAAAATGTTTTTTTCATACAAAAACTTAATTTTCGACCGAGTCGTTCCTATGGCAGCTATATGAAACAGTGGTCCGATCCAGCTGGTTTTGACATATGTCAAAATATCTTGTGATAAACAAATGTTTTTCATACAAAACTTAATTTTCGACGATCGTTCCTATGGCGGCATATGATATATTGGTCCGATCTACATAGGATTTTGCATATATATATGAAGAGCATAGTAAAACTAATAATTGCCGAGTTTGATCAAAATATCTTGATGAACAAAATGTATTTTTACACAAAAGCTAAATTTTCGACCGATCATTCCTATGGCACCTATATGATTTAGTGGTCCGTCATAATAGTATTTTGCATATATTGAGGAGCTTAGTAAAACTAATAGTTGCCTAGTTTGGTCAAGATATCTTCATGAAAAATGTTTTTTTTTATATAAAAAACTTAATTTTCGACCGATCGTTCCTATGGCAGCTATATGAAACAGTGGTCCGCTCCAGCTGGTTTTGACATATGTCAAGATATCTTGAGAAACAAATGTTTTTTCATACAAAACTTAATTTTCGACCGATCGTTCCTATGGCAGGCTATGATATATTGGTCCGATCTAAGGATTTTGCATATATATGACGAGCATAGTAAAACTAATAAAGGCCGAGCTTGATCAAAATATCTTGATGAACAAAAGTTTTTTCATACAAAAGCTTAATTTTCGACCGATCGTTCTAAGGCAGCTATATGATATATTGGTCGATTCTAAATAGGATTTTGCATATATATGAAGAGCATAGTAAAACTAATAATTGCCGAGTTTGATCAAAATATCTTGATGAAAAAAATGTATTTTTACACAAAAGCTAAATTTTCGACCGATTCATCCTATGGCACCTATTGATTTAGTGGTCCGATCATAATAGGATTTTGCATATATATGAGGAGCTTAGTAAAACTAATAGTTGCCTAGTTTTGGTCAAGATATCTCTAAACAAATGTTTTTTTTAATACAACAACTTAATTTTCGACCGACAGTTCCTATGACAGATATATGATATAGTGGTACCAGCTTAATGGGATTTTGTCTATATATTGAGGAGTATTGTAAAACTAATAAATGCCGAGGTGGTCAAGATATCTTGAAAACAAAATGTTTTTCATACAACTTAATTTTCGACCGATCGTTTCCTTGGCAGCTATATAATCTATTGGTCCGATCTGAATAGGATTTTGCATATATATGAAGAGCATAGTAACAACTATAAATGCCGAGTTTGATCAAAATATCTTGATGAACAAAATGTTTTTTCATACAAAAGCTTAATTTTCGACCGATCGTTCCTATGGCAGCTATATGAAACAGTGGTCCGATCCAGTGGTTTTGACATATGTCAAGATATCTTGATAAACAAATGTTTTTTCATACAAAAACTTTAATTTTCGACCGATCGTTCCTATGGCAGCTATATGAAACAGTGGTCCGATCCAGCTGGTTTTGACATATGTCAAAATATCTTGATAAACAAAATGTTTTTCATACAAAAACTTAATTTCGACCGACCGTTCCTATGGCAGCTATATGAACAGTGGTTCCGATCCAGCTGGTTTTGACATATGTCAAGATATCTTGATAAACAAAATGTTTTTTTCATACAAAAAACTTAATTTTCGACCGATCGTTCCTATGGGCAGCTATATGATATATTGTCCGATCTAAATAGGATTTTGCATATATATGAAGAGCATAGTAAAACTAATAAAGGCCGAGTTTGATCAAAATATCTTGATGAACAAAATGTTTTTTCATACAAAAGCTTAATTTCGACCGATCGTTCCTATGGCAGCTATATGATATATTGGCCGATCTAAATAGGATTTTGCATATATATGAAGGCATAGTAAAAACTAATAATGCCGAGTTTGATCAAATATCTTGATGAACAAAATGTTTTACACAAAAAGTAAATTTTCGACCGATCATCCTATGGCACCTATATGATTTAGTGGTCCGATCATAATAGGATTTTGCATATATATGAGGAGCTTAGTAAAACTAAAAGTTGCCTAGTTTGGTCAAGATATCTTCATGGAAAAATGTTTTTTTTTTTATACAAAAACTTAATTTTCCGACCGATCGTTCCTATGGCAGCTATATATGAAACAGTGGTCCGATCCAGCTGGTTTTGACATATGTCAAGATATCTTGATAAACAAATGTTTTTTCATACAAAAACTTAATTTTCGACCGATCGTTCCTATCAGCAGCTATATGAAACAGTGGTCCGATCCAGCTGGTTTTGACATATGTCAAAATATCTTGATAAACAAATGTTTTTTCATACAAAACTTAATTTTTCGACCGACCGTTCCTATGGCAGGCTATATGAAACGTGGTCCGATCCAGCTGGTTTCGACATATGTCAAAATATATTGATAACAAAATGCTTTTTCATCAAAAACTTAATTTTCGACCGACCGTTTCCTATGGCAGCTATATGAAACAGTGGTCCGATCCAGCTGGTTTGACATATGTCAAGAATATCTGAGAACAAAATGTTTTTTCCATACAAAAACTTAATTTCGACCGATCGTTCCTATGGCAGCTATTGATATTGGTCCGATCTAAATAGGATTTTGCATATATATGAAGAGCATAGTAAAACTAATAAAGGCCGAGTTTGATCAAAATATCTTGATGAACAAAATGTTTTTTTCATACAAAAGCTTAATTTCGACCGATCGTTCTATGGCAGCTATATGATATATTGGTCCGATCTAAATAGGATTTTGCATATATATGAGAGCATAGTAAAACTAATAATTGCCGAGTTTGATCAAAATATCTTGAAACACAATGTATTTTACACAAAGCTAATTTTCGACCGATCATTCCTATGGCACCTATATGATTTAGTGGTCCGATCATAATAGGATTTTGCTATATATAGGAGCTTAGTAAAACTAAAAGTTGCCTAGTTTGGTCAAGATATCTTCATGAAAAAATGTTTTTTTTTTTATACAAAACTTAATTTTCGACCGATCGTTCCTATGGCAGCTATATGAAACAGTGGTCCGATCCAGCTGGTTTTGACATATGTCAAGATATTGAGAAACAAAAATGTTTTTTCATACAAAACTTAATTTTCGACCGATCGTTCCTATGGCAACTATATGATATATAGGTCCGATCTAAATAGGATTTTGCATATATATATGAAGAGCATAGTAAAACTAATAAAGGCCGAGTTTGATCAAAATATCTTGATAAACAAAATGTTTTTTCATACAAAAGCTTAATTTTCGAACCGATCGTTCCTATGGCAGCTATATGATATATTGGTCCGATCTAAATAGGATTTTGCATATAATATGAAGAGCATAGTAAAACTAATAATTGCCGAGTTTGATCAAAATATCTTGATGAACAAAATGTATTTTACACAAAAGCTAAATTTTCGACCGATCATTCCTATGGCACCTATATGATTTAGTGGTCCGATCACAATAGGATTTTGCATATATATGAGGATCTTAGTAAAACTAATAGTTGCCTAGTTTGGTCAGATATCTCTAAACAAAATGTTTTTTTTAATACAACACTTAATTTTCGACCGACCGTTCCTATGACAGATATGAAAGTGGTACCAGCTTAATGGGATTTTGTCTATATATGAGGAGTATTGTAAAACTAATAAATGCCGAGGTTGGTCAAGATATCTTGAAAACAAATGTTTTTTCATACAACTTAATTTTCGACCGATCGTCCTATGGCAGCTATATAATCTATTGGTCCGTCTGAATGGATTTTGCATATATGAAGAGCTAGTAAACTAATAAATGCCGAGTTTGATCAAAATATCTTGATGAACAAAATGTTTTTTCATACAAAAGCTTAATTTTCGACCGATCGTTCCTATGGGCAGCTATATGAAAACAGTGGTCCGATCCAGCTGGTTTTCACATATGCAAGATATCTTGATAAACAAAATGTTTTTCATACAAAAACTTAATTTTCCGACCGATGTTCCTATGGCAGCTATATGAAACGTGGTCCCGATCCAGCTGGTTTTGACATATGTCAAAATATCTTGATAAACAAAATGTTTTTTCATACAAAAACTTAATTTTCGACCGACCGTTCCTATGGCAGCTATATGAAACAGTGGTCCGATCCAGCTGGTTTTGACATATGTCAAAATATCTTGATAAACAAAATGCTTTTTCATACAAAAACTTAATTTTCGACCGACCGTTCCTATGGCAGCTATATGAAACAGTGGTCCGATCCAGCTGGTTTTGACAATGTCAAGATATCTTGAGAAACAAAAATGTTTTTCATACAAAAAACTTAATTTTCGACCGATCGTTACTATGGCAGCTATATGATATATTGGTCCGATCTAAATAGGATTTTGCATATATATGAAGAGCATAGTAAAACTAATAAAGGCCGAGTTTGATCAAAATATCTTGATGAACAAAATGTTTTTTCATACAAAATCTTAATTTTCGACCGATCGTTCCTATGGCAGCTTTAGATATATTGGTCCGATCTAAATAGATTTTGCAATATATATGAAGAGCATGTAAAACGAAATTGCCGAGTTTTGATCAAAATATCTTGATGAACAAAATGTATTTTTACACAAAAGCTAAATTTTCGACCGATCATTCCTATGGCACCTATATGATTTAGTGGTCCGATCATAATAGGATTTTTGCATATATATGAGGAGCTTAGTAAAACTAAAAGTTGCCTAGTTTGGTCAAGATATCTTCATGAAAAAAGTTTTTTTTTTTATACAAAAACTTAATTTTCGACCGATCGTTCCTATGGCAGCTATATGAAACAGTGGTCCGATCCAGCTGGTTTTGACATATGTCAAGATATCTTGAGAAACAAAATGTTTTTTCATACACAAAACTTAATTTTCGACCGATCGTTCCTATGGCAGCTATATGAAACAGTGGTCCGATCCAGCTGGTTTTGACATATGTCAAAATATCTTGATAAACAAAATGCTTTTTCATACAAAAACTAATTTCGGACCGACCGTTCCTATGGCAGCTATATGAAACAGTGGTCCGATCCAGCTGGTTTTGACATATGTCAAGATATCTTGAGAAACAAAATGTTTTTTTCATACAAAAACTTAATTTTCGACCGATCGTTCCTATGGCAGCTATATGATATATGGTCCGATCTAAATAGGTTTTGCATATATATGAAGAGCATAGTAAAACTACTAAAGCCGAGTTTGATCAAAATATCTTGATGAACAAATGTTTTTTCATACAAAAGCTTAATTTCGACCGATCGTTCCTATGGCAGCTATATGATATATGGTCCGATCTAAATAGGATTTTGCATATATATGAAGAGCATAGTAAAACTAATAATTGCCGAGTTTGATCAAAATATCTGATGAACAAAATGTATTTACACAAAAGCTAAATTTTCGACCGATCATTCCTATGGCACCTATATGATTAGTGGTCCGATCATAATAGGATTTTGCATATATTGAGGAGCTTAGTAAAACTAAAAGTTGCCTAGTTTGGTCAAGATATCTTCATGAAAAATGTTTTTTTTTTTTATACAAAACTTAATTTTCGACCGATCGTTCCTATGGCAGCTATATGAACAGTGGTCCGATCCAGCTGTTTTGACATATGTCAAGATATCTTGAGAAACAAAATGTTTTTTCATACAAAAAACTTAATTTTCGACGATCGTTCCTATGGCAGCTATATGATATATTGGTCCGATCTAAATAGGATTTTGCATATATATGAAGAGCATAGTAAAAATAATAAAGGCCGAGTTTGATCAAAATTCTTGATGAACAAAATGTTTTTTCATACAAAAGCTTAATTTTCGACCCGTCGTTCCTATGGCAGCTATATGATATATTGGTCCGATCTAAATAGGATTTTGCATATATATGAAGAGCATAGTAAAACTAATAATTGCCGAGTTTGATCAAAATATCTGATGAACAAAGTTTTTTACACAAAAGCTAAAATTTTCGACCGATCCTTCCTATGGCCACCTATATGATTTAGTGGTCCGATCATAATAGGATTTTGCATATATATGAGGAGCTTAGTAAAACTAATAGTTGCCTAGTTTGGTCAGATATCTTCATGAAAAAAATGTTTTTTTTTTTATACAAAAACTTAATTTTCCGACCGATCGTTCCTATGGCAGCTATATGAAACAGTGGTCCGATCCAGCTGGTTTTGACATATGTCAAGATATCTTGAGAAAACAAATGTTTTTTCATACAAAACTTAATTTTCGACCGATCGTTCCTATGGCAGCTATATGATATATTGGCCGATCTAAATAGATTTTGAATATATATGAAGAGCATAGTAAAAACTGTAAAGGCCGAGTTTGATCAAAATATCTTGATGAACAAAAATGTTTTTTCATACAAAAGCTTAATTTTCGACCGATCGTTCCTATGGAGCTATATGAAACAGTGGTCCGATCCAGCTGGTTTTGACATATTCAAGATATCTTGATAAACAAAATGTTTTTTCATACAAAAACTTAATTTTCGACCGTCGTTCCTATGGCAGCTATATGAAACAGTGGTCCGATCCAGCTGGTTTTGACATATGTCAAAATATCTTGATAAACAAAATGTTTTTTCATACAAAAACTTATTTTCGACCGACCGTTCCTATGGCAGCTATATGAAACAGTGGTCCGATCCAGCTGGTTTTTGACATATGTCAAAATATCTTGATAAACAAAATGTTTTTTCATACAAAAAACTTAATTTCGACCGACCGTTTCTATGGCAGCTATATGAAACAGTGGTCCGATCCAGCTGGTTTTGACATATGTCAAGATATTTTGATAAACAAAATGTTGTTTTCATACAAAAACTTAATTTCGAACGATGATATAGTGGTCCGACCTTAATCGGATTTTGCCTATATATGAGGAGATTAGTAAATCTTATAGTTGCCTAGTTTGATAAACAAAATGATTTTTCATACAAAAACTTAATTTTCGACCGATCGTTCCTTTGGCAGCTATATAAAACAGTGGTCCGATCCAGCTGTTTTTGACTATGTCACGAGCATCAAGAGAGAGTTTCTCAGTTGAGATTGATTGACGTGTTTTACTTGTGCTCCAAGATTTTTATAAATTTTTTTGCTTTTTCTGCTTTTTATTTCCAATTTTGCATTTTTCGGTGATTTATTTAAAAGCTTTTATAAAACTGTGCAAGTGTTATCTGTTTTGCAGCGTAAGTCTGTTAATTATTGCATTTTATAAAACGCGGCATCAGTTCCGTGTTGTTGTTATTGCCTGTTTTGATTCTTTTGCTTTGGTGCTCCATGTGCATACACTTGTTTTGTGCGTGTGTTCGCTGCATACTTTCTGCTTGTGCATCGCGCTCTCGCAAAGTTTCTATTGCTTTTCGCTTCAAACAATTTGTTTGTGTAGTTACTTGTTCTATCTGTGCACCGTTTTTCGTTTGCTCTGTGCTCTCGCAATTTGCATACGCATTAAATAATTAATTATTCAAGTAGGCTGATGATTCTGCACTGCCGCAATTTGTTAATTGCTGCTGTGTGAGAATATGATGCATGCTAATGTGCAGTCTCACTAGGCGTGATTGCGACAAGATCGCTGCTATTGCCAAGAAGGCTGTGGTGGCTTGCGTTGGTCGTGCCCAGAATGCATCGACAAGCAAATTGATTTCTCTAGAATGTATAATTCTGTGAGAAGTCAATTCTTAAAATTAAATAATGTGGCTCAAGCACTCTCGAGTAATTTTGACTCGAGTTTCGAGTTTGCTTGGCAATTATAAATTTGAGTCCCCAACCATCGCCGGTTGGAGTCTCAACTTTTGCAATTGCCCTCTACGTCTGTCAGACACCTACGACTTTCTTGTCCCTTCCTAGCAACTTGGAGGTATCTCCAAGTTGTCTTTATCGCCTTCTCCAAGCGACTGTCCAATTACCCCTGTTTCAACGCCTGTACTAGTCCCAGTAGAGCCCGTACCTGATCCCGTCCCAATTAATCAAAACTGCCTCAGCCCCATCATCGCTCCTGGTCGCAAAGGTAGACCTGCGCGCAATCTGCCCCAGATTGTAAAAACAATCATTGTGCCTCGTTAGCTCCCCCAACTCCGGTATTACCTACAGCCCCATCAGCGCCTACTTTAACGGTAGTTGCCCCTCGTAGGCAAGTCTTTGTGTCTCGACTTTCGTCGGACACCACTTCTGAGCCATTGCAGCCTATATTGCTAGCAAATCTTCTGCTAGCGTGTCAATAACCAAATTAATTTCTCCACCCCTCGTGAAATATCATCATTCAAAATAAATGTTTCACATGATATTTCCCAATCATTTGTGATCCCAAATTTTTGGCCTCCGCACATGATTGTTCACGAAGTTCAAGCCTAAAAAGCGTAACCAGCCTGTCACCCTTCCAGTCCCTTCAAAACAGGGTACCATACCAGTTCTGCCCCAAAAAACTAGCTTCATCTTCTGACCAAATCTTTATTCATTATCAGAATGTTAGAGGTCTCATTTCAAAACTTAAAAATCTTTTCATGACCAGCACTTCCTCATTCGATATAATAGCATTTTCAGAAACAGGCTGAACTCAACCATATTGATTTTGAGATTTTATCAAATACTTTTTTTGTATAGAAATTATCGGCCGACTCGAGGTGGTGGGGTGTTATTGCCGTTAAAGCCACTCTCCAGTCTGAACTTTTCTGTTTTAGGTACCCTACTGACGCTGACATTGTCTCAGTTAAGGTGTCTTTTCCTACACGGAATGTCTATGTAACATGCTCTTATGTCCCACCTTCTTCTGCTATTCAGTTTATATGAACATATTACTTGTATAAAGAAGTTTCTTCACACGTGCGTGATATGACCTATTTATGGTTTTGGGTGATTTTAATTTGCCCAACATCTCTTTGATCATTATTTACTGCCAAAATTATCTAGTGCCCCTCAGCACAGCACGATTTTATAGACTGCATGCTTGATCTTTCGTTGTTTCAAATCAATTCAATTTCTAATCATTTTATTAGAACACTTGACCTTGTATTTGTTACGATTACCTTATTTCTAATGTGTCTAGGTCCCCTCCTTTATCTCTTCCTAGGATGTCTATCATTCAACTTTAGAGATTGCAATGCTAATTGTAATCCTTTCATTTCGTGCTCATCAGCCATACCCCGCTATTGCTTTCGCAAAGGAAATTATTCTTTGCTGAATCAGCTTATTTATTCAACCGATTGTCTTTTCTTATGACTCGTTGATATGAATACAGCCATTAATTTTTTTTACATCACCCTAATCTCCCTCTTAGATGTGTGTATCCTAAGTCAATTCCTTCGACTACTTTTTCAAACCACCCTGTGTTACTACCAATTATCACATCTAAAAAATGTAAAACCAAATATTTTAAAAGTTTAAAAAGTCTGGTTCTGTACATACTTTGCTAAATATTCCATAGCCAATCGAACTTCTTTCTTCTTATTCTCAATGCTATGAAATTATCTAACACGTTGTGAAATTTGCCCGAATCCGAGACAGTTTTATAATTTTGTAAACTTGAAGCGTAAATCTTCAAGTTTTGCATCTTCTTTTTTTTCGTGGCTTGGATAAAGCTAGCAATGACACTGATTCTGCTAACCTCTTTGCTAATTTTTTCCAATCAACTTACTTTTCAGTCTGTCCTAATACTAATTCCTAATTCTAATAATCCTCTATTTTATTCACACCCTCTGTCCTATTAGCTACAAACTCATTAAAGTCTTCTTACTCTCCTGTGCCGGACAATATCCTAGTTGTCTTCTCAAGGAGTGTAGTTCTTCCCTTCTTTCCATTGCTAAAGCTTTTAATCTGTCCCTTGAAACTTCTGTCTTTCCATCTCTTTGGAAAGAATCTTATATCATTCTCTTCACAAGAAAGGTGGGAAGTCTGATATACGAAATTACAGGGCATTGCAAAACTGTCCGCTATTCCTAAATTATTTGAAAAAATAATCACTTCGAATTTCCAGCATTTCTGCAAATCAGTTGTTTCCCCCCTGTTCACATGGATTCGTAAAGAATCGGTCAACTACGACCAATCTGCTTGAGTTTACTTCCTTGGTAAACGATGCTTTCCTTTCGAAAATGCAAACTGATGTCATTTACACTGACTTCAGTAAGGCGTTTGACTCTGTGCACCATGACATTTTACTTTTTAAACTTGACCGAATAGGTTTCCCCTGTCTCCCTGCTTTGGATTAATTCTTATTTAAAAGGTAGGACCAAAGAGTAATGCTGAGGCTGACTACCTCTAAACGGGTTCACGTTACTTCTGGTGTTCCTCAAGTATCATCTTGGACCTTTACCTTTACTCTTTTTATAAATGATCTCCCCTCTGTTTATATCACATGCCCGTGTCTCATGATGCGGACGATGTCAAACTTTTTCTATCATACACTAATCCCTACATCATTCTCGTGTACAAGACGATTTGAACGCTATGCAACTATGGGGTGTTCGGCCAATCATTGCATCTAAATTGTTCAAAGTGTATGTTTATGACTTTTAATCGTACTACACCTTATCTTGTCATATACAATCGACAATATCCCTTTGCAATGATACTAACAAGTTAGGAACTAGGCGTAATTTTTGATTCTAAACTCTGTTTCAATCTTCACATAGATACAATCGTTAATGAGGCAAAAGGTGTAATTCTTGGTTATTAACGATCAAAAATTCTGTACATCTCTCTTGTTCGCCCTATCCTTGAATACTGCTCTTGCATCTGGTCTCCACAGTATAACAACAGCCAGGATCGTATTGAATCTGTTCAGAAGCAATTTCTGCTTTTTGCCTTACGAGGTTTAAATTGGGACCCTAATCTTCGGTTGCCGTCTTACTCCAGCAGACTGCTTCTCAACCTTCCGTCGTTAACCAACCGTAGGACAATTCTCGGTGTTGTCCTTCTACATAAGTTGATTATTGGCGACATACATTCTCCTTTTCTGCTAGCGCGTCTTCAATTCTCTGTTCCGGCTAGACCAACCAGAAATTATCGCCCCTTACTATCTACGTGCACAACAGACTACGCTATGCACAATACTTTTCGCGTGCTATGTAAAAATTATAATAGTTTGCATCACGTTTTCTCTACCGAACTGTCTACCCCTAATAAAATCGTTGCTTTCAGGATACCTTCGGGAAGTCGCTGACCATTCCCAGCTATGAGCAGGGGCATCAGCCGGACAGGCTGAAAAATTTTCCCCCACCGGGTCGGTGATTTCCCATTACTTTCTCTCTGTCCTATCTACTTAACACTCTTTATCTAACTTACATTGTTTTACTTTATTAACAATCTTCTTACTTTTATTTTTCCTATTTATTGTATTTTCTTTATTAATATAGCAAATTAAGATTATTTTAATGTTACTTGAGAACACTTTTTTCCTACTTACAACCTTCTGCTTAGATGTAGGCTCTAATAGCGTCACTGACAAAATTAGCTGTGAAAAGGGGCACAGCTGGCCGGACTGGCAAATAAAACACTCCATCGGTCGGTGATGCTATTTAGAAAATTGTATTCTTTAACTAGGCTTTAGCATAAAATTCTATTGTCTAATCTATTGAATAATGAAGAAGACACTCGTTTTGTCGACCATTAATAAATAAATAAAAAAATAATTAATAAATAATATCTTGATGAACAAAATGTTTTCTCATACAAAAACTTAATTTTCGACCAATCGCTCCTATGGCAGCTATATGATACAGTGGTCTGATCCAGCTGGTTTTGACATATGTCAAGATATCTTGATGAAAAAAATGTTTTTCATACAAAAACTTAATTTTCGACCGATCGTTCCTATGGCAGCTATATAAAACAGTGATCCGATCCAGCTGGATATCTTGATGAAAAAATGTTTTTTCATACAAAAGCTTAATTTTCGACCGATCGTTCCTATGGCAGCTATATGAAACAGTGGTCCGATCCAGCTGGTTTTGACATATGACAAGATATCTTGATGAAAAAAATGTTTATTTCATACAATCACTTAATTTTCGACCGATCGATCCTACGGCAGCTATATGAAACAGTGGTCCGATCCAGCTGGTTTTGACATATGTCAAGATATTTTGATAAACAAAATGTTTTTTCATACAAAAACTTAATTTTCGACCGATCGTTCCTATGGCAGCTATATGAAACAGTGGTCCGATCCAGCTGGTTTGACATATGACAAGATATCTTGATGAAAAAAATGTTTATTTCATACAATCACTTAATTTTCGACCGATCGATCCTACGGCAGCTATATGAAACAGTGGTCCGATCCAGCTGGTTTTGACATATGTCAAGATATTTTGATAAACAAAATGTTTTTTTCATACAAAAACTTAATTTTCGACCGATCGTTCCTATGGCAGCTATATGAAACAGTGGTTCGATCCAGCTGGTTTTGACATATGACAAGATATCTTGATGAAAAAAATGTTATCATACAAAAACTTAATTTTCGACCGATCGTTCCTATGGCAGCTATATAAAACAGTGATCCGATCCAGCTGGTTTTGTCATATGACAAGATATCTTGATGAAAAAAATGTTTTTTCATAAAAAGCTTAATTTTCGACCGATCGTTCCTATGGCAGCTATATGAAACAGTGGTCCGATCCAGCTGGTTTTGACATATGACAAGATATCTTGATGAAAAAAATGTTTATTTCATACAATCACTTAATTTCGACCGATCGATCCTACGGCAGCTATATGAAACAGTGGTCCGATCCAGCTGGTTTGACATATGTCAAGATATTTTGATAAACAAAATGTTTTTTCATACAAAAACTTAATTTTCGACCGATCGTTCCTATGCAGCTATATGAAACAGTGGTCCGATCCAGCTGGTTTTGACATATGTCAAGATACTTTGATGAAGAAAATGTTTTTTCATACAAAAGCTTAATTTTCCACCGATCGTTCCTGTGGCAGCTATATGATAGTGGTCCGATCTTAATAGGATTTTGCATATATATGAGGACCTTAGTAACACTAATAGTTGCCTGGTTTGGTCAAGATATCTTGATAAACAAAATATTTTTTCATACAGAAACTTAATTTTCGACCGATCGTTCCTATGGCAGCTATATGAAACAGTGGTCCGATCCAGCTGGTTTTTGACATATGACAAGATATCTTGATGAAAAAAATGTTTATTTCATACAAAAACTTAATTTTCGACCGATCGTTCCTATGGCAGCTATATGAAACAGTGGTCCGATCCAGCTGGTTTTGACATATGTCAAGATATCTTGATAAACAAAATGTTTTTTCATACAAAAACTTAATTTTCGACCGATCGTTCCTATGGCAGCTATATGAAACAGTGGTCCGATCCAGCTGGTTTTGACATATGTTAAGATACTTTAATAAACAAAATGTATTTCATACAAAAACTTAATTTGCGACCGATCGTTCTTATGGCAGCTATATGAAACAGTGATCCGATCCAGCTGGTTTTGACATATGACAAGATATCTTGATGAAAAAAATGTTTATTTCATACAAAAACTTAATTTTCGACCGATCGTTCCTATGGCAGCTATATGAAACAGTGGTCCGATCCAGCTGGTTTTGACATATGTCAAGATATTTTGATAAACAAAATGTTTTTTCATACAAAAACTTAATTTCGACCGATGATATAGTGGTCCGACCTTAATAGGATTTTGCCTATATATGAGGAGACTAGTAAAACTTATAGTTGCCTAGTTTGATAAACAAAATGATTTTTCATACAAAAACTTAATTTTCGACCGATCGTTCTTATGGCAGCTATATGAAACAGTGGTCCGATCCAGCTGGTTTTGACATATGACAAGATACTTTGATGAAGAAAATGTTTTTCATACAAAAGCTTAATTTTCCACCGATCGTTCCTGTGGCAGCTATATGATATAGTGGTCCGATCTTATTAGGATTTTGCATATATATGAGGACCTTAGTAACACTAATAGTTGCCTAGTTGGTCAAGATATCTTGATAAACAAAATATTTTTATATACAGAAACTTAATTTTCGACCGATCGTGTTCCTATGGCAGCTATTTGAAACAGTGGTCCGATCCAGCTGGTTTTGACATATGTCAAGATATCTTGATAAACAAAATGTTTCTTCATACAAAAACTTAATTTTCGACCGATCGTTCCTATGGCAGCTATATGAAACAGTGGTCCGATCCAGCTGGTTTTGACATATGTCAAGATATCTTGATAAACAAAATGTTTTTTCATACAAAAACTTAATTTTCGACCGATCGTTCCTATGGCAGCTATATGAAACAGTGGTCCGATCCAGCTGGTTTTGACATATGTCAAGATACTTTAATAAACAAAATGTATTTTCATACAAAAACTTAATTTGCGACCGATCGTTCCTATGGCAGCTATATAAAACAGTGGTCCGATACAGCTGGTTTTGACATATGTCAGATATTTTGAAAAACAAAATGTTTTTTACATACAAAAACCTAATTTTCGACCGATGATATAGTGGTCCGACCTTAATAGGATTTTGCCTATATATGAGGAGACTAGTAAAACTTATAGTTGCCTAGTTTGATAAACAAAATGTTTTTTTCATACAAAAATTTAATTTTCGACCGATCGTTCCTATGGCAGCTATATGAAACAGTGGTCCGATCCAGCTGGTTTTGACATATGACAAGATATCTTGATGAAAAAAATGTTTTTTTCATACAAAAACTTAATTTTCGACCGATCGTTCCTATGGCAGCTATATGAACAGTGATCCGATCCAGCTGGTTTTGACATATGACAAGATATCTTGATGAAAAAATGTTTTTTCATACAAAAGCTTAATTTTCGACCGATCGTTCCTATGGCAGCTATATGAAACAGTGGTCCGATCCAGCTGGTTTTGACATATGACAAGATATCTTGATGAAAAAATGTTTATTTCATACAATCACTTAATTTTCGACCGATCGTTCCTACGGCAGCTATATGAAACAGTGGTCCGATCCAGCTGGTTTTGACATATGTCAAGATATTTTGATAAACAAAATGTTTTTTCATACAAAAACTTAATTTTCGACCGATCGTTCCTATGGCAGCTATATGAAACAGTGGTCCGATCCAGCTGGTTTTGACATATGTCAAGATACTTTGATGAAGAAAATGTTTTTTCATACAAAAGCTTAATTTTCCACCGATCGTTCCTGTGGCAGCTATATGATATAGTGGTCCGATCTTAATAGGATTTTGCATATATATGAGGACCTTAGTAACACTAATAGTTGCCTGGTTTGGTCAAGATATCTTGATAAACAAAATATTTTTTCATACAGAAACTTAATTTTCGACCGATCGTTCCTATGGCAGCTATATGAAACAGTGGTCCGATCCAGCTGGTTTTGACATATGACAAGATATCTTGATGAAAAAATGTTTATTTCATACAAAAACTTAATTTTCGACCGATCGTTCCTATGGCAGCTATATGAAACAGTGGTCCGATCCAGCTGGTTTTGACATATGTCAAGATATCTTGATAAACAAAATGTTTTTTCATACAAAAACTTAATTTTCGACCGATCGTTCCTATGGCAGCTATATGAAACAGTGGTCCGATCCAGCTGGTTTTGACATATGTTAAGATACTTTAATAAACAAAATGTATTTTCATACAAAAACTTAATTTGCGACCGATCGTTCCTATGGCAGCTATATGAAACAGTGATCCGATCCAGCTGGTTTTGACATAGACAAGATATCTTGATGAAAAAAATGTTTATTTCATACAAAAACTTAATTTTCGACCGATCGTTCCTATGGCAGCTATATGAAACAGTGGTCCGATCCAGCTGGTTTTGACATATGACAGATATCTTAATGAAAAAAATGTTTATTTCATACAAAAACTTAATTTTCGACCGATCGTTCCTATGGCAGCTATATGAAACAGTGGTCCGATCCAGCTGGTTTTGACATATGACAAGATATCTTAATGAAAAAAATGTTTATTTCATACAAAAACTTAATTTTCGACCGATCGTTCCTATGGCAGCTATATGAAACAGTGGTCCGATCCAGCTGGTTTTGACATATGTCAAGATACTTTGATGAAGAAAATGTTTTTTCATACAAAAGCTTAATTTTCCACCGATCGTTCCTGTGGCAGCTATATGATATAGTGGTCCGATCTTAATAGGATTTTGCATATATATGAGGACCTTAGTAACACTAATAGTTGCCTGGTTTGGTCAAGATATCTTGATAAACAAAATATTTTTTCATACAGAAACTTAATTTTCGACCGATCGTTCCTATGGCAGCTATATGAAACAGTGGTCCGATCCAGCTGGTTTTGACATATGACAAGATATCTTGATGAAAAAAATGTTTATTTCATACAAAAACTTAATTTTCGACCGATCGTTCCTATGGCAGCTATATGAAACAGTGGTCCGATCCAGCTGGTTTTGACATATGTCAAGATATCTTGATAAACAAAATGTTTTTTTCATACAAAAACTTAATTTTCGACCGATCGTTCCTATGGCAGCTATATGAACAGTGGTCCGATCCAGCTGGTTTTGACATATGTTAAGATACTTTAATAAACAAAATGTATTTTCATACAAAAACTTAATTTGCGACCGATCGTTCTTATGGCAGCTATATGAAACAGTGATCCGATCCAGCTGGTTTTGACATATGACAAGATATCTTGATGAAAAAAATGTTTATTTCATACAAAACTTAATTTTCGACCGATCGTTCCTATGGCAGCTATAAACAGTGGTCCGATCCAGCTGGTTTTGACATATGTCAAGATATTTTGATAAACAAAATGTTTTTTCATACAAAAACTTAATTTTCGACCGATGATATAGTGGTCCGACCTTAATAGGATTTTGCCTATATATGAGGAGACTAGTAAAACTTATAGTTGCCTAGTTTGATAAACAAAATGATTTTTCATACAAAAACTTAATTTTCGACCGATCGTTCTTATGGCAGCTATATGAAACAGTGGTCCGATCCAGCTGGTTTTGACATATGACAAGATACTTTGATGAAGAAAATGTTTTTTCATACAAAAGCTTAATTTTCCACCGATCGTTCCTGTGGCAGCTATATGATATAGTGGTCCGATCTTATTAGGATTTTGCATATATATGAGGACCTTAGTAACACTAATAGTTGCCTAGTTTGGTCAAGATATCTTGATAAACAAAATATTTTTATATACAGAAACTTAATTTTCGACCGATCGTGTTCCTATGGCAGCTATTTGAAACAGTGGTCCGATCCAGCTGGTTTTGACATATGTCAAGATATCTTGATAAACAAAATGTTTCTTCATACAAAAACTTAATTTTCGACCGATCGTTCCTATGGCAGCTATATGAAACAGTGGTCCGATCCAGCTGGTTTTGACATATGTCAAGATATCTTGATAAACAAAATGTTTTTTCATACAAAAACTTAATTTTCGACCGATCGTTCCTATGGCAGCTATATGAAACAGTGGTCCGATCCAGCTGGTTTTGACATATGTCAAGATACTTTAATAAACAAAATGTATTTTCATACAAAAACTTAATTTGCGACCGATCGTTCCTATGGCAGCTATATAAAACAGTGGTCCGATACAGCTGGTTTTGACATATGTCAGATATTTTGAAAAACAAAATGTTTTTTACATACAAAAACCTAATTTTCGACCGATGATATAGTGGTCCGACCTTAATAGGATTTTGCCTATATATGAGGAGACTAGTAAAACTTATAGTTGCCTAGTTTGATAAACAAAATGTTTTTTCATACAAAAATTTAATTTTCGACCGATCGTTCCTATGGCAGCTATATGAAACAGTGGTCCGATCCAGCTGGTTTTGACATATGACAAGATATCTTGATGAAAAAAATGTTTTTTCATACAAAAACTTAATTTTCGACCGATCGTTCCTATGGCAGCTATATGAAACAGTGATCCGATCCAGCTGGTTTTGACATATGACAAGATATCTTGATGAAAAAAATGTTTTTTCATACAAAAGCTTAATTTTCGACCGATCGTTCCTATGGCAGCTATATGAAACAGTGGTCCGATCCAGCTGGTTTTGACATATGACAAGATATCTTGATGAAAAAAATGTTTATTTCATACAATCACTTAATTTTCGACCGATCGTTCCTACGGCAGCTATATGAAACAGTGGTCCGATCCAGCTGGTTTTGACATATGTCAAGATATTTTGATAAACAAAATGTTTTTTCATACAAAACTTAATTTTCGACCGATCGTTCCTATGGCAGCTATATGAAACAGTGGTCCGATCCAGCTGGTTTTGACATATGTCAAGATACTTTGATGAAGAAAATGTTTTTTCATACAAAAGCTTAATTTTCCACCGATCGTTCCTGTGGCAGCTATATGATATAGTGGTCCGATCTTAATAGGATTTTGCATATATATGAGGACCTTAGTAACACTAATAGTTGCCTGGTTTGGTCAAGATATCTTGATAAACAAATATTTTTCATACAGAAACTTAATTTTCGACCGATCGTTCCTATGGCAGCTATATGAAACAGTGGTCCGATCCAGCTGGTTTTGACATATGACAAGATATCTTGATGAAAAAAATGTTTATTTCATACAAAAACTTAATTTTCGACCGATCGTTCCTATGGCAGCTATATGAAACAGTGGTCCGATCCAGCTGGTTTTGACATATGTCAAGATATCTTGATAAACAAAATGTTTTTTCATACAAAACTTAATTTTCGACCGATCGTTCCTATGGCAGCTATATGAAACAGTGGTCCGATCCAGCTGGTTTTGACATATGTTAAGATACTTTAATAAACAAAATGTATTTTCATACAAAAACTTAATTTGCGACCGATCGTTCCTATGGCAGCTATATGAAACAGTGATCCGATCCAGCTGGTTTTGACATATGACAAGATATCTTGATGAAAAAAATGTTTATTTCATACAAAAACTTAATTTTCGACCGATCGTTCCTATGGCAGCTATATGAAACAGTGGTCCGATCCAGCTGGTTTGACATATGTCAAGATATTTTGATAAACAAAATGTTTTTTCATACAAAAACTTAATTTTCGACCGATGATATAGTGGTCCGACCTTAATAGGATTTTGCCTATATATGAGGAGACTAGTAAAACTTATAGTTGCCTAGTTTGATAAACAAAATGATTTTTCATACAAAAACTTAATTTTCGACCGATCGTTCTTATGGCAGCTATATGAAACAGTGGTCCGATCCAGCTGGTTTTGACATATGACAAGATACTTTGATGAAGAAAATGTTTTTTCATACAAAAGCTTAATTTTCCACCGATCGTTCCTGTGGCAGCTATATGATATAGTGGTCCGATCTTATTAGGATTTTGCATATATATGAGGACCTTAGTAACACTAATAGTTGCCTAGTTTGGTCAAGATATCTTGATAAACAAAATATTTTTATATACAGAAACTTAATTTTCGACCGATCGTGTTCCTATGGCAGCTATTTGAAACAGTGGTCCGATCCAGCTGGTTTTGACATATGTCAAGATATCTTGATAAACAAAATGTTTCTTCATACAAAAACTTAATTTTCGACCGATCGTTCCTATGGCAGCTATATGAAACAGTGGTCCGATCCAGCTGGTTTTGACATATGTCAAGATATTTTGATAAACAAAATGTTTTTTCATACAAAAGCTTAATTTTCGACCGATGATATAGTGGTCCGACCTTAATAGGATTTTGCCTATATATGAGGAGACTAGTAAAACTTATAGTTGCCTAGTTTGATAAACAAAATGTTTTTTCATACAAAAACTTAATTTTCGACCGATCGTTCCTATGGCAGCTATATGAAACAGTGGTCCGATCCAGCTGGTTTTGACATATGACAAGATATCTTGATGAAAAAAATGTTTTTTCATACAAAAACTTAATTTTCGACCGATCGTTCCTATGGCAGCTATATGAAGCAGTGATCCGATCCAGCTGGTTTTGACATATGACAAGATATCTTGATGAAAAAAATGTTTTTTCATACAAAAGCTTAATTTTCGACCGATCGTTCTTATGGCAGCTATATGAAACAGTGGTCCGATCCAGCTGGTTTTGACATATGACAAGATATCTTGATGAAAAAAAAGTTTATTTCATACAAAACTTAATTTTCGACCGATCTTTCCTATGGCAGCTATATGAAACAGTGGTCCGATCCAGCTGGTTTTGACATATGTCAAGATATTTTGATAAACAAAATGGTTTTTTCATACAAAAACTTAATTTTCGACCGATGATATAGTGGTCCGACGTTAATAGGATTTTGCCTATATATGAGGAGACTAGTAAAACTTATAGTTGCCTAGTTTGATAAACCAAATGTTTTTTCATACAAAAACTTAATTTTCGACCGATCGTTCCTATGGCAGCTATATGAAACAGTGGTCCGATCCAGCTGGTTTTGACATATGACAAGATATCTTGATGAAAAAAATGTTTTTTCATACAAAAACTTAATTTTCGACCGATCGTTCCTATGGCAGCTATATGAAACAGTGATCCGATCCAGCTGGTTTTGACATATGACAAGATATCTTGATGAAAAAATGTTTTTTCATACAAAAGCTTAATTTTCGACCGATCGTTCCTATGGCAGCTATATGAAACAGTGGTCCGATCCAGCTGGTTTTGACATATGACAAGATATCTTAATGAAAAAAATGTTTATTTCATACAAAAACTTAATTTTCGACCGATCGTTCCTATGGCAGCTATATGAAACAGTGGTCCGATCCAGCTGGTTTTGACATATGACAAGATATCTTAATGAAAAAAATGTTTATTTCATACAAAAACTTAATTTTCGACCGATCGTTCCTATGGCAGCTATATGAAACAGTGGTCCGATCCAGCTGGTTTTGACATATGTCAAGATACTTTGATGAAGAAAATGTTTTTTCATACAAAAGCTTAATTTTCCACCGATCGTTCCTGTGGCAGCTATATGATATAGTGGTCCGATCTTAATAGTATTTTGCATATATATAAGGACTTTAGTAACACTAATAGTTGCCTAGTTTGGTCAAGATATCTTGATAAACAAATATTTTTTTATACAGAAACTTAATTTTCGACCGATCGTGTTCCTATGGCAGCTATTTGAAACAGTGGTCCGATCCAGCTGGTTTTGACATATGTCAAGATATCTTGATAAACAAAATGTTTCTTCATACAAAAACTTAATTTTCGACCGATCGTTCCTATGGCAGCTATATGAAACAGTGGTCCGATCCAGCTGGTTTTGACATATGTCAAGATATCTTGATAAACAAAATGTTTTTTTCATACAAAAACTTAATTTTCGACCGATCGTTCCTATGGCAGCTGTATGAAACAGTGGTCCGATCCAGCTGGTTTTGACATATGTCAAGATACTTTAATAAACAAAATGTATTTTCATACAAAAACTTAATTTGCGACCGATCGTTCCTATGGCAGCTATATAAAACAGTGGTCCGATACAGCTGGTTTTGACATATGTCAATATATTTTGAAAAACAAAATGTTTTTTACATACAAAAACCTAATTTTCGACCGATGATATAGTGGTCCGACCTTAATAGGATTTTGCCTATATATGAGGAGACTAGTAAAACTTATAGTTGCCTAGTTTGATAAACAAAATGTTTTTTCATACAAAAATTTAATTTTCGACCGATCGTTCCTACGGCAGCTATATGAAACAGTGGTCCGATCCAGCTGGTTTTGACATATGACAAGATATCTTGATGAAAAAAATGTTTTTTTATACAAAAACTTAATTTTCGACCGATCGTTCCTATGGCAGCTATATGAAACAGTGATCCGATCCAGCTGGTTTTGACATATGACAAGATATCTTGATGAAAAAAATGTTTTTTCATACAAAAGCTTAATTTTCGACCGATCGTTCCTATGGCAGCTATATGAAACAGTGGTCCGATCCAGCTGGTTTTGACATATGACAAGATATCTTAATGAAAAAAATGTTTATTTCATACAAAAACTTAATTTTCGACCGATCGTTCCTATGGCAGCTATATGAAACAGTGGTCCGATCCAGCTGGTTTTGACATATGTCAAGATATTTTGATAAACAAAATGTTTTTTTCATACAAAAACTTAATTTTTGACCGATGATATAGTGGTCCGACCTTAATAGGATTTTGCCTATATATGAGGAGACTAGTAAAACTTATCGTTGCCTAGTTTGATAAACAAAATGTTTTTTCATACAAAAACTTAATTTTCGACCGATCGTTCCTATGGCAGCTATATGAAACAGTGGTCCGATCCAGCTGGTTTTGACATATGACAAGATATCTTGATGAAAAAAATGTTTTTTCATACAAAAACTTAATTTTCGACCGATCGTTCCTATGGCAGCTATATGAAACAGTGGTCCGATCCAGCTGGTTTTGACATATGTCAAGATACTTTGATGAAGAAAATGTTTTTTCATACAAAAGCTTAATTTTCCACCGATCGTTCCTGTGGCAGCTATATGATATAGTGGTCCGATCTTAATAGGATTTTGCATATATATGAGGACTTTAGTAACACTAATAGTTGCCTAGTTTGGTCAAGATATCTTGATAAACAAAATATTTTTTCATACAGAAACTTAATTTTCGACCGATCGTGTTCCTATGGCAGCTATTTGAAACAGTGGGTCGATCCAGCTGGTTTTGACATATGTCAAGATATCTTGATAAACAAAATGTTTCTTCATACAAAAACTTAATTTACGACCGATCGTTCCTATGGCAGCTATATGAAACAGTGGTCCGATCCAGCTGGTTTTGACATATGTCAAGATATTTTGATAAACAAAATGTTTTTTTCATACAAAAACTTAATTTTTGACCGATGATATAGTGGTCCGACCTTAATAGGATTTTGCCTATATATGAGGAGACTAGTAAAACTTATCGTTGCCTAGTTTGATAAACAAAATATTTTTTTATACAAAAACTTAATTTTCGACCGATCGTTCCTATGGCAGATATATGATATAGTGGTCCGATCTCAATAGCGTTTTGCATATATATGAGGAGCTTAGTAAAACTAATAGTTGCCTAGTTTGATAAAGATGTCTTGATAAACAAAATGTTTTTTCATACAGAAACTTAATTTTCTACCGACCGTTCCTATGACAGATATATGAATCAGTGGTCCGATCCAGCTGGTTTTGACATATGTCAAGATATTTTGATAAACAAAATGTTTTTTTCATACAAAAACTTAATTTTCGAACGATGATATAGTGGTCCGACCTTAATAGGATTTTGCCTATATATGAGGAGATGAGTAAAACTTATAGTTGCCTAGTTTGATAAACATGTTTGTATGTTTTTTGATACAAAAACTTAATTTTCGACCGATCGTTCCTATGGCAGCTATATGAAACAGTGGTCCGATCCAGCTGGTTTTGACATATGTCAAGATATTTTGATAAACAAAATGTTTTTTTTCATACAAAAACCTAATTTTCGACCGATGATATTGTGGTCCGACCTTAATAGGATTTTGCCTATATATGAGGAGATTAGTAAAACTAATAAATGCCGAGGTTGGTCAAGATATCTTGATAAACAAAATGTTTCTTCATACAAAAACTTAATTTTCGACCGATCTTTCCTATGGCAGCTATATGAAACAGTGGTCCGATCCAGCTAGTTTTGACATATGTCAAGATATTTTGATAAACAAAATGTTTTTTTCATACAAAAACCTAATTTTCGACCGATGATATAGTGGTACCAGCTTAATGGGATTTTGTCTATATTTGAGGAGATTAGAAAAACTTATAGTTGCATAGTTTGATAAACAAAATGTTTTTTCATACAAAAACTTAATTTTCGACCGATCGTTCTTATGGCAGCTATATGAAACAGTGGTCTGATCCAGCTGGTTTTGACATATGTCAAGATATTTTGATAAACAAAATGTTTTTTTCATACAAAAACCTAATTTTCGACCGATGATATAGTGGTCCGACCTTAATAGGATTTAGCCTATATTGGAGGAGATTAGAAAAACTTATAGTTGCCTAGTTTGATAAACAAAATGTTTTTTCATACAAAAACTAATTTTCGACCGATCGTTCCTATGGCAGCTATATGAAACAGTGGTCCGATCCAGCTGGTTTTGACATATGTCAAGATATCTTGATAAACAAAATGTTTTTTCATACAAAAACTTAATTTTCGACCGATCGTTCCTATGGCAGCTATATGAAACAGTGGTCCGATCCAGCTGGTTTTGACATATGTCAAGATACTTTAATAAACAAAATGTTTTTTTATACAAAAACTTAATTTTCGACCGATCGTTCCTATGGCAGCTATATGATATATTGGTCCGATCTGAATAGGATTTTGCATATATATGAAGAGCATAGTAAAACTAATAAATGCCGAGTTTGATTAAAATATCTTGATGAACGAAATGTTTTTTCATACAAAAGCTTAATTTTCGACCGATCGTTCCTATGGCAGGTATATGATATAGTGGTCCGATCTCAATAGCGTTTTGCATATATATGAGGAGCTTAGTAAAACTAATAGTTGCCAAGTTTGATAAAGATGTCTTGATAAACAAAATGTTTTTTCATACAGAAACTTAATTTTCGACCGATCGCTCCTATGGCAGCTATATGAAACAGTGGTCCGATCCAGCTGGTTTTGACATATGTCAAGATACTTTAATAAACAAAATGTTTTTTTAATACAACAACTTAATTTTCTACCGACCGTTCCTATGACAGATATATGAATCAGTGGTCCGATCCAGCTGGTTTTGACATATGTCAAGATATTTTGATAAACAAAATGTTTTTTTCATACAAAAACTTAATTTACGAACGATGATATAGTGGTCCGACCTTAATAGGATTTTGCCTATATATGAGAAGATGAGTAAAACTTATCGTTGCCTAGTTTGATAAACAAAATGTTTTTTCATACAAAAACTTAATTTTCGACCGATCGTTCCTATGGCAGCTATATGAAACAGTGGTCCGATCCAGCTGGTTTTGACATATGTCAAGATATTTTGATAAACAAAATGTTTTTTTCATACAAAAACTTAATTTTCTACCGACCGTTCCTATGACAGATATATGAAACAGTGGTCCGATACAGCTGGTTTTGACATATGTCAAGATATTTTGATAAACAAAATGTTTTTTTCATAAGAAAACCTAATTTTCGACCGATGATATAGTGGTACCAGCCTAATGGGATTTTGTCTATATTTGAGGAGTATAGTAGAACTAATAAATGCCGAGGTTGGTCAAGATATCTTGATGAACAAAATGTTTTTCAAACAAAAACTTAATTTTCGACCGATCTTTCCTATGGCAGCTATATGAAACAGTGGTCCGATCCAGCTGGTTTTGACATATGTCAAGATATTTTGATAAACAAAATGTTTTTTTCATACAAAAACTTAATTTTCTACCGACCGTTCCTATGACAGATATATGAATCAGTGGTCCGATCCAGCTGGTTTTGACATATGTCAAGATATTTTGATAAACAAAATGTTTTTTTCATACAAAAACTTAATTTTCGAACGATGATATAGTGGTCCGACCTTAATAGGATTTTGCCTATATATGAGGAGATGAGTAAAACATTATAGTTGCCTAGTTTGATAAACATGTTTGTATGTTTTTTCATACAAAAACTTAATTTTCGACCGATCGTTCCTATGGCAGCTATATAAAACAGTGGTCCGATCCAGCTGGTTTTGACATATGTCAAGATATCTTAATGATCAAAATGTTTTTCATACAAAAACGTAATTTTCGACCGATTGTTCCTATGGCAGCTATATGAAACAGTGGTCCGATACAGCTGGTTTTGACATATGTCAATATATTTTGAAAAACAAAATGTTTTTACATACAAAAACCTAATTTTCGACCGATGATATAGTGGTCCGACCTTAATAGGATTTTGCCTATATATGAGGAGACTAGTAAAACTTATAGTTGCCTAGTTTGATAAACAAAATGTTTTTTCATACAAAAACTTAATTTTCGACCGATCGTTCCTATGGCAGCTATATAAAACAGTGGTCCGATCCAGCTGGTTTTGACATATGTCAAGATATTTTGATAAACAAAATGTTTTTTCATACAAAAACTTAATTTGCGACCAATCGCTCCTGGCAGCTACATGATACAGTTGTCTGATCCAGCTGGTTTTGACATATGTCAAGATATCTTGATAAATAAAATGTATTTATACACAAAAGCTTAATTTTCGACCGATCGTTCCTATGGCAGGTATATGATATAGTGGTCCGATCTCAATAGCGTTTTGCATATATATGAGGAGCTTAGTAAAACTAATAGTTGCCTAGTTTGATAAAGATGTCTTGATAAACAAAATGTTTTTTCATACAGAAACTTAATTTTCGACCGATCGCTCCTATGGCAGCTATATGAAACAGTGGTCCGATCCAGCTGGTTTTGACATATGTCAAGATACTTTAATAAACAAAATGTTTTTTTAATACAACAACTTAATTTTCTACCGACCGTTCCTATGACAGATATATGAATCAGTGGTCCGATCCAGCTGGTTTTGACATATGTCAAGATATTTTGATAAACAAAATGTTTTTTTCATACAAAAACTTAATTTTCGAACGATGATATAGTGGTCCGACCTTAATAGGATTTTGCCTATATATGAGGAGATGAGTAAAACTTATAGTTGCCTAGTTTGATAAACATGTTTGTATGTTTTTTCATACAAAAACTTAATTTTCGACCGATCGTTCCTATGGCAGCTATATGAATCAGTGGTCCGATCCAGCTGGTTTTGACATATGTCAAGATATTTTGATAAACAAAATGTTTTTTTCATACAAAACCTAATTTTCGACCGATGATATAGTGGTACCAGCTTAATGGGATTTTGTCTATATTTGAGGAGTATAGTAAAACTAATAAATGCCGAGGTTGGTCAAGATATCTTGATGAACAAAATGTTTTTTCATACAAAAACTTAATTTTCGACCGATCGTGTTCCTATGGCAGCTATTTGAAACAGTGGTCGTATCCAACTGGTTTTGACATATGTCAAGATATCTTGATAAACAAAATGTTTCTTCATACAAAAACTTAATTTTCAACCGATCGTTCCTATGGCAGCTATATGAAACAGTGGTCCGATCCAGCAGGTTTTGACATATGTCAAGATATTTTGATAAACAAAATGTTTTTTTCATACAAAAACCTAATTTTCGACCGATGATATAGTGGTCCGATCTTAATAGGATTTTGCATATAGATAAGGACCTTAGTAACACTAATAGCTGCCTAGTTTGGTCAAGATATCTTGATAAACAAAATGTTTTTTTTATACAGAAACTTAATTTTCGACCGATCGTGTTCCTATGGCAGCTATTTGAAACAGTGGTCCGATCCAGCTGGTTTTGACATATGTCAAGATATCTTGATAAACAAAATGTTTCTTCATACAAAAACTTAATTTTCGACCGATCGTTCCTATGGCAGCTATATGAAACAGTGGTCCGATCCAGCTGGTTTTGACATATGTCAAGATATTTTGATAAACAAAATGTTTTTTTCATACAAAAACCTAATTTTCGACCGATGATATAGTGGTACCAGCTTAATGGGATTTTGTCTATATTTGAGGAGTATAGTAGAACTAATAAATGCCGAGGTTGGTCAAGATATCTTGATGAACAAAATGTTTTTTCAAACAAAAACTTAATTTTCGACCGATCGTTCCTATGGCATCTATATGAAACAGTGGTCCGATCCAGCTGGTTTTGACATATGTCAAGATATTTTGATAAACAAAATGTTTTTTTCATACAAAAACTTAATTTTCTTCCGACCGTTCCTATGACAGATATATGAATCAGTGGTCCGATACAGCTGGTTTTGACATATGTCAATATATTTTGAAAAACAAAATGTTTTTTACATACAAAAACCTAATTTTCGACCGATGATATAGTGGTCCGACCTTAATAGGATTTTGCCTATATATGAGGAGACTAGTAAAACTTATAGTTGCCTAGTTTGATAAACAAAATGTTTTTTCATACAAAAATTTAATTTTCGACCGATCGTTCCTACGGCAGCTATATGAAACAGTGGTCCGATCCAGCTGGTTTTGACATATGACAAGATATCTTGATGAAAAAAATGTTTTTTTATACAAAAACTTAATTTTCGACCGATCGTTCCTATGGCAGCTATATGAAACAGTGATCCGATCCAGCTGGTTTTGACATATGACAAGATATCTTGATGAAAAAAATGTTTTTTCATACAAAAGCTTAATTTTCGACCGATCGTTCCTATGGCAGCTATATGAAACAGTGGTCCGATCCAGCTGGTTTTGACATATGACAAGATATCTTAATGAAAAAAATGTTTATTTCATACAAAAACTTAATTTTCGACCGATCGTTCCTATGGCAGCTATATGAAACAGTGGTCCGATCCAGCTGGTTTTGACATATGTCAAGATATTTTGATAAACAAAATGTTTTTTACATACAAAAACCTAATTTTCGACCGATGATATAGTGGTCCGACCTTAATAGGATTTTGCCTATATATGAGGAGACTAGTAAAACTTATAGTTGCCTAGTTTGATAAACAAAATGTTTTTTCATACAAAAATTTAATTTTCGACCGATCGTTCCTACGGCAGCTATATGAAACAGTGGTCCGATCCAGCTGGTTTTGACATATGACAAGATATCTTGATGAAAAAAATGTTTTTTTATACAAAAACTTAATTTTCGACCGATCGTTCCTATGGCAGCTATATGAAACAGTGATCCGATCCAGCTGGTTTTGACATATGACAAGATATCTTGATGAAAAAAATGTTTTTTCATACAAAAGCTTAATTTTCGACCGATCGTTCCTATGGCAGCTATATGAAACAGTGGTCCGATCCAGCTGGTTTTGACATATGACAAGATATCTTAATGAAAAAAATGTTTATTTCATACAAAAGCTTAATTTTCGACCGATCGTTCCTATGGCAGCTATATGAAACAGTGGTCCGATCCAGCTGGTTTTGACATATGTCAAGATACTTTGATGAAGAAAATGTTTTTTCATACAAAAGCTTAATTTTCCACCGATCGTTCCTGTGGCAGCTATATGATATAGTGGTCCGATCTTAATAGGATTTTGCATATATATGAGGACTTTAGTAACACTAATAGTTGCCTAGTTTGGTCAAGATATCTTGATAAACAAAATATTTTTTCATACAGAAACTTAATTTTCGACCGATCGTGTTCCTATGGCAGCTATTTGAAACAGTGGGTCGATCCAGCTGGTTTTGACATATGTCAAGATATCTTGATAAACAAAATGTTTCTTCATACAAAAACTTAATTTACGACCGATCGTTCCTATGGCAGCTATATGAAACAGTGGTCCGATCCAGCTGGTTTTGACATATGTCAAGATATTTTGATAAACAAAATGTTTTTTTCATACAAAAACTTAATTTTTGACCGATGATATAGTGGTCCGACCTTAATAGGATTTTGCCTATATATGAGGAGACTAGTAAAACTTATCGTTGCCTAGTTTGATAAACAAAATATTTTTTTATACAAAAACTTAATTTTCGACCGATCGTTCCTATGGCAGATATATGATATAGTGGTCCGATCTCAATAGCGTTTTGCATATATATGAGGAGCTTAGTAAAACTAATAGTTGCCTAGTTTGATAAAGATGTCTTGATAAACAAATGTTTTTTCATACAGAAACTTAATTTTCTACCGACCGTTCCTATGACAGATATATGAATCAGTGGTCCGATCCAGCTGGTTTTGACATATGTCAAGATATTTTGATAAACAAAATGTTTTTTTCATACAAAAACTTAATTTTCGAACGATGATATAGTGGTCCGACCTTAATAGGATTTTGCCTATATATGAGGAGATGAGTAAAACTTATAGTTGCCTAGTTTGATAAACATGTTTGTATGTTTTTTGATACAAAAACTTAATTTTCGACCGATCGTTCCTATGGCAGCTATATGAAACAGTGGTCCGATCCAGCTGGTTTTGACATATGTCAAGATATTTTGATAAACAAAATGTTTTTTTCATACAAAAACCTAATTTTCGACCGATGATATTGTGGTCCGACCTTAATAGGATTTTGCCTATATATGAGGAGATTAGTAAAACTAATAAATGCCGAGGTTGGTCAAGATATCTTGATAAACAAAATGTTTCTTCATACAAAAACTTAATTTTCGACCGATCTTTCCTATGGCAGCTATATGAAACAGTGGTCCGATCCAGCTAGTTTTGACATATGTCAAGATATTTTGATAAACAAAATGTTTTTTTCATACAAAAACCTAATTTTCGACCGATGATATAGTGGTACCAGCTTAATGGGATTTTGTCTATATTTGAGGAGATTAGAAAAACTTATAGTTGCATAGTTTGATAAACAAAATGTTTTTTCATACAAAAACTTAATTTTCGACCGATCGTTCTTATGGCAGCTATATGAAACAGTGGTCTGATCCAGCTGGTTTTGACATATGTCAAGATATTTTGATAAACAAAATGTTTTTTTCATACAAAAACCTAATTTTCGACCGATGATATAGTGGTCCGACCTTAATAGGATTTAGCCTATATTGGAGGAGATTAGAAAAACTTATAGTTGCCTAGTTTGATAAACAAAATGTTTTTTCATACAAAAACTTAATTTTCGACCGATCGTTCCTATGGCAGCTATATGAAACAGTGGTCCGATCCAGCTGGTTTTGACATATGTCAAGATATCTTGATAAACAAAATGTTTTTTCATACAAAAACTTAATTTTCGACCGATCGTTCCTATGGCAGCTATATGAAACAGTGGTCCGATCCAGCTGGTTTTGACATATGTCAAGATACTTTAATAAACAAAATGTTTTTTTTATACAAAAACTTAATTTTCGACCGATCGTTCCTATGGCAGCTATATGATATATTGGTCCGATCTGAATAGGATTTTGCATATATATGAAGAGCATAGTAAAACTAATAAATGCCGAGTTTGATTAAAATATCTTGATGAACGAAATGTTTTTTCATACAAAAGCTTAATTTTCGACCGATCGTTCCTATGGCAGGTATATGATATAGTGGTCCGATCTCAATAGCGTTTTGCATATATATGAGGAGCTTAGTAAAACTAATAGTTGCCAAGTTTGATAAAAATGTCTTGATAAACAAAATGTTTTTTCATACAGAAACTTAATTTTCGACCGATCGCTCCTATGGCAGCTATATGAAACAGTGGTCCGATCCAGCTGGTTTTGACATATGTCAAGATACTTTAATAAACAAAATGTTTTTTTAATACAACAACTTAATTTTCTACCGACCGTTCCTATGACAGATATATGAATCAGTGGTCCGATCCAGCTGGTTTTGACATATGTCAAGATATTTTGATAAACAAAATGTTTTTTTCATACAAAAACTTAATTTACGAACGATGATATAGTGGTCCGACCTTAATAGGATTTTGCCTATATATGAGAAGATGAGTAAAACTTATCGTTGCCTAGTTTGATAAACAAAATGTTTTTTCATACAAAAACTTAATTTTCGACCGATCGTTCCTATGGCAGCTATATGAAACAGTGGTCCGATCCAGCTGGTTTTGACATATGTCAAGATATTTTGATAAACAAAATGTTTTTTTCATACAAAAACTTAATTTTCTACCGACCGTTCCTATGACAGATATATGAAACAGTGGTCCGATACAGCTGGTTTTGACATATGTCAAGATATTTTGATAAACAAAATGTTTTTTTCATACAAAAACCTAATTTTCGACCGATGATATAGTGGTACCAGCCTAATGGGATTTTGTCTATATTTGAGGAGTATAGTAGAACTAATAAATGCCGAGGTTGGTCAAGATATCTTGATGAACAAAATGTTTTTCAAACAAAAACTTAATTTTCGACCGATCTTTCCTATGGCAGCTATATGAAACAGTGGTCCGATCCAGCTGGTTTTGACATATGTCAAGATATTTTGATAAACAAAATGTTTTTTCATACAAAACTTAATTTTCTACCGACCGTTCCTATGACAGATATATGAATCAGTGGTCCGATCCAGCTGGTTTTGACATATGTCAAGATATTTTGATAAACAAAATGTTTTTTTCATACAAAAACTTAATTTTCGAACGATGATATAGTGGTCCGACCTTAATAGGATTTTGCCTATATATGAGGAGATGAGTAAAACATTATAGTTGCCTAGTTTGATAAACAAAATGTTTTTTCATACAAAAACTTAATTTTCGACCGATCGTTCCTATGGCAGCTATATAAAACAGTGGTCCGATCCAGCTGGTTTTGACATATGTCAAGATATTTTGATAAACAAAATGTTTTTTCATACAAAAACTTAATTTGCGACCAATCGCTCCTGGCAGCTACATGATACAGTTGTCTGATCCAGCTGGTTTTGACATATGTCAAGATATCTTGATAAATAAAATGTATTTATACACAAAAGCTTAATTTTCGACCGATCGTTCCTATGGCAGGTATATGATATAGTGGTCCGATCTCAATAGCGTTTTGCATATATATGAGGAGCTTAGTAAAACTAATAGTTGCCTAGTTTGATAAAGATGTCTTGATAAACAAAATGTTTTTTCATACAGAAACTTAATTTTCGACCGATCGCTCCTATGGCAGCTATATGAAACAGTGGTCCGATCCAGCTGGTTTTGACATATGTCAAGATACTTTAATAAACAAAATGTTTTTTTAATACAACAACTTAATTTTCTACCGACCGTTCCTATGACAGATATATGAATCAGTGGTCCGATCCAGCTGGTTTTGACATATGTCAAGATATTTTGATAAACAAAATGTTTTTTTCATACAAAAACTTAATTTTCGAACGATGATATAGTGGTCCGACCTTAATAGGATTTTGCCTATATATGAGGAGATGAGTAAAACTTATAGTTGCCTAGTTTGATAAACATGTTTGTATGTTTTTTCATACAAAAACTTAATTTTCGACCGATCGTTCCTATGGCAGCTATATGAATCAGTGGTCCGATCCAGCTGGTTTTGACATATGTCAAGATTTTGATAAACAAAATGTTTTTTTCATACAAAAACCTAATTTTCGACCGATGATATAGTGGTACCAGCTTAATGGGATTTTGTCTATATTTGAGGAGTATAGTAAAACTAATAAATGCCGAGGTTGGTCAAGATATCTTGATGAACAAAATGTTTTTTCATACAAAAACTTAATTTTCGACCGATCGTGTTCCTATGGCAGCTATTTGAAACAGTGGTCGTATCCAACTGGTTTTGACATATGTCAAGATATCTTGATAAACAAAATGTTTCTTCATACAAAAACTTAATTTTCAACCGATCGTTCCTATGGCAGCTATATGAAACAGTGGTCCGATCCAGCAGGTTTTGACATATGTCAAGATATTTTGATAAACAAAATGTTTTTTTCATACAAAAACCTAATTTTCGACCGATGATATAGTGGTCCGATCTTAATAGGATTTTGCATATAGATAAGGACCTTAGTAACACTAATAGCTGCCTAGTTTGGTCAAGATATCTTGATAAACAAAATGTTTTTTTTATACAGAAACTTAATTTTCGACCGATCGTGTTCCTATGGCAGCTATTTGAAACAGTGGTCCGATCCAGCTGGTTTTGACATATGTCAAGATATCTTGATAAACAAAATGTTTCTTCATACAAAAACTTAATTTTCGACCGATCGTTCCTATGGCAGCTATATGAAACAGTGGTCCGATCCAGCTGGTTTTGACATATGTCAAGATATTTTGATAAACAAAATGTTTTTTTCATACAAAAACCTAATTTTCGACCGATGATATAGTGGTACCAGCTTAATGGGATTTTGTCTATATTTGAGGAGTATAGTAGAACTAATAAATGCCGAGGTTGGTCAAGATATCTTGATGAACAAAATGTTTTTTCAAACAAAAACTTAATTTTCGACCGATCGTTCCTATGGCATCTATATGAAACAGTGGTCCGATCCAGCTGGTTTTGACATATGTCAAGATATTTTGATAAACAAAATGTTTTTTTCATACAAAAACTTAATTTTCTTCCGACCGTTCCTATGACAGATATATGAATCAGTGGTCCGAACCAGCTGGTTTTGACATATGTCAAGATATTTTGATAAACAAAATGTTTTTTTCATACAAAAACTTTATTTTCGAACGATGATATAGTGGTCCGACCTTAATAGGATTTTGCCTCTATATATGAGGAGATGAGTAAAACTTATAGTTGCCTAGTTTGATAAACATGTTTGTATGTTTTTTCATACAAAAACTTAATTTTCGACCGATCGTTCCTATGGCAGCTATATGAAACAGTGGTCCGATCCAGCTGGTTTTGACATATGTCAAGATATTTTGATAAACAAAATGTTTTTTTCATACAAAAACCTAATTTTCGACCGATGATATAGTGGTCCGACCTTAATAGGATTTTGCCTATATATGACGAGAATAGTAAAACTAATAAATGCCGAGGTTGGTCAAGATATCTTGATGAACAAAATGTTTTTTCATACAAAAACTTAATTTTCGACCGATCGTGTTCCTATGGCAGCTATTTGAAAAAGTGGTCCGATCCAGCTGGTTTTGACATATGTAAAGATATCTTGATAAACAAAATGTTTCTTCATACAAAAACTTAATTTTCAACCGATCGTTCCTATGGCAGCTATATGAAACAGTGGTCCGATCGAGCTGGTTTTGACATATGTCAAGATATTTTGATAAACAAAATGTTTTTTTCATACAAAAACCTAATTTTCGACCGATGATATAGTGGTACCAGCTTAATGGGATTTTGTCTATATTTGAGGAGTATAGTAAAACTAATAAATGCCGAGGTTGGTCAAGATATCTTGATGAACAAAATGTTTTTTCATACAAAAACTTAATTTTCGACCGATCGTGTTCCTATGGCAGCTATTTGAAACAGTGGTCCGATCCAGCTGGTTTTGACATATGTCAAGATATCTTGATAAACAAAATGTTTCTTCATACAAAAACTTAATTTTCCACCGATCGTTCCTGTGGCAGCTATATGATATAGTGGTCCGATCTTAATAGGATTTTGCATATAGATGAGGACCTTAGTAACACTAATAGTTGCCTAGTTTGGTCAAGATATCTTGATAAACAAAATGTTTTTTCATACAGAAACTTAATTTTCGACCGATCGTGTTCCTATGGCAGCTATTTGAAACAGTGGTCCGATCCAGCTGGTTTTGACATATGTCAAGATATCTTGATAAACAAAATGTTTCTTCATACAAAAACTTAATTTTCGACCGATCGTTCCTATGGCAGCTATATGAAACAGTGGTCCGATCCAGCTGGTTTTGACATATGTCAAGATATTTTGATAAACAAAATGTTTTTTTCATACAAAAACTTAATTTTCGACCGATGATATAGTGGTACCAGCTTAATGGGATTTTGTCTATATTTGAGGAGTATAGTAGAACTAATAGATGCCGAGGTTGGTCAAGATATCTTGATGAACAAAATGTTTTTTCATACAAAAACTTAATTTTCGACCGATCGTTCCTATTGCAGCTATATGAAACAGTGGTCCGATCCAGCTGGTTTTGACATATGTCAAGATATTTTGATAAACAAAATCTTTTTTTCATACAAAAACTTAATTTTCGAACGATGATATAGTGGTCCGACCTTAATAGGATTTTTCCTATATATGAGGAGATTTGTAAAACTTATAGTTGCCTAGTTTGATAAACAAAATGTTTTTTCATACAAAACTTAATTTTCGACCGATCGTTCCTATGGCAGCTATATAAAACAGTGGTCCGATCCAGCTGGTTTTGACATATGTCAAGATATCTTAATGATCAAAATGTTTTTTCATACAAAAACTTAATTTTCGACCAATCGCTCCTATGGCAGCTACATGATACAGTGGTCTGATCCAGCTGGTTTTGACATATGTCAAGATATCTTGATAAATAAAATGTATTTATACACAAAAGCTTAATTTTCGACCGATCGTTCCTATGGCAGGTATATGATATAGTGGTCCGATCTCAATAGCGTTTTGCATATATATGAGGAACTTAGTAAAACTAATAGTTGCCTAGTTTAATAAAGATGTCTTGATAAACAAAATGTTTTTTCATACAGAAACTTAATTTTCGACCGATCGCTCCTATGGCAGCTATATGAAACAGTGGTCCGATCCAGCTGGTTTTGACATATGTCAAGATACTTTAATAAACAAAATGTTTTTTAATACAACAACTTAATTTTCTACCGACCGTTCCTATGACAGATATATGAATCAGTGGTCCGATCCAGCTGGTTTTGACATATGTCAAGATATTTTGATAAACAAAATCTTTTTTTCATACAAAAACTTAATTTTCGAACGATGATATAGTGGTCCGACCTTAATAGGATTTTGCCTATATATGAGGAGATGAGTAAAATTTATAGTTGCCTAGTTTGATAAACATGTTTGTATGTTTTTTCATACAAAAACTTAATTTTCGACCGCTCGTTCCTATGGCAGCTATATGAATCAGTGGTCCGATCCAGCTGGTTTTGACATATGTCAAGATATTTTGATAAACAAAATGTTTTTTTCATACAAAAACCTAATTTTCGACCGATGATATAGTGGTCCGACCTTAATAGGATTTTGCCTATATATGAGGAGATTAGTAAAACTAATAAATGCCGAGGTTGGTCAAGATATTTTGATAAACAAAATCTTTTTTTCATACAAAAACTTAATTTTCGAACGATGATATAGTGGTCCGACCTTAATAGGATTTTGCCTATATATGAGATGAGTAAAATTTATAGTTGCCTAGTTTGATAAACATGTTTGTATGTTTTTTCATACAAAAACTTAATTTTCGACCGATCGTGTTCCTATGGCAGCTATATGAAACAGTGGTCCGATCCAGCTGGTTTTGACATATGACAAGATATCTTGATAAACAAAATGTTTCTTCATACAAAACTTAATTTTCCACCGATCGTTCCTGTGGCAGCTATATGATATAGTGGTCCGATCTTAGTAGGATTTTGCATATAGATGAGGACCTTTGTAACACTAATAGCTGCCTAGTTTGGTCAAGATATCTTGATAAACAAAATGTTTTTTCATACAGAAACTTAATTTTCGACCGATCATGTTCCTATGGCAGCTATTTGAAACAGTGGTCCGATCCAGCTGGTTTTGACATATGTCAAGATATTTTGATAAACAAAATGTTTTTTTCATACAAAAACTTAATTTTCGACCGATGATATAGTGGTCCGACCTTAATAGGATTTTGTCTATATATGAGGAGACTAGTAAAACTTATAGTTGCCTAGTTGATAAACAAAATGTTTTTTCATACAAAAACTTAATTTTCGACCGATCGTTCCTATGGCAGCTATATGAAACAGTGGTCCGATCCAGCTGGTTTTGACATATGACAAGATATCTTGATGAAAAAAATGTTTTTTCATACAAAAACTTAATTTTCGACCGATGATATAGTGGTCCGACCTTAATAGGATTTTGTCTATATATGAGGAGACTAGTAAAACTTATAGTTGCCTAGCTTGATAAACAAAATGTTTTTTCATACAAAAACTTAATTTTCGACCGATCGTTCCTATGGCAGGTATATGAAACAGTGGTCCGATCCAGCTGGTTTTGACATATGACAAGATATCTTGATGAAAAAATGTTTTTTCATACAAAAGCTTAATTTTCGACCGATCGTTCCTATGGCAGCTATATGAAACAGTGGTCCGATCCAGCTGGTTTTGACATATGTCAAGATATTTTGATAAACAAAATGTTTTTTCATACAAAAAATTTAATTTTCGACCGATCGTTCCTATGGCAGCTATATGAAACAGTGGTCCGATCCAGCTGGTTTTGACATATGTCAAGATACTTTGATGAAGAAAATGTTTTTTCACACAAAAGCTTAATTTTCCACCGATCGTTCCTGTGGCAGCTATATGATATAGTGGTCCGATCTTAATAGGATTTTGCATATATATGAGGACCTTAGTAACACTAATAGTTGCCTAGTTTGGTCAAGATATCTTGATAAACAAAATATTTTTTCATACAAAAACTTAATTTTCGACCGATCGTTCCTATGGCAGCTATATGAATCAGTGGTCCGATCAAGCTGGTTTTGACATATGTCAAGATATTTTGATAAACAAAATGTTTTTTTCATACAAAAACCTAATTTTCGACCGATGATATAGTGGTCCGACCTTAATAGGATTTTGCCTATATATGAGGAGATTAGTAAAACTAATAAATGCCGAGGTTGGTCAAGATATCTTGATGAACAAAATGTTTTTTCATACAAAAACTTAATTTTCGACCGATCGTGTTCCTATAGCAGCTATATGAAACAGTGGTCCGATCCAGCTGGTTTTGACATATGACAAGATATCTTGATAAACAAAATGTTTCTTCATACAAAACTTAATTTTCCACCGATCGTTCCTGTGGCAGCTATATGATATAGTGGTCCGATCTTATTAGGATTTTGCATATAGATGAGGACCTTTGTAACACTAATAGCTGCCTAGTTTGGTCAAGATATCTTGATAAACAAAATGTTTTTTCATACAGAAACTTAATTTTCGACCGATCGTGTTCCTATGGCAGCTATATGAAACAGTGGTCCGATCCAGCTGGTTTTGACATATGACAAGATATCTTGATGAAAAAAATGTTTTTTCATACAAAAACTTAATTTTCGACCGATGATATAGTGGTCCGACCTTAATAGGATTTTGTCTATATATGAGGAGACTAGTAAAACTTATAGTTGCCTAGCTTGATAAACAAAATGTTTTTTCATACAAAAACTTAATTTTCGACCAGGTATATGAAACAGTGGTCCGATCCAGCTGGTTTTGACATATGACAAGATATCTTGATGAAAAAAATGTTTTTCATACAATCACTTAATTTTCGACCGATCGTTCCTATGGCAGCTATATGAAACAGTGGTCCGATCCAGCTGGTTTTGACATATGTCAAGATATTTTGATAAACAAAATGTTTTTTCATACAAAAAATTTAATTTTCGACCGATCGTTCCTATGGCAGCTATATGAAACAGTGGTCCGATCCAGCTGGTTTTGACATATGACAAGATATCTTGATGAAAAAAATGTTTATTTCATACAATCACTTAATTTTCGACCGATCGTTCCTATGGCAGCTATATGAAACAGTGGTCCGATCCAGCTGGTTTTGACATATGTCAAGATATTTTGATAAACAAAATGTTTTTTCATACAAAAACTTAATTTTCGACCGATCGTTCCTATGGCAGCTATATGAAACAGTGGTCCGATCCAGCTGGTTTTGACATATGTCAAGATACTTTGATGAAGAAAATGTTTTTTCATACAAAAGCTTAATTTTCCACCGATCGTTCCTGTGGCAGCTATATGATATAGTGGTCCGATCTTAATAGGATTTTGCATATATATGAGGACCTTAGTAACAATAATAGTTGCCTAGTTTGGTCAAGATATCTTGATAAACAAAATATTTTTTCATACAGAAACTTAATTTTCGACCGATCGTTCCTATGGCAGCTATATGAAACAGTGGTCCGATCCAGCTGGTTTTGACATATGACAAGATATCTTGATGACAAAAATGTTTATTTCATACAAAACTTAATTTTCGACCGATCGTTCCTATGGCAGCTATATGAAACAGTGGTCCGATCCAGCTGGTTTTGACATATGTCAAGATATCTTGATAAACAAAATGTTTTTTCATACAAAAACTTAATTTTCGACCGATCGTTCCTATGGCAGCTATATGAAACAGTGGTCCGATCCAGCTGGCTTTGACATATGTCAAGATACTTTACTAAACAAAATGTATTTTCATACAAAAACTTAATTTGCGACCGATCGTTCCTATGGCAGCTATATAAAACAGTGGTCCGATACAGCTGGTTTTGACATATGTCAAGATAATTTGATAAACAAAATGTTTTTTTCATACAAAAACCTAATTTTCGACCGATGATATAGTGGTCCGACCTTAATAGGATTTTGCCTATATATGAGGAGACTAGTAAAACTTATAGTTGCCTAGTTTGATAAACAAAATGATTTTTCATACAAAAACTTAATTTTCGACCGATCGTTCCTATGGCAGCTATATGAAACAGTGGTCCGATCCAGCTGGTTTTGACATATGACAAGATATCTTGGTGAAAAAAATGTTTTTACATACAAAAACTTAATTTTCGACCGATCGTTCCTATGGCAGCTATATGAAACAGTGGTCCGATCCAGCTGGTTTTGACATATGTCAAGATATTTTGATAAACAAAATGTTTTTTTCATACAAAAACTTAATTTTCGACCGGTGATATAGTGGTCCGACCTTAATAGGATTTTGTCTATATATGAGGAGACTAGTAAAACTTATAGTTGCCTAGTTTGATAAACAAAATGTTTTTTCATACAAAAACTTAATTTTCGACCGATCGTTCCTATGGCAGCTATATGAAACAGTGGTCCGATCCAGCTGGTTTTGACATATGTCAAGATATCTTGATAAACAAAATGTTTTTTCATACAAAAACTTAATTTTCGACCGATCGTTCCTATGGCAGCTATATGAAACAGTGGTCCGATCCAGCTGGTTTTGACATATGTCAAGATACTTTGATGAAGAAAATGTTTTTTCATACAAAAGCTTAATTTTCCACCGATCGTTCCTGTGGCAGCTATATGATATAGTGGTCCGATCTTATTAGGATTTTGCATATAGATGAGGACCTTTGTAACACTAATAGCTGCCTAGTTTGGTCAAGATATCTTGATAAACAAAATGTTTTTTCATACAGAAACTTAATTTTCGACCGATCGTGTTCCTATGGCAGCTATTTGAAACTGTGGTCCGATCCAGCTGGTTTTGACATATGTCAAGATATTTTGATAAACAAAATGTTTTTCATACAAAAACTTAATTTTCGACCGATGATATACTGGTCCGACCTTAATAGGATTTTGTCTATATATGAGGAGACTAGTAAAACTTATAGTTGCCTAGTTTGATAAACAAAATGTTTTTTCATACAAAAACTTAATTTTCGACCGATCGTTCCTATGGCAGCTATATGAAACAGTGGTCCGATCCAGCTGGTTTTGACATATGACAAGATATCTTGATGAAAAAAATGTTTTTTCATACAAAAACTTAATTTTCGACCGATCGTTCCTATGGCAGCTATATGAAACAGTGGTCCGATCCAGCTGGTTTTGACATATGTCAAGATATCTTGATAAACAAAATGTTTTTTCATACAAAAACTTAATTTTCGACCGATCGTTCCTATGGCAGCTATATGAAACAGTGGTCCGATCCAGCTGGCTTTGACATATGTCAAGATACTTTAATAAACAAAATGTATTTTCATACAAAAACTTAATTTGCGACCGATCGTTCCCATGGCAGCTATATAAAACAGTGGTCCGATACAGCTGGTTTTGACATATGTCAAGATAATTTGATAAACAAAATGTTTTTTTCATACAAAAACCTAATTTTCGACCGATGATATAGTGGTCCGACCTTAATAGGATTTTGCCTATATATGAGGAGACTAGTTAAACTTATAGTTGCCTAGTTTGATAAACAAAATGATTTTTCATACAAAAACTTAATTTTCGACCGATCGTTCCTATGGCAGCTATATGAAACAGTGATCCGATCCAGCTGGTTTTGACATATGACAAGATATCTTGATGAAAAAAATGTTTTTTCATACAAAAGCTTAATTTTCGACCGATCGTTCCTATGGCAGCTATATGAAACAGTGGTCCGATCCAGCTGGTTTTGACATATGACAAGATATCTTGATGAAAAAAATGTTTATTTCATACAAAAACTTAATTTTCGACCGATCGTTCCTATGGCAGCTATTTGAAACAGTGGTCCGATCCAGCTGGTTTTGACATATGTCAAGATATTTTGATAAACAAAATGTTTTTTTCATACAAAAACTTAATTTTCGACCGATGATATAGTGGTCCGACCTTAATAGGATTTTCCCTATATATGAGGAGACTAGTAAAACTTATAGTTGCCTAGTTTGATAAACAAAATGTTTTTTCATACAAAAACTTAATTTTCGACCGATCGTTCCTATGGCAGCTATATGAAACAGTGGTCCGATCCAGCTGGTTTTGACATATGACAAGATATCTTGATGAAAAAAATGTTTTTTCATACAAAAACTTAATTTTCGACCGATCGTTCCTATGGCAGCTATATGAAACAGTGATCCGATCCAGCTGGTTTTGACATATGACAAGATATCTTGATGAAAAAAATGTTTTTTCATACAAAAGCTTAATTTCCGACCGATCGTTCTTATGGCAGCTATATGAAACAGTGGTCCGATCCAGCAGGTTTTGACATATGACAAGATATCTTGATGAAAAAAATGTTTATTTCATACAAAAACTTAATTTTCGACCGATCGTTCCTATGGCAGCTTTATGAAACAGTGGTCCGATCCAGCTGGTTTTGACATATGTCAAGATATTTTGATAAACAAAATGGTTTTTTCATACAAAACTTAATTTTCGACCGATCGTTCCTATGGCAGCTATATGAAACAGTGGTCCGATCCAGCTGGTTTTGACATATGTCAAGATACTTTGATGAAGAAAATGTTTTTTCATACAAAAGTTTAATTTTCCACCGATCGTTCCTGTGGCAGCTATATGAAACAGTGGTCCGATCCAGCTGGTTTTGACATATGTCAAGATACTTTGATGAAGAAAATGTTTTTTCATACAAAAGCTTAATTTTCCACCGATCGTTCCTGTGGCAGCTATATGATATAGTGGTCCGATCTTATTAGGATTTTGCATATATATGAGGACCTTAGTAACACTAATAGTTGCCTAGTTTGGTCAAGATATCTTGATAAACAAAATATTTTTTTATACAGAAACTTAATTTTCGACCGATCGTGTTCCTATGGCAGCTATTTGAAACAGTGGTCCGATCCAGCTGGTTTTGACATATGTCAAGATACTTTAATAAACAAAATGTATTTTCATACAAAAACTTAATTTGCGACCGATCGTTCCTATGGCAGCTATATGAAACAGTGGTCCGATCCAGCTGGTTTTGACATATGTCAAGATATCTTGATAAACAAAATGTTTTTTCATACAAAAACTTAATTTTCGACCGATCGTTCCTATGGCAGCTATATGAAACAGTGGTCCGATCCAGCTGGTTTTGACATATGTCAAGATACTTTAATAAACAAAATGTATTTTCTTACAAAAACTTAATTTGCGACCGATCGTTCCTATGGCAGCTATATAAAACAGTGGTCCGATCCAGCTGGTCTTGACATATGTCAAGATATTTTGAAAAATAAAATGTTTTTTACATACAAAAACCTAATTTTCGACCGATCATATAGTGGTCCGACCTTAATAGGATTTTGCCTATATATGAGGAGACTAGTAAAACTTATAGTTGCCTAGTTTGATAAACAAAATGTTTTTTCATACAAAAACTTAATTTTCGACCGATCGTTCCTATGGCAGCTATATGAAACAGTGGTCCGATCCAGCTGGTTTTGACATATGACAAGATATCTTGATGAAAAAAATGTTTTTTATACAAAAACTTAATTTTCGACCGATCGTTCCTATGGCAGCTATATGAAACAGTGATCCGATCCAGCTGGTTTTGACATATGACAAGATATCTTGATGAACAAAATGTTTTTCATACAAAAACTTAATTTTCGACCGATCGTTCCTATGGCAGCTATATGAAACAGTGGTCCGATCCAGCTGGTTTTGACATATGACAAGATATCTTAATGAAAAAAATGTTTATTTCATACAAAAACTTAATTTTCGACCGATCGTTCCTATGGCAGCTATATGAAACAGTGGTCCGATCCAGCTGGTTTTGACATATGTCAAGATATTTTGATAAACAAAATGTTTTTTTCATACAAAAACTTAATTTTTGACCGATGATATAGTGGTCCGACCTTAATAGGATTTTGCCTATATATGAGGAGACTAGTAAAACTTATCGTTGCCTAGTTTGATAAACAAAATGTTTTTTCATACAAAAACTTAATTTTCGACCGATCGTTCCTATGGCAGCTATATGAAACAGTGGTCCGATCCAGCTGGTTTTGACATATGAAAAGATATCTTGATGAAAAAAATGTTTTTTCATACAAAAACTTAATTTTCGACCGATCGTTCCTATGGCAGCTATATGAAACAGTGGTCCGATCCAGCTGGTTTTGACATATGTCAAGATACTTTGATGAAGAAAATGTTTTTTCATACAAAAGCTTAATTTTCCACCGATCGTTCCTGTGGCAGCTATATGATATAGTGGTCCGATCTTAATAGGATTTTGCATATATATGAGGACTTTAGTAACACTAATAGTTGCCTAGTTTGGTCAAGATATCTTGATAAACAAAATATTTTTTCATACAGAAACTTAATTTTCGACCGATCGTGTTCCTATGGCAGCTATTTGAAACAGTGGTCCGATCCAGCTGGTTTTGACATATGACAAGATATCTTGATAAACAAAATGTTTTTTCATACAGAAACTTAATTTTCTACCGACCGTTTCTATGACAGATATATGAATCAGTGGTCCGATCCAGCTGGTTTTGACATATGTCAAGATATTTTGATAAACAAAATGTTTTTTTCATACAAAAACTTAATTTTCGAACGATGATATAGTGGTCCGACCTTAATAGGATTTTGCCTATATATGAGGAGATTAGTAAAACTAATAAATGCCGAGGTTGGTCAAGATATCTTGATGAACAAAATGTTTTTTCATACAAAAACTTAATTTTCGACCGATCGTGTTCCTATGGCAGCTATTTGAAACAGTGGTCCGATCCAGCTGGTTTTGACATATGTCAAGATATCTTGATAAACAAAATGTTTCTTCATACAAAAACTTAATTTTCCACCGATCGTTCCTATGGCAGCTATATGATATATTGGTCCGATCTTAATAGGATTTTGCATATAGATGAGGACCTTAGTAACACTAATAGTTGCCTAGTTTGGTCAAGATATCTTGATAAACAAAATGTTTTTCATACAGAAACTTAATTTTCGACCGATCGTGTTCCTATGGCAGCTATTTGAAACAGTGGTCCGATCCAGCTGGTTTTGACATATGTCAAGATATCTTGATAAACAAAATGTTTCTTCATACAAAAACTTAATTTTCGACCGATCTTTCCTATGGCAGCTATATGAAACAGTGGTCCGATCCAGCTGGTTTTGACATATGTCAAGATATTTTGATAAACAAAATGTTTTTTTCATACAAAAACCTAATTTTCGACCGATGATATAGTGGTTCCAGCTTAATGGGATTTTGTCTATATTTGAGGAGATTAGAAAAACTTATAGTTGCCTAGTTTGATAAACAAAATGTTTTTTCATACAAAAACTTAATTTTCGACCGATCGTTCCTATGGCAGCTATATGAAACAGTGGTCCGATCCAGCTGGTTTTGACATATGTCAAGATATTTTGATAAACAAAATGTTTTTTTCATACAAAAACCTAATTTTCGACCGATGATATAGTGGTCCGACCTTAATAGGATTTAGCCTATATTTGAGGAGATTAGAAAAACTTATAGTTGCTTAGTTTGATAAACAAAATGTTTTTTCATACAAAAACTTAATTTTCGACCGATCGTTCCTATGGCAGCTATATGAAACAGTGGTCCGATCCAGCTGGTTTTGACATATGTCAAGATATCTTGATAAACAAAATGTTTTTTCATACAAAAACTTAATTTTCGACCGATCGTTCCTATGGCAGCTATATGAAACAGTGGTCCGATCCAGCTGGTTTTGACATATGTCAAGATACTTTAATAAACAAAATGTTTTTTTATACAAAAACTTAATTTTCGACCGATCGTTCCTATGGCAGCTATATGATATATTGGTCCGATCTGAATAGGATTTTGCATATATATGAGGAGCTTAGTAAAACTAATAGTTGCCTAGTTTGATAAAGATGTCTTGATAAACAAAATGTTTTTCATACAGAAACTTAATTTTCGACCGATCGCTCCTATGGCAGCTATATGAAACAGTGGTCCGATCCAGCTGGTTTTGACATATGTCAAGATACTTTAATAAACAAAATGTTTTTTTAATACATCAACTTAATTTTCTACCGACCGTTCCTAAGACAGATATATGAATCAGTGGTCCGATCCAGCTGGTTTTGACATATGTCAAGATATTTTGATAAACAAAATGTTTTTTTCATACAAAAACTTAATTTTCGAACGATGATATAGTGGTCCGACCTTAATAGGATTTTGCCTATATATGAGGAGATGAGTAAAACTTATAGTTGCCTAGTTTGATAAACATGTTTGTATGTTTTGTCATACAAAAACTTAATTTTAGACCGATCGTTCCTATGGCAGCTATATGAAACAGTGGTCCGATCCAGCTGGTTTTGACATATGTCAAGATATTTTGATAAACAAAATGTTTTTTTCATACAAAAACCTAATTTTCGACCGATGATATAGTGGTCCGAACTTAATAGGATTTTGCCTATATATGAGGAGATTAGTAAAACTAATAAATGCCGAGGTTGGTCAAGATATCTTGATGAACAAAATGTTTTTTCATACAAAAACTTAATTTTCGACCGATCGTGTTCCTATGGCAGCTATTTGAAAAAGTGGTCCGATCCAGCTGGTTTTGACATATGTCAAGATATCTTAATGATCAAAATGTTTTTTCATACAAAAACTTAATTTTCGACCAATCGCTCCTATGGCAGCTACATGATACAGTGGTCTGATCCAGCTGGTTTTGACATATGTCAAGATATCTTGATAAATAAAATGTATTTATACACAAAAGCTTAATTTTCGACCGATCGTTCCTATGGCAGGTATATGATATAGTGGTCCGATCTCAATAGCGTTTTGCATATATATGAGGAGCTTAGTAAAACTAATAGTTGCCTAGTTTGATAAAGATGTCTTGATAAACAAAATGTTTTTTCATACAGAAACTTAATTTTCGACCGATCGCTCCTATGGCAGCTATATGAAACAGTGGTCCGATCCAGCTGGTTTTGACATATGTCAAGATACTTTAATAAACAAAATGTTTTCTTAATACAACAACTTAATTTTCTACCGACCGTTCCTATGACAGATATATGATTCAGTGGTCCGATCCAGCTGGTTTTGACATATGTCAAGATATTTTGATAAGCAAAATGTTTTTTTCATACAAAAACTTAATTTTCGAACGATGATATAGTGGTCCGACCTTAATAGGATTTTGCCTATATATGAGGAGATGAGTAAAACTTATAGTTGCCTAGTTTGATAAACATGTTTGTATGTTTTTTCATACAAAAACTTAATTTTCGACCGATCGTTCCTATGGCAGCTATATGAATCAGTGGTCCGATCCAGCTGGTTTTGACATATGTCAAGATATTTTGATAAACAAAATGTTTTTTTCATACAAAAACCTAATTTTCGACCGATGATATAGTGGTCCGACCTTAATAGGATTTTGCCTATATATGAGGAGATTAGTAAAACTAATAAATGCCGAGGTTGGTCAAGATATCTTGATGAACAAAATGTTTTTTCATACAAAAACTTAATTTTCGAACGATGATATAGTGGTCCGACCTTAATAGGATTTTGCCTATATATGAGGAGATGAGTAAAACTTATAGTTGCCTAGTTTGATAAACATGTTTGTATTTTTTCATACAAAAACTTAATTTTCGACCAATCGTTCCTATGGCAGCTATATGAATCAGTGGTCCCATCCAGCTGGTTTTGACATATGTCAAGATATTTTGATAAACAAAATGTTTTTTTATACAAAAACCTAATTTTCGACCGATGATATAGTGGTCCGACCTTAATAGGATTTTGCCTATATATGAGGAGATTAGTAAAACTAATAAATGCCGAGGTTGGTCAAGATATCTTGATGAACAAAATGTTTTTTCATACAAAAACTTAATTTTCGACCGATCGTGTTCCTATGGCAGCTATTTGAAAAAGTGGTCCGATCCAGCTGGTTTTGACATATGTCAAGATATCTTGATAAACAAAATGTTTGTTCATACAAAAACTTAATTTTCAACCGATCGTTCCTATGGCAGCTATATGAAACAGTGGTCCGATCCAGCTGGTTTTGACATATGTCAAGATATTTTGATAAACAAAATTTTTTTTCATACAAAAACCTAATTTTCGACCGATGATATAGTGGTACCAGCTTAATGGGATTTTGTCTAAATTTGAGGAGTATAGTAAAACTAATTAATGCCGAGGTTGGTCAAGATATCTTGATGAACAAAATGTTTTTTCATACAAAAACTTATTTTTCGACCGATCGTGTTCCTATGGCAGCTATTTGAAACAGTGGTCCGATCCAGCTGGTTTTGACATATGTCAAGATATCTTGATAAACAAAATGTTTCTTCATACAAAAACTTAATTTTCCACCGATCGTTCCTGTGGCAGCTATATGATATAGTGGTCCGATCTTAATAGGATTTTGCATATAGATGAGGACCTTAGTAACACTAATAGTTGCCTAGTTTGGTCAAGATATCTTGATAAACAAAATGTTTCTTCATACAAAAACTTAATTTTCGACCGATCGTTCCTATGGCAACTATATGAAACAGTGGTCCGATCCAGCTGGTTTTGACATATGTCAAGATATTTTGATAAACAAAATGTTTTTTTCATACAAAAACCTAATTTTCGACCGATGATATAGTGATACCAGCTTAATGGGATTTTGTCTATATTTGAGGAGTATAGTAGAACTAATAAATGCCGAGGTTGGTCAAGATATCTTGATGAACAAAATGTTTTCTCATACAAAAACTTAATTTTCGACCGATCGTTCCTATGGCAGCTATATGAAACAGTGGTCCGATCCAGCTGGTTTTGACATATGTCAAGATATTTTGATAAACAAAATCTTTTTTTCATACAAAAACTTAATTTTCGAACGATGATATAGTGGTCCGACCTTAATAGGATTTTGCCTATATATGAGGAGATTTGTAAAACTTATAGTTGCCTAGTTTGATAAACAAAATGTTTTTTCATACAAAAACTTAATTTTCGACCGATCGTTCCTATGGCAGCTATATAAAACAGTGGTCCGATCCAGCTGGTTTTGACATATGTCAAGATATCTTAATGATCAAAATGTTTTTTCATACAAAAACTTAATTTTCGACCAATCGCTCCTATGGCAGCTACATGATACAGTGGTCTGATCCAGCTGGTTTTGACATATGTCAAGATATCTTGATAAATAAAATGTATTTATACACAAAAGCTTAATTTTCGACCGATCGTTCCTATGGCAGGTATATGATATAGTGGTCCGATCTCAATAGCGTTTTGCATATATATGAGGAGCTTAGTAAAACTAATAGTTGCCTAGTTTGATAAAGATGTCTTGATAAACAAAATGTTTTTTCATACAGAAACTTAATTTTCGACCGATCGCTCCTATGGCAGCTATATGAAACAGTGGTTCGATCCAGCTGGTTTTGACATATGTCAAGATACTTTAATAAACAAAATGTTTTTTAATACAACAACTTAATTTTCTACCGACCGTTCCTATGACAGTTATATGAATCAGTGGTCCGATCCAGCTGGTTTTGACATATGTCAAGATATTTTGATAAACAAAATGTTTTTTTCATACAAAAACTTAATTTTCGAACGATGATATAGTGGTCCGACCTTAATAGGATTTTGCCTATATATGAGGAGATGAGTAAAACTTATAGTTGCCTAGTTTGATAAACATGTTTGTATGTTTTTTCATACAAAAACTTAATTTTCGACCGATCGTTCCTATGGCAGCTATATGAATCAGTGGTCCGATCCAGCTGGTTTTGACATATGTCAAGATATTTTGATAAACAAAATGTTTTTTTCATACAAAAACCTAATTTTCGACCGATGATATAGTGGTCCGACCTTAATAGGATTTTGCCTATATATGAGGAGATTAGTAAAACTAATAAATGCCGAGGTTGGTCAAGATATCTTGATGAACAAAATGTTTTTTCATACAAAAACTTAATTTTCGAACGATGATATAGTGGTCCGACCTTAATAGGATTTTGCCTATATATGAGGAGATGAGTAAAACTTATAGTTGCCTAGTTTGATAAACATGATTGTATGTTTTTTCATACAAAAACTTAATTTTCGACCGATCGTTCCTATGGCAGCTATATGAATCAGTGGTCCGATCCAGCTGGTTTTGACATATGTCAAGATATTTTGATAAACAAAATGTTTTTTTCATACAAAAACCTAATTTTCGACCGATGATATAGTGGTCCGACCTTAATAGGATTTTGCCTATATATGAGGAGATTAGTAAAACTAATAAATGCCGAGGTTGGTCAAGATATCTTGATGAAAAAAATGTTTTTTCATACAAAAACTTAATTTTCGACCGATCGTGTTCCTATGGCAGCTATTTGAAACAGTGGTCCGATCCAGCTGGTTTTCACATATGTCAAGATATCTTGATAAACAAAATGTTTCTTCATACAAAACTTAATTTTTCACCGATCGTTCCTGTGGCAGCTATATGATATAGTGGTCCGATCTTAATATGATTTTGCATATAGATGAGGACCTTAGTAACACTAATAGCTGCCTAGTTTGGTCAAGATATCTTGATAAACAAAATGTTTTTCATACAGAAACTTAATTTTCGACCGATCGTTCCTATGGCAGCTATATGAATCAGTGGTCCGATCCAGCTGGTTTTGACATATGTCAAGGTATTTTGATAAACAAAATCTTTTTTTCATACAAAAACTTAATTTTCGAACGATGATATAGTGGTCCGACCTTAATAGGATTTTGCCTATATATGAGGAGATTTGTAAAACTTATAGTTGCCTAGTTTGATAAACAAAATGTTTTTTCATACAAAAACTTAATTTTCGACCGATCGTTCCTATGGCAGCTATATAAAACAGTGGTCCGATCCAGCTGGTTTTGACATATGTCAAGATATCTTAATGATCAAAATGTTTTTTCATACAAAAACTTAATTTTCGACCAATCGCTTCTATGGCAGCTACATGATACAATGGTCTGATCCAGCTGGTTTTGACATATGTCAAGATATCTTGATAAATAAAATGTATTTATACACAAAAGCTTAATTTTCGACCGATCGTTCCTATGGCAGGTATATGATATAGTGGTCCGATCTCAATAGCGTTTTGCATATATATGAGGAGCTTAGTAAAACTAATAGTTGCCTAGTTTGATAAAGATGTCTTGATAAACAAAATGTTTTTCATACAGAAACTTAATTTTCGACCGATCGCTCCTATGGCAGCTATATGAAACAGTGGTCCGATCCAGCTGGTTTTGACATATGTCAAGATACTTTAATACACAAAATGTTTTTTTAATACAACAACTTAATTTTCTACCGACCGTTCCTATGACAGATATATGAATCAGTGGTCCGATCCAGCTGGTTTTGACATATGTCAAGATATTTTGATAAACAAAATCTTTTTTTCATACAAAAACTTAATTTTCGAACGATGATATAGTGGTCCGACCTTAATAGGATTTTGCCTATATATGAGGAGATTTGTAAAACTTATAGTTGCCTAGTTTGATAAACAAATGTTTTTTCATACAAAAACTTAATTTTCGACCGATCGTTCCTATGGCAGCTATATAAAACAGTGGTCCGATCCAGCTGGTTTTGACATATGTCAAGATATCTTAATGATCAAAATGTTTTTTCATACAAAAACTTAATTTTCGACCAATCGCTCCTATGGCAGCTACATGATACAATGGTCTGATCCAGCTGGTTTTGACATATGTCAAGATATCTTGATAAATAAAATGTATTTATACACAAAAGCTTAATTTTCGACCGATCGTTCCTATGGCAGGTATATGATATAGTGGTCCGATCTCAATAGCGTTTTGCATATATATGAGGAGCTTAGTAAAACTAATAGTTGCCTAGTTTGATAAAGATGTCTTGATAAACAAAATGTTTTTCATACAGAAACTTAATTTTCGACCGATCGCTCCTATGGTAGCTATATGAAACAGTGGTCCGATCCAGCTGGTTTTGACATATGTCAAGATACTTTAATAAACAAAATGTTTTTTTAATACAACAACTTAATTTTCTACCGACCGTTCCTATGACAGATATATGAATCAGTGGTCCGATCCAGCTGGTTTTGACATATGTCAAGATATTTTGATAAACAAAATGTTTTTTTCATACAAAACTTAATTTTCGAACGATGATATAGTGGTCCGACCTTAATAGGATTTTGCCTATATATGAGGAGATGAGTAAAACTTATAGTTGCCTAGTTTGATAAACATGTTTGTATGTTTTTTCATACAAAAACTTAATTTTCGACCGATCGCTCCTATGGCAGCTATATGAATCAGTGGTCCGATCCAGCTGGTTTTGACATATGTCAAGATATTTTGATAAACAAAATGTGTTTTCATACAAAAACCTAATTTTGGACCGATGATATAGTGGTCCGACCTTAATAGGATTTTGCCTATATATGAGGAGATTAGTAAAACTAATAAATGCCGAGGTTGGTCAAAATATCTTGATGAACAAAATTTTTTTTCATACAAAAACTTAATTTTCGACCGATCGTGTTCCTATGGCAGCTATTTGAAACAGTGGTCCGATCCAGCTGGTTTTGACATATGTCAAGATATCTTGATAAACAAAATGTTTCTTCATACAAAAACTTAATTTTCAACCGATCGTTCCTATGGCAGCTATATGAAACAGTGGTCCGATCCAGCAGGTTTTGACATATGTCAAGATATTTTGATAAACAAAATGTTTTTTTCATACAAAAACCTAATTTTCGACCGATGATATAGTGGTACCAGCTTAATGGGATTTTGTCTATATTTGAGGAGTATAGTAGAAATAATAAATGCCGAGGTTGGTCAAGATATCTTGATGAACAAAATGTTTTTTCATACAAAAACTTAATTTTCGACCGATCGTTCCTATGGCAGCTATATGAAACAGTGGTCCGATCCAGCAGGTTTTGACATATGTCAAGATATTTTGATAAACAAAATGTTTTTTTCATACAAAAACTTAATTTTCTACCGACCGTTCCTATGACAGATATATGAATCAGTGGTCCGATCCAGCTGGTTTTGACATATGTCAAGATATTTTGATAAACAAAATGTTTTTTTCATACAAAAACTTTATTTTCGAACGATGATATAGTGGTCCGACCTTAATAGGAGTTTGCCTATATATGAGGAGATGAGTAAAACTTATAGTTGCCTAGTTTGATAAACATGTTTGTATGTTTTTTCATACAAAAACTTAATTTTCGACCGATCGTGTTCCTATGGCAGCTATTTGAAACAGTGGTCCGATCCAGCTGGTTTTGACATATGTCAAGATATCTTGATAAACAAAATGTTTCTTCATACAAAACTTAATTTTCCACCGATCGTTCCTATGGCAGCTATATGATATAGTGGTCCGATCTTAATAGGATTTTGCATATAGATGAGGACCTTAGTAACACTAATAGCTGCCTAGTTTGGTCAAGATATCTTGATAAACAAAATGTTTTTTCATACAGAAACTTAATTTTCGACCGATCGTTCCTATGGCAGCTATATGAAACAGTGGTCCGATCCAGCTGGTTTTGACATATGTCAAGATATTTTGATAAACAAAATCTTTTTTTCATACAAAAACTTAATTTTCGAACGATGATATAGTGATCCGACCTTAATAGGATTTTGCCTATATATGAGGAGATCTGTAAAACTTATAGTTGCCTAGTTTGATAAACAAAATGTTTTTTCATACAAAAACTTAATTTTCGACCGATCGTTCCTATGGCAGCTATATAAAACAGTGGTCCGATCCAGCTGGTTTTGACATATGTCAAGATATCTTAATGATCAAAATGTTTTTTCATACAAAAACTTAATTTTCGACCAATCGCTCCTATGGCAGCTACATGATACAGTGGTCTGATACAGCTGGTTTTGACATATGTCAAGATATCTTGATAAATAAAATGTATTTATACACAAAAGCTTAATTTTCGACCGATCGTTCCTATGGCAGGTATATGATATAGTGGTCCGATCTCAATAGCGTTTTGCATATATATGAGGAGCTTAGTAAAACTAATAGTTGCCTAGTTTGATAAAGATGTCTTGATAAACAAAATGTTTTTTCATACAGAAACTTAATTTTCGACCGATCGCTCCTATGGCAGCTATATGAAACAGTGGTCCGATCCAGCTGGTTTTGACATATGTCAAGATACTTTAATAAACAAAATGTTTTTTTAATACAACAACTTAATTTTCTACCGACCGTTCCTATGACAGATATATGAATCAGTGGTCCGATCCAGCTGGTTTTGACATATGTCAAGATATTTTGATAAACAAAATGTTTTTTCATACAAAAACTTAATTTTCGAACGATGATATAGTGGTCCGACCTTAATAGGATTTTGCCTATATATGAGGAGATGAGTAAAACTTATAGTTGCCTAGTTTGATAAACATGTTTGTATGTTTTTTCATACAAAAACATAATTTTCGACCGATCGTTCCTATGGCAGCTATATGAATCAGTGGTCCGATCCAGCTGGTTTTGACATATGTCAAGATATTTTGATAAACAAAATGTTTTTTTCATACAAAAACCTAATTTTCGACCGATGATATAGTGGTCCGACCTTAATAGGATTTTGCCTATATATGAGGAGATTAGTAAAACTAATAAATGCCGAGGTTGGTCAAGATATCTTGATGAACAAAATTTTTTTTTCATACAAAAACTTAATTTTCGACCGATCGTGTTCCTATGGCAGCTATTTGAAACAGTGGTCCGATCCAGCTGGTTTTGACATATGTCAAGATATCTTGATAAACAAAATGTTTCTTCATACAAAAACTTAATTTTCAACCGATCGTTCCTATGGCAGCTATATGAAACAGTCGTCCGATCCAGCAGGTTTTGACATATGTCAAGATATTTTGATAAACAAAATGTTTTTTTCATACAAAAACCTAATTTTCGACCGATGATATAGTGGTACCAGCTTAATGGGATTTTGTCTATATTTGAGGAGTTTAGTAAAACTAATAAATGCCGAGGTTGGTCAAGATATCTTGATGAACAAAATGTTTTTTCATACAAAAACTTAATTTTCGACCGATCGTGTTCCTATGGCAGCTATTTGAAACAGTGGTCCGATCCAGCTGGTTTTGACATATGTCAAGATATCTTGATAAACAAAATGTTTCTTCATACAAAACTTAATTTTCACCCGATCGTTCCTGTGGCAGCTATATGATATAGTGGTCCGATCTTAATAGGATTTTGCATATAGATGAGGACCTTAGTAACACTAATAGCTGCCTAGTTTGGTCAAGATATCTTGATAAACAAAATGTTTTTTCATACAGAAACTTAATTTTCGACCGATCGTGTTCCTATGGCAGCTATTTGAAACAGTGGTCCGATCCAGCTGGTTTTGACATATGTCAAGATATCTTGATAAACAAATGTTTCTTCATACAAAAACTTAATTTTGGACCGATCGTTCCTATGGCAGCTATATGAAACAGTGGTCCGATCCAGCTGGTTTTGACATATGTCAAGATATTTTGATAAACAAAATGTTTTTTTCATACAAAACCTAATTTTCGACCGATGATATAGTGGTACCAGCTTAATGGGATTTGTCTATATTTGAGGAGTATAGTAGAAATAATAAATGCCGAGGTTGGTCAAGATATCTTGATGAACAAAATGTTTTTTTCATACAAAAACTTAATTTTCGACCGATCGTTCCTATGGCAGCTATATGAAACAGTGGTCCGATCCAGCAGGTTTTGACATATGTCAAGATATTTTGATAAACAAAATGTTTTTTTCATACAAAAACTTAATTTTGGACCGATCGTTCCTATGGCAGCTATATGAAACAGTGGTCCGATCCAGCAGGTTTTGACATATGTCAAGATATTTGATAAACAAAATGTTTTTTCATACAAAAACTTAATTTTCGACCGATCGTTCCTATGGCAGCTATATAAAACAGTGGTCCGATCCAGCTGGTTTTGACATATGTCAAGATATCTTAATGATCAAAATGTTTTTTTCATACAAAAACTTAATTTTCGACCAATCGCTCCTATGGCAGCTACATGATACAATGGTCTGATCCAGCTGGTTTTGACATATGTCAAGATATCTTGATAAATAAAATGTATTTATACACAAAAGCTTAATTTTCGACCGATCGTTCCTATGGCAGGTATATGATATAGTGGTCCGATCTCAATAGCGTTTTGCATATATATGAGGAGCTTAGTAAAACTAATAGTTGCCTAGTTTGATAAAGATGTCTTGATAAACAAAATGTTTTCATACAGAAACTTAATTTTCGACCGATCGCTCCTATGGCAGCTATATGAAACAGTGGTCCGATCCAGCTGGTTTTGACATATGTCAAGATACTTTAATAAACAAAATGTTTTTTTAATACAACAACTTAATTTTCTACCGACCGTTCCTATGACAGATATATGAATCAGTGGTCCGATCCAGCTGGTTTTGACATATGTCAAGATATTTTGATAATATCTTGATGAACAAAATGTTTTTTCATACAAAAACTTAATTTTTGACTGATCGTTCCTATGGCAGCTATATGAAACAGTGGTCCGATCCAGCAGGTTTTGACATATGTCAAGATATTTTGATAAACAAAATGTTTTTTTCATACAAAAACTTAATTTTCTACCGACCGTTCCTATGACAGATATAGGAATCAGTGGTCCGATCCAGCTGGTTTTGACATATGTCAAGATATCTTGATAAATAAAATGTATTTATACACAAAAGCTTAATTTTCGACCGATCGTTCCTATGGCAGGTATATGATATAGTGGTCCGATCTCAATAGCGTTTTGCATATATATGAGGAGCTTAGTAAAACTAATAGTTGCCTAGTTTGATAAAGATGTCTTGATAAACAAAATGTTTTTCATACAGAAACTTAATTTTCGACCGATCGCTCCTATGGCAGCTATATGAAACAGTGGTCCGATCCAGCTGGTTTTGACATATGTCAAGATACTTTAATAAACAAAATGTTTTTTTAATACAACAACTTAATTTTCTACCGACCGTTCCTATGACAGATATATGAATCAGTGGTCCGATCCAGCTGGTTTTGACATATGTCAAGATATTTTGATAAACAAAATGTTTTTTTCATACAAAAACTTAATTTTCGAACGATGATATAGTGGTCCGACCTTAATAGGATTTTGCCTATATATGAGGAGATGAGTAAAACTTATAGTTGCCTAGTTTGATAAACATGTTTGTATGTTTTTCATACAAAAACTTAATTTTCGACCGATCGCTCCTATGGCAGCTATATGACTCAGTGGTCCGATCCAGCTGGTTTTGACATATGTCAAGATATTTTGATAAACAAAATGTGTTTTTCATACAAAAACCTAATTTTGGACCGATGATATAGTGGTCCGACCTTAATAGGATTTTGCCTATATATGAGGAGATTAGTAAAACTAATAAATGCCGAGGTTGGTCAAAATATCTTGATGAACAAAATTTTTTTTCATACAAAACTTAATTTTCGACCGATCGTGTTCCTATGGCAGCTATTTGAAACAGTGGTCCGATCCAGCTGGTTTTGACATATGTCAAGATATCTTGATAAACAAAATGTTTCTTCATACAAAAACTTAATTTTCAACCGATCGTTCCTATGGCAGCTATATGAAACAGTGGTCCGATCCAGCAGGTTTGACATATGTCAAGATATTTTGATAAACAAAATGTTTTTTTCATACAAAAACCTAATTTTCGACCGATGATATAGTGGTACCAGCTTAATGGGATTTTGTCTATATTTTGAGGAGTATAGTAGAAATAATAAATGCCGAGGTTGGTCAAGATATCTTGATGAACAAAATGTTTTTTCATACAAAAACTTAATTTTCGACCGATCGTTCCTATGGCAGCTATATGAAACAGTGGTCCGATCCAGCAGGTTTTGACATATGTCAAGATATTTTGATAAACAAAATGTTTTTTTCATACAAAAACTTAATTTTCTACCGACCGTTCCTATGACAGATATATGAATCAGTGGTCCGATCCAGCTGGTTTTGACATATGTCAAGATATTTTGATAAACAAAATGTTTTTTTCATACAAAAACTTTATTTTCGAACGATGATATAGTGGTCCGACCTTAATAGGAGTTTGCCTATATATGAGGAGATGAGTAAAACTTATAGTTGCCTAGTTTGATAAACATGTTTGTATGTTTTTTCATACAAAAACTTAATTTCGACCGATCGTGTTCCTATGGCAGCTATTTGAAACAGTGGTCCGATCCAGCTGGTTTTGACATATGTCAAGATATCTTGATAAACAAAATGTTTCTTCATACAAAACTTAATTTTCCACCGATCGTTCCTATGGCAGCTATATGATATAGTGGTCCGATCTTAATAGGATTTTGCATATAGATGAGGACCTTAGTAACACTAATAGCTGCCTAGTTTGGTCAAGATATCTTGATAAACAAAATGTTTTTTCATACAGAAACTTAATTTTCGACCGATCGTTCCTATGGCAGCTATATGAAACAGTGGTCCGATCCAGCTGGTTTTGACATATGTCAAGATATTTTGGTAAACAAAATCTTTTTTTCATACAAAAACTTAATTTTCGAACGATGATATAGTGATCCGACCTTAATAGGATTTTGCCTATATATGAGGAGATCTGTAAAACTTATAGTTGCCTAGTTTGATAAACAAAATGTTTTTTCATACAAAAACTTAATTTTCGACCGATCGTTCCTATGGCAGCTATATAAAACAGTGGTCCGATCCAGCTGGTTTTCACATATGTCAAGATATCTTAATGATCAAAATGTTTTTTCATACAAAAACTTAATTTTCGACCAATCGCTCCTATGGCAGCTACATGATACAGTGGTCTGATACAGCTGGTTTTGACATATGTCAAGATATCTTGATAAATAAAATGTATTTATACACAAAAGCTTAATTTTCGACCGATCGTTCCTATGGCAGGTATATGATATAGTGGTCCGATCTCAATAGCGTTTTGCATATATATGAGGAGCTTAGTAAAACTAATAGTTGCCTAGTTTGATAAAGATGTCTTGATAAACAAAATGTTTTTTCATACAGAAACTTAATTTTCGACCGATCGCTCCTATGGCAGCTATATGAAACAGTGGTCCGATCCAGCTGGTTTTGACATATGTCAAGATACTTTAATAAACAAAATGTTTTTTTAATACAACAACTTAATTTTCTACCGACCGTTCCTATGACAGATATATGAATCAGTGGTCCGATCCAGCTGGTTTGACATATGTCAAGATATTTTGATAAACAAAATGTTTTTTTCATACAAAAACTTAATTTTCGAACGATGATATAGTGGTCCGACCTTAATAGGATTTTGCCTATATATGAGGAGATGAGTAAAACTTATAGTTGCCTAGTTTGATAAACATGTTTGTATGTTTTTTCATACAAAAACTTATTTTCGACCGATCGTTCCTATGGCAGCTATATGAATCAGTGGTCCGATCCAGCTGGTTTTGACATATGTCAAGATATTTTGATAAACAAAATGTTTTTTTCATACACAAAACCTAATTTTCGACCGATGATATAGTGGTCCGACCTTAATAGGATTTTGCCTATATATGAGGAGATTAGTAAAACTAATAAATGCCGAGGTTGGTCAAGATATCTTGATGAACAAAATTTTTTTTCATACAAAAACTTAATTTTCGACCGATCGTGTTCCTATGGCAGCTATTTGAAACAGTGGTCCGATCCAGCTGGTTTTGACATATGTCAAGATATCTTGATAAACAAAATGTTTCTTCATACAAAAACTTAATTTTCAACCGATCGTTCCTATGGCAGCTATATGAAACAGTGGTCCGATCCAGCAGGTTTTGACATATGTCAAGATATTTTGATAAACAAAATGTTTTTTTTCATACAAAACCTAATTTTCGACCGATGATATAGTGGTACCAGCTTAATGGGATTTTGTCTATATTTGAGGAGTATAGTAAAACTAATAAATGCCGAGGTTGGTCAAGATATCTTGATGAACAAAATTCTTTTTCATACAAAACTTAATTTCGACCGATCGTGTTCCCATGGCAGCTATTTGAAACAGTGGTCCGATCCAGCTGGTTTTGACATATGTCAAGATATCTTAATAAACAAAATGTTTCTTCATACAAAAACTTAATTTTCAACCGATCGTTCCTATGGCAGCTATATGAAACAGTGGTCCGATCCAGCTGGTTTTGACATATGTCAAGATATTTTGATAAACAAAATCTTTTTTTTCATACAAAACTTAATTTTCGAACGATGATATAGTGATCCGACCTTAATAGGATTTTGCCTATATATGAGGAGATCTGTAAAACTTATAGTTGCCTAGTGTGATAAACAAAATGTTTTTTCATACAAAAACTTAATTTTCGACCGATCGTTCCTATGGCAGCTATATAAAACAGTGGTCCGTCCAGCTGGTTTTGACATATGTCAAGATATCTTAATGATCAAAATGTTTTTTCATACAAAACTTAATTTTCGACCAATCGCTCCTATGGCAGCTACATGATACAGTGGTCTGATACAGCTGGTTTTGACATATGTCAAGATATCTTGATAAATAAAATGTATTTATACACAAAAGCTTAATTTTCGACCGATCGTTCCTATGGCAGGTATATGATATAGTGGTCCGATCTCAATAGCGTTTTGCATATATATGAGCTTAGTAAAACTAATAGTTGCCTAGTTTGATAAAGATGTCTTGATAAACAAAATGTTTTTTCATACAGAAACTTAATTTTCGACCGATCGCTCCTATGGCAGCTATATGAAACAGTGGTCCGATCCAGCTGGTTTTGACATATCAAGATACTTTAATAAACAAAATGTTTTTTTAATACAACAACTTAATTTTCTACCGACCGTTCCTATGACAGATATATGAATCAGTGGTCCGATCCAGCTGGTTTTGACATATGTCAAGATATTTTGATAAACAAAATGTTTTTTTCATACAAAAACTTAATTTTCGAACGATGATATAGTGGTCCGACTTAATAGGATTTTGCCTATATATGAGGAGATGAGTAAAACTTATAGTTGCCTATTTGATAAACATGTTTGTATGTTTTTCATACAAAAACTTAATTTTCGACCGATCGTTCCTATGGCAGCTATATGAATCAGTGGTCCGATCCAGCTGGTTTTGACATATGTCAAGATTTTGATAAACAAAATGTTTTTTTCATACAAAAACCTAATTTTCGACCGATGATATAGTGGTCCGACCTTAATAGGATTTTGCCTATATATGAGGAGATTAGTAAAACTAATAAATGCCGAGGTTGGTCAAGATATCTTGATGAACAAATTTTTTTTCATACAAAACTTAATTTTCGACCGATCGTGTTCCTATGGCAGCTATTTGAAACAGTGGTCCGATCCAGCTGGTTTTGACATATGTCAGATATCTTGATAAACAAAATGTTTCTTCATACAAAAACTTAATTTTCAACCGATCGTTCCTATGGCAGCTATATGAAACAGTGGTCCGATCCAGCAGGTTTTGACATATGTCAAGATATTTTGATAAACAAAATGTTTTTTTCATACAAAAACCTAATTTTCGACCGATGATATAGTGGTACCAGCTTAATGGGATTTGTCTATATTTGAGGAGTATAGTAAAACTAATAAATGCCGAGGTTGGTCAAGATATCTTGATGAACAAAATTCTTTTTCATACAAAAACTTAATTTTCGACCGATCGTGTTCCCATGGCAGCTATTTGAAACAGTGGTCCGATCCAGCTGGTTTTGACATATGTCAAGATATCTTAATAAACAAAATGTTTCTTCATACAAAAACTTAATTTTCAACCGATCGTTCCTATGGCAGCTATATGAAACAGTGGTCCGATCCAGCTGGTTTTGACATATGTCAAGATATTTGATAAACAAAATCTTTTTTTCATACAAAAACTTAATTTTCGAACGATGATATAGTGATCCGACCTTAATAGGATTTTGCCTATATATGAGGAGATCTGTAAAACTTATAGTTGCCTAGTTTGATAAACAAATGTTTTTTCATACAAAACTTAATTTTCGACCGATCGTTCCTATGGCAGCTATATAAACAGTGGTCCGATCCAGCTGGTTTTGACATATGTCAAGATATCTTAATGATCAAAATGTTTTTTCATACAAAAACTTAATTTTCGACCAATCGCTCCTATGGCAGCTACATGATACAGTGGTCTGATACAGCTGGTTTTGACATATGTCAAGATATCTTGATAAATAAAATGTATTTATACACAAAAGCTAATTTTCGACCGATCGTTCCTATGGCAGGTATATGATATAGTGGTCCGATCTCAATAGCGTTTTGCATATATATGAGGAGCTTAGTAAAACTAATAGTTGCCTAGTTTGATAAAGATGTCTTGATAAACAAATGTTTTTTCATACAGAAACTTAATTTTCGACCGATCGCTCCTATGGCAGCTATATGAAACAGTGGTCCGATCCAGCTGGTTTTGACATATGTCAAGATACTTTAATAAACAAAATGTTTTTTTAATACAACAACTTATTTTCTCTACCGACCGTTCCTATGACAGATATATGAATCAGTGGTCCGATCCAGCTGGTTTTGACATATGTCAAGATATTTTGATAAACAAAATGTTTTTTTCATACAAAAACTTAATTTTCGAACGATGATATAGTGGTCCGACCTTAATAGGATTTTGCCTATATATGAGGAGATGAGTAAAACTTATAGTTGCCTAGTTTGATAAACATGTTTGTATGTTTTTTCATACAAAAACTTAATTTTCGACCGATCGTTCCTATGGCAGCTATATGAATCAGTGGTCCGATCCAGCTGGTTTTGACATATGTCAAGATATTTTGATAAACAAATGTTTTTTTCATACAAAAACCTAATTTTCGACCGATGATATAGTGGTCCGACCTTAATAGGATTTTGCCTATATATGAGGAGATTAGTAAAACTAATAAATGCCGAGGTTGGTCAAGATATCTTGATGAACAAAATTTTTTTTCATACAAAAACTTAATTTTCGACCGATCGTGTTCCTATGGCAGCTATTTGAAACAGTGGTCCGATCCAGCTGGTTTTGACATGTGTCAAGATATCTTGATAAACAAAATTTTTTCTTCATACAAAACTTAATTTTCAACCGATCGTTCCTATGGCAGCTATATGAAACAGTGGTCCGATCCAGCAGGTTTTGACATATGTCAAGATATTTTGATAAACAAAATGTTTTTTTCATACAAAAACCTAATTTTCGACCGATGATATAGTGGTACCAGCTTAATGGATTTTGTCTATATTTGAGGAGTATAGTAAAACTAATAATGCCGAGGTTTGGTCAAGATATCTTGATGAACAAAATGTTTTTTCATACAAAAACTTAATTTTCGACCGATCGTGTTCCTATGGCAGCTATTTGAAACAGTGGTCCGATCCAGCTGGTTTGACATATGTCAAGATATCTGATAAACAAAATGTTTCTTCATACAAACTTAATTTTCACCCCGATCGTTTCCTGGGCAGCTATATGATATAGTGGTCCGATCTTAATAGGATTTTGCACATATAGAGGAGGACCTTAGTAACCTAATAGCTGCCTAGTTTGGTCAAGATATCTTGATAAACAAAATGTTTTTTCATACAGAAACTTAATTTTCGACCGATCGTGTTCCTATGGCAGCTATTTGAAACAGTGGTCCGATCCAGCTGGTTTTGACATATGTCAAGATATCTTGATAAACAAAATGTTTCTTCATACAAAAACTTAATTTTGGACCGATCGTTCCTATGGCAGCTATATGAAACAGTGGTCCGATCCAGCTGTTTTGACATATGTCAAGATATTTTGATAAACAAAATGTTTTTTCATACAAAAACCTAATTTTCGACCGATGATATAGTGGTACCAGCTTAATGGGATTTTGTCTATATTTGAGGAGTATAGTAGAAATAATAAATGCCGAGGTTGGTCAAGATCTTGATGAACAAAATGTTTTTCATACAAAAACTTAATTTTCGACCGATCGTTCCTATGGCAGCTATATGAAACAGTGGTCCGATCCAGCAGGTTTTGACATATGTCAAGATATTTTGATAAACAAAATGTTTTTTCATACAAAACTTAATTTTCTACCGACCGTTCCTATGACAGATATATGAATCAGTGGTCCGATCCAGCTGGTTTTGACATATGTCAAGATATTTTGATAAACAAAATGTTTTTTTCATACAAAAACTTTATTTTTCGAACGATGATATAGTGGTCCGACCTTAATAGGATTTTGCCTATATATGAGGAGATGAGTAAAACTTATAGTTGCCTAGTTTGATAAACATGTTTGTATTTTTTTTCATACAAAAACTTAATTTTCGACCGATCGTTCCTATGGCAGCTATATGAATCAGTGGTCCGATCCAGCTGGTTTTGACATATGTCAAGTAATTTTGATAAACAAAATGTTTTTTCATACAAAAACCTAATTTTCGACCGATGATATAGTGGTCCGACCTTAATAGGATTTTGCCTATATATGAGGAGATTAGTAAAACTAATAAATGCCGAGGTTGGTCAAGATATCTTGATGAACAAAATTTTTTTTCATACAAAAACTTAATTTTCGACCGATCGTGTTCCTATGGCAGCTATTTGAAACAGTGGTCCGATCCAGCTGGTTTTGACATATGTCAAGATATCTTTAAAACAAATGTTTCTTCATACAAAAACTTAATTTCAACCGATCGTTCCTATGGCAGCTATATGAAACAGTGTCCGATCCAGCAGTTTTGACATATGTCAAGATATTTTGATAAACAAAATGTTTTTTTCATACAAAAACCTAATTTTCGACCGATGATATAGTGGTACCAGCTTAATGGGATTTTGTCTATACTTGAGGAGTATAGTAAACTAATAAATGCCGAGGTTGGTCAAGATATCTTGATGAACAAAATGTTTTTTCATACAAAAACTTAATTTTCGACCGATCGTGTTTCCTATGGCAGCTATTTGAAACAGTGGTCCGATCCAGCTGGTTTTGACATATGTCAAGATATCTTGATAAACAAAATGTTTCTTCATACAAAACTTAATTTTCACCCGATCGTTCCTGTGGCAGCTATATGATATAGTGGTCCGATCTTAATAGGATTTTGCATATAGATGAGGACCTTAGTAACACTAATAGCTGCCTAGTTTGGTCAAGATATCTTGATAAACAAAATGTTTTTTTCATACAGAAACTTAATTTTCGACCGATCGTGTTCCTATGGCAGCTATTTGAAACAGTGGTCCGATCCAGCTGGTTTTGACATATGTCAAGATATCTTGATAAACAAAATGTTTCTTCATACAAAACTTAATTTTGGACCGATCGTTCCTATGGCAGCTATATGAAACAGTGGTCCGATCCAGCTGGTTTTGACATATGTCAAGATATTTTGATAAACAAAATGTTTTTTCATACAAAACCTAATTTTCGACCGATGATATAGTGGTACCAGCTTAATGGGATTTTTTCTATATTTGAGGAGTATAGTAGAAAAATAAATGCCGAGGTTGGTCAAGATATCTTGATGAACAAAATGTTTTTTCATACAAAAACTTAATTTTCGACCGATCGTTCCTATGGCAGCTATATGAAACAGTGGTCCGATCCAGCAGGTTTGACATATGTCAGATATTTTGATAAACAAAATGTTTTTTTCATACAAAAACTTAATTTTCTACCGACCGTTCCTATGACAGATGTATGAATCAGTGGTCCGATCCAGCTGGTTTTGACATATGTCAAGATATTTTGATAAACAAAATGTTTTTTTCATACAAAAACTTTATTTTCGAACGATGATATAGTGGTCCGACCTTAATAGGATTTTGCCTATATATGAGGAGATGAGTAAAACTTATAGTTGCCTTGTTTGATAAACATGTTTGTATGTTTTTTCATACAAAAACTTAATTTTCGTCCGATCGTTCCTATGGCAGCTATATGAAACAGTGGTCCGATCCAGCTGGTTTTGACATATGTCAAGATATTTTGATAACAAAATGTTTTTTCATACAAAAACCTAATTTTCGACCGATGATATAGTGGTCCGACCTAATAGGATTTTGCCTATATATGAGGAGAGAGTTAAAACTAATAAATGCCGAGGTTGGTCAAGATATCTTGATGAACAAAATGTTTTTTCATACAAAAACTTAATTTCGACCGATCGTTCCTATGGCAGCTATATGAAACAGTGGTCCGATCCAGCTGGTTTTGACATATGTCAAGATATTTTGATAAACAAAATGTTTTTTTCATACAAAAACCTAATTTTCGACCGATGATATAGTGGTCCCGACCTTAATAGGATTTTGCCTATATATGAGGAGATTAGTAAAACTAATAAATGCCGAGGTTGGTCAAGATATCTTGATGAACAAAATGTTTTTTTCATACAAAAACTTATTTTCGACCGATCGTGTTCCTATGGCAGCTATTTGAAAAGTGGTCCGATCCAGCTGGTTTTGACATATGTCAAGATATCTTGATAAACAAAATGTTTCTTCATACAAAAACTTAATTTTCAACCGATCGTTCCTAGGGCAGCTATATGAAACAGGGGTCCGATCCAGCTGGTTTTGACATATGTCAAGATATTTTGATAAACAAAATGTTTTTTCATACAAAACCTAATTTTCGACCGATGATATAGTGGTACCAGCTTAATGGGATTTTGTCTATATTGAGGAGTATAGTAAAACTAATAAATGCCGAGGTTGGTCAAGATATCTTGATGAACAAAATGTTTTTTCATACAAAAACTTAATTTTCGACCGATCGTGTTCCTATGGCAGCTATTTGAAACAGTGGTCCGATCCAGCTGGTTTTGACATATGTCAAGATATCTTGATAAACAAAATGTTTCTTCCATACAAAACTTAATTTTCCACCGATCGTTCCTGTGGCAGCTATATGATATAGTGGTCCGATCTTAATAGGATTTTGCATATAGATGAGACCTTAGTAACACTAATAGTTGCCTAGTTTGGTCAAGATATCTTGATAAACAAAATGTTTTTTCATACAGAACTTAATTTTCGACCGATCGTGTTCCTATGGCAGCTATTTGAAACAGTGGTCCGATCCAGCTGGTTTTGACATATGTCAAGATATCTTGATAAACAAAATGTTTCTTCATACAAAAACTTAATTTTCGACCGATCGTTCCTATGGCAGCTATATGAAACAGTGCCGATCCAGCTGGTTTTGACATATGTCCAGATATTTTGATAAACAAAATGTTTTTTTCATACAAAAACCTAATTTTCGACCGATGATATAGTGGTACCAGCTTAATGGGATTTGTCTATATTTGAGGAGTATAGTAGAACTAATAAATGCCGAGGTTGGTCAAGATATCTTGATGAACAAATGTTTTTTCATACAAAACTTAATTTCCACCGATCGTTCCTATGGCAGCTATATGAAACAGTGGTCCGATCCAGCTGGTTTTGACATATGTCAAGATATTTTGATAAACAAAATCTTTTTTTCATACAAAAACTTATTTTCGAACGATGATATAGTGGTCCGACCTTAATAGGATTTTGCCTATATATGAGGAGATGAGTAAAACTTATAGTTGCCTAGTTTGATAACATGTTTGTATGTTTTTTCATACAAAACTTAATTTTCCACCGATCGTTCCTATGGCAGCTATATGAATCAGTGGTCCGATCCAGCTGGTTTTGACATATGTCAAGATATTTTGATAAACAAAATGTTTTTTTCATACAAAAACCTAATTTTCGACCGATGATATAGTGGTCCGACCTTAATAGGATTTGGCCTATATATGAGGAGATTAGTAAAACTAATAATGACGAGGTTGGTCAAGATATCTTGATGAACAAAATGTTTTTTCATACAAAAACTTAATTTTCGACCGATCGTGTTCCTATGGCAGCTATTGAAACAGTGGTCCGATCCAGCTGGTTTTGACATATGTCAAGATATCTTGATAAACAAAATGTTACTTCATACAAAAACTTAATTTGGACCGATCGTTCCTATGGCAGCTATATGAAACAGTGGTCCGATCCAGCGGTTTTGACATATGTCAAGATATTTTGATAAACAAAATGTTTTTTTCATACAAAAACCTAATTTTCGACCGATGATATAGTGGTCCGACCTTAATAGGATTTTGCCTATATATGAGGAGATTAGTAAAACTAATAAATGCCGAGGTTGGTCAGATATCTTGATGAACAAATGTTTTTTCATACAAAAACTTAATTTCGACCGATCGTTCCTATGGCAGCTATATGAAACAGTGGTCCGATCCAGCTGGTTTTGACATATGTCAAGATATTTTGATAAACAAAATGTTTTTTTCATACAAAAACCTAATTTTCGACCGATGATATAGTGGTCCGACCTTAATAGGATTTTGCCTATATATGAGGAGATTAGTAAAACTAATAAATGCCGAGGTTGGTCAAGATATCTTGATGAACAAAATGTTTTTTCATACAAAAACTTAATTTCGACCGATCGTGTTCCTATGGCAGCTATTTGAAAAAAGTGGTCCGATCCAGCTGGTTTTGACATATGTCAAGATATCTTGATAAACAAAATGTTTCTTCATACAAAAACTTAATTTTCAACCGATCGTTCCTAGGGCAGCTATATGAAACAGGGGTCCGATCCAGCTGGTTTTGACATATGTCAAGATATTTTGATAAACAAAATGTTTTTTTTCATACAAAAACCTAATTTTCGACCGATGATATAGTGGTACCAGCTTAATGGGATTTTGTCTATATTTGAGGAGTATAGTAAAACTAATAAATGCCGAGGTTGGTCAAGATATCTTGATGAACAAAATGTTTTTTCATACAAAAACTTAATTTTCGACCGATCGTGTTCCTATGGCAGCTATTTGAAACAGTGGTCCGATCCAGCTGGTTTTGACATATGTCAAGATATCTTGATAAACAAAATGTTTCTTCATACAAAACTTAATTTTCCACCGATCGTTCCTGTGGCAGCTATATGATATAGTGGTCCGATCTTAATAGGATTTTGCATATAGATGAGGACCTTAGTAACACTAATAGTTGCCTAGTTTGGGTCAAGATATCTTGATAAACAAATGTTTTTTCATACAGAAACTTAATTTCGACCGATCGTGTTCCTATGGCAGCTATTTGAAACGTGGTCCGATCCAGCTGGTTTTGACATATGTCAAGATATCTTGATAAACAAAATGTTTCTTCATACAAAAACTTAATTTTCGACCGATCGTTCCTATGGCAGCTATATGAAACAGTGGTCCGATCCAGCTGGTTTTGACATATGTCAAGATATTTGATAAACAAAATGTTTTTTTCATACAAAAACCTAATTTTCGACCGATGATATAGTGGTACCAGCTTAATGGGATTTGTCTATATTTGAGGAGTATAGTAGAACTAATAAATGCCGAGGTTGGTCAAGATATCTTGATGAACAAAAGTTTTTCATACAAAAACTTAATTTTCCACCGATCGTTCCTATGGCAGCTATATGAAACAGTGGTCCGATCCAGCTGGTTTTGACATATGTCAAGATATTTTGATAAACAAAATCTTTTTTTCATACAAAAACTTAATTTTCGAACGATGAATAGTGGTCCGACCTTAATAGGATTTTGCCTATATATGAGGAGATGAGTAAAACTTATAGTTGCCTAGTTTGATAAACATGTTTGTATGTTTTTTCATACAAAAACTTAATTTTCCACCGATCGTTCCTATGGCAGCTATATAATCAGTGGTCCGATCCAGCTGGTTTTGACATATGTCAGATATTTTGATAAACAAAATGTTTTTTTTCATACAAAAACCTAATTTTCGACCGATGATATAGTGGTCCGACCTTAATAGGATTTTGCCTATATATGAGGAGATTAGTAAAACTAATAAATGACGAGGTGGTCAAGATATCTTGATGAACAAAATGTTTTTTCATACAAAAACTTAATTTTTCGACCGATCGTGTTCCTATGGCAGCTATTTGAAACAGTGGTCCGATCCAGCTGGTTTTGACATATGTCAAGATATCTTGATAAACAAATGTTACTTCATACAAAAACTTAATTTTGGACCGATCGTTCCTATGGCAGCTATATGAAACAGTGGTCCGATCCAGCTGTTTTGACATATGTCAAGATATTTTGATAAACAAAATGTTTTTTCATACAAAAACCTAATTTTCGACCGATGATATAGTGGTACCGAATCTTATAGGATTTTGTCTATATTGAGGAGTATAGTAAAACTAATAAATGCCGAGGTTGGTCAAGATATCGTGATGAGCAAAATGTTTTTTCATACAAAACTTAATTTCGACCGATCGTGTTCCTATGGCAGCTATTTGAAACAGTGGTCCGATCCAGCTGGTTTTGACATATGTCAAGATATCTTGATAAACAAAATGTTCTTCATACAAAAACTTAATTTTCGACCGATCGTTCCTATGGCAGCTATATGAACCAGTGGTCCGATCCAGCTGGTTTTGACATATGTCAAGATATTTTGATAATCAAATGTTTTTTTCATACAAAAACCTAATTTTCGACCGATGATATAGTGGTACCAGCTTAATGGGATTTTGTCTATATTTGAGAGTATAGTAGAACTAATAAATGCCGAGGTTGGTCAGATTTCTTGATGAACAAACTGTTTTTTCATACAAAAACTTAATTTTCAACCGATCGTTCCTATGGCAACTATATAAAACAGTGGTCCGATCCAGCTGGTTTTGACATATGTCAAGATATCTTAATGATCAAAATGTTTTTTCATACAAAACTTATTTTCGACCAATCGCTCCTATGCAGCTACATGATACAGTGGTCTGATCCAGCTGGTTTTGACATATGCCAAGATATCTTGATAAATAAAAATGTATTTCACAAAGCTTAATTTTCGACCGATCGTTCCTATGGCAGCTATATGAAATCAGTGGTCCGATCCAGCTGGTTTTGACATATGTCAAGTTATTTTGATAAACAAATGTTTTTTTCATACAAAAACTTAATTTCGAACGATGATATGTGGTCCGACCTTATAGGATTTTGTTTTGCCTATATATGAGGAGATTAGTAAAACTTATAGTTGCCTAGTTTGATAAACAAAATGTTTTTTCATACAAAAACTTATTTTCGACCGATCGTTCCTATGGCAGCTATATAAAACAGTGGTCCGATCCAGCTGGTTTTGACATATGTCAAGATATCTTAATGATCAAAATGTTTTTTCATACAAAAACTTAATTTTCGACCAATCGCTCCTATGGCAGCTACATGATACCAGTGGTCTGATCCAGCTGGTTTTGACATATGTCAGATATCTTGATAATTAAAATGTATTTATACACAAAAGCTTAATTGTCGACCGATCGTTCCTCTGGCAGCTAATGAATCAGTGGTCCGATCCAGCTGGTTTTGACATATGTCAAGTTATTTTGATAACAAAAATGTTTTTTCATACAAAAACTTAATTTTCGAACGATATAGTGGCGACCTTAATAGGATTTTTGCCTATATATGAGGAGATTAGTAAACTTATAGTTGCCTAGTTTGATAAACAAAATGTTTTTTCATACAAAACTTAATTTTCGACCGATCGTTCCTATGGATCTATATGAAACATTGGTCCGATCCAGCTGGTTTTGACATATGTCAAGATATTTTGATAAACAAAATGTTTTTTTCATAGAAAAACTTAATTTTCGAACGATGATATCGTGGTCCGACCTTAATAGGATTTTGCCTATATATGAGGAGATTAGTAAAACTTATAGTTGCCTAGTTTGATAAACAAATTTTTCATACAAAAACTTAATTTCGACCGATCGTTCTATGGCAGCTAATATAAAACAGTGGTCCGATCCAGCTGGTTTTGACATATGTCAGATATCTTGATGATCAAAATGTTTTTTTCATACAAAACTTAATTTTCGACCGATAGTTCCTATGGCAGCTATATAACAGTGGTCCGATCCAGCTGGGTTTTGCATATGTCAAGATACTTTAATACACAAATGTATTTTCATAACAAAACTTAATTTTCGACCGATCGTTCCTATGGCAGCTATATGAAACAGTGGTCCGATCCCTGGTTTTGACATATGTCAAGATACTTTAATAAACAAAATGTTTTTTTAATACAACAACTTAATTTCTCTACCGACCGTTCCTACGACAGATATATGATATAGTGGTACCAGCTTAATGGATTTTGTCTATATTTGAGGAGTATAGTAAAACTAATAAATCCCGAGGTTGGTCAAGATATCTTGATGAACAAAATGTTTTTCATACAAAACTTAATTTTCGACCGATCGTTCCTATGGCAGCTATATGAAACAGTGGTCCGATCCACTGGTTTTGACATATGTCAAGATATTTGATAAACAAAATGTTTTTTTCATACAAAAACTTAATTTTCGAACGATGATATAGTGGTCCGACCTTAATATTTTTGCCTATATATAAGGAAATTAGTACAACTTATAGTTGCCTAGTTTGATAAACAAATGTTTTTTCATACAAAAACTTAATTTTCGACCGATCGTTCCTATGGCAGCTATATAAAACAGTGGTCGATCCAGCTGGTCTTGATATATGTCAAGATATCTTGATGATCAAAATTTTTTTCGTACAAAAACTTAATTTTCGACCGATCGTTCTATGGCAGCGATATGATCAGTGTCCGATCCAGCTGTTTTGACATATGTCACGATATTATGTTTTATAAACAAAATGTTTTTTTCATACAAAATCTTAATTTCGAACGATGATATAGTGGTGTCCGACCTTAATATATTTTGTATTATGAGCAGATTAGTAAAACTATAGTTGCCTAGTTTGATACACAAAATGTTTTTCATACAAAAACTTAATTTCGACCGATCGTTCCTATGGCAGCTATATGAACAGTGGTCCGATCCAGCTGGTTTTGACATATGTCAAGATACTTTAATAAACAAAATGTATTTTCATACAAAAACTTATGTTTCGACCGATCGTTCCTATGGCAGCTATATAAACAGTGGTCCGATACAGCTTTTTTGACATATGTCAAAATATCTTGATAAACAAAATGTTTTTTCACATACAAAAACTTAATTTTCGACCGATCGTTCCTATGGCAGCTATATGAAACAGTGGTCCGATCCAGCTGGTTTTGACATTTGTCAAGATATCTTGATAAACAAATGTTTTTCATACAAAAACTTAATTTGCCACCGATCAATCGTATGACCGCTATATGAACAGTGGTCCGATCCAGCTGGTTTTTGACATATGTCAAGATATTTTGATAATCAAAATGTTTTTTTCATACAAAAACCTAATTTTCGACCGATGATATAGTGGTACCAGCTTACTGGGATTTTGTCTATATTTGAGGAGTATAGTAGAACTAATAAATCCGAGGTTGGTCAAGATATTTTGATGAACAAAATTTTTTTTCATACAAAAACTTATTTTCGACCGATCGTTCCTATGGCATATATGAATCAGTGGTCCGATCCAGCTGGTTTGACATATGTCAAGTTATTTTGATAAACAAATGTTTTTTTCATACACAAAACTTAATTTTCGAACGATGATATAGTGGTCCGACCTTAATAGGATTTTGGCCTATATATCAGGAGATTAGTAATACTTATAGTTGCCTAGTTTGATAAACAAAATGTTTTTTCATACAAAACTTAATTTTCGACCGATCGTTCCTATGGCAGCTATATGAATCAGTGGTCCGATCCGCTGGTTTTGACATATGTCAAGGTTATTTTGTAAACAAAATGTTTTTTTTCATACAAAAACTTATTTTCGAACGATGATATAGTGGTCCGACCTTAATAGGCTTTTGCCTATATATCAGAGATTAGTAATACTTATATTGCCTAGTTTGATAAACAAAATGTTTTTTCATACAAAAACTTAATTTTCGACCGATCGTTCCTATGGCAGCTATATAAAACAGTGGTCCGATCCAGCTGGTTTGACATATGTCAAGATATCTTAATGATCAAAATGTTTTTTCATACAAAAACTTAATTTTCGACCAATCGCTCCTATGGCACTACATGAGACAGTGGTCTGATCCAGCTGGTTTTGACATAGTCAAGATATCTTGATAATAAAATGTATTTAATACACAAAAGCTTATTTTTCGACCGATCGTCCTATGGCAGCTATATGAATCAGTGTCCGATCCAGCTGGTTTTGACATATGTCAAGATATTTTGATAAACAAATGTTTTTTTCATA